>JAODJX010000043.1:2525304-2537222 GCA_026776945.1 Isichthys henryi
CCCCCACACACACCCCACCACCAACACACACTGACACACACACACAGACACACACACAAACACACACAGAGACGCTGACACACACACATACACACACACAGACACACACACATACACTCACACACACACAGACACACACACACAGACACTCACACACACACAGACACACACACATAGACGCTGACACATACATAGACACCCACACAAACACACACAGACACACACACACACAGACACACACACACACACAGACACACACACACAGACACTCACACAGACACACACACACAGACACACCTCCTGCCAGTCCTGTCCCCTGGCCAGGTGAATCAAGGCTGTGGGTGAACCAGCTATGTGAGATTCCAGCTGAACTGGGTCTACTGGCCCCCGCATTGTGGGAAGACGTCAACAGGTATGAGAAGTTCCTTCCATTTCAGTCAGCAGGTCAATCTGACCGCATTTATAAAGCTGCTCCTTATAGGTTATTTCATGGGGGAATCCAGCACTGGTTCAGATAAGGAGCTCAGGTCACATGACTAGGTCACATGGTCAGCTGAAAACATCAAACATTGCACTACACGGATCTTTTACGGTGGGGGGTGGGAGGCAGGGGGGCCGCTCTGAGAAAAGATGTGAGCATTGGAAAAACCCCCCACATGGCTCCGTCTGCCCTGTCCCTCCTGCCACTGATGCCTATCGGGGCGGGAACCTATCAAGACCCATCTGACCCAATGTTAGGCCGCCAACCTAGCGGCTGCCTCCAGACCTCCAGCCCCCCACAGGCTGCCTGCAGACCTCCAGCCCCCCACAGGCTGCCTGCAGACCTCCAGCCCCCCACAGGCTGCCTGCAGACCTCCAGCTCCCCACAGGCTGCCTCCAGGGCCCAGTGAAGACAGAAGGCACAGGGTGAATTAGATATGGGGGTGGGGTCGGCGTGTGTTTTCCACGAAACTCATGGATAGATGGGGAGGGGGGCGAAGGTGAGAGTGAGAGCGGCACGAGTAACACAACAGGCTGTTGTGGGGCGGAGGAAGGCGGCAGCTACCAGTGAGGATGGGAAGCTTATTGTAAGACCACAACAAGACAAGAAGACCCCCCCCTCCCCTAAATATAATGTGGGACCGGACAGAACAACCTGCAGGCGAGGCAGCAGCGTAATGTGGAGGCCTTGGGATGCTGTGCTGGTGATCGGTAGGTCACCGGTTCAAATCCCAGGGTTGGTAGACTGATGTCACCACAAGGCCCCTAACCTGCAACTGCTCCAAGAACTGTCTGATCCTGCTCTCTCAAATAATGTATATCGCTTTGGATAAAAGTGTCTGCTAAATCAAAGAAATTCAGAAAGAATATTTTAAAAAATGTATGGAAAAAGATGAGGTATGCTGGGACATGTGTCGATAGAACACAGGGATTCTGGGAAAGTACAACTACACTGAAACTTCCCTGGGACTCGCAGACAAGGACACTTCCCTGGGACTCGCAGACAAGGACACTTCCCTGGGACTCGCAGACAAGCTCACACACGTGCAGAAACACCTTCACTGCACCTCCCCACACTACATGGGATATTAAATAAAAACACATGGCCATAAATATACATTACCGTGCACATCTTTCCCAACGGAGGTGGGCGGGGTTTCCCTGGGGCAGTGGGAGGGGCCTGCATTGCCATGAGATGAGGTGTGAGGTGTGTTGCCCATGCAGACAGAGGGGTGACTCACTCTCTGTCATTCTGGGGGGGTCAGCTCCATGCATGCGGGTCTGAGCAGGAACTCTGATGGCCATGATAAGGAAGGCAGATCCTGCCCTCACTGCCGAGTCCTAGCTCCGGACCCCGTTTCCACGGCAGCCACGCCGCCCTGGCTGCAGGCGTGGCTAGAGCTGGCTAAACATTTACCAGACCTCCTAAAGGTTTACATTCCTCCCCCGGCCCCCCCAACTGGGAGCCGTTACCATGCCGACACGGTGTGACGTCATCGCACAGAACACATCTGAGAGGAAGGGACAGACCCCACCCCCCAGCTCCCCGATGCAGCATGGACCCCCACTATGTTTTTATCTGCCAGTGGCCTGCCCGCTCTGACAACGAGGAAGAGAAATGGGGGGGGTCAGCGGTATGTTTACACTCGGTGAAGTAGGACAGGCCTGCATAGGGGTGACTTATGCAGTCTGATAATCCAAAGAGGAGTCAGGCCGGGCCTCGGAACATTCTAGAAAGCATGTCAGAAACCCCACAAAACAGAATGACTCCAAACAAGGAGGGACTCGGACGGGTCAGCGGATGGTGGGCGGGCCAATCAGTGAGGGGTTGGGAGACAGACGCAGGACACAGACGTGGGGGGGTGATCCTACCGCTGAAGGGCACGGTGATCCTGGGGGTGACGTCCAGCTCCAGGTCAGACTTGAAGGGCAGCCCCCAGAGCCGGGGAGCGTAGAAGTACATCCAGAGGAGTGCGAGATGCAGCCACATCTTTACACACGCCTGCTCACTCTCTTCACGGGCCTCAACTGGAGGGGGCGGGGGGGGGTGCAGTGTTAGCACGTCTCCTCCATGCCAACTGGGTCTGGAGTGGAGAGAGACAGCCGCAGACCTTGCTCTCCGGAGTCACAGATGCGCTGGATTGTCCAACAGCAACACTCTCTATGGACAGCAAGGCATGCTGGGTAACAAGTCTAACCCATGATGCGACCAGTTCTCTGCAACCCACTATTACAATTACAATTGCAATTACAAACAGATCGATTTAGCCTGGTTATTTTATTTTTATAACAAAGTTAACAAGGTTACAATATCCAAACCACTAATTTGCTTCAATGTTCTTCTGTAGCAAATTTATGCTCTGTGTCCCCAAAACACACACACACACACACACATACAAATGCAAGGTCACACAGGTGAATGCACAGCCTCCCTCCGCAGCACAGGATGGGGGCCAAGGGAAGAGTAGCAGAGTGTCACCATCACTACGGAGTGGAAGACACTCGGAAGTGAACCCCCGTTTTTTCATGAGAAATGTCCATCATCAACCTGTAGGGGGCACTCTGGCCTGGACTTAAAGGTGACGGATTAAGATGAGCAGCTGGAGGTGCTCATGTCGAGTCCCCATTTGTGTGCACGGCCTTGTGGGTGTGTGGGGCACTAATGAGCCTGACGTGAACCATCCGGCGTCACACGAATGGCCGGCCAACTCACAGATGGTCGAGTAGTGACAACGACAACAAGCATGGAGAATTTCCTCACAGTCCGCCCTGGTGCGTGCCCAGGCGAGAAACAACACGCTAATTACCAGGAATAACACAGCCCCAGGCCAGACAGACCCCCCCCCAGCACCAAGACACCCCCCACAGAACCTACCTGCCTGGAAATAAAAAAGCAGGACTCTGACCATACGTGAACTGCAAAGACCCAGTGCAGGCGCCAGTGCCACGTCCCTCCAGCTCCCGGGTGCTGATCAGGTTGCGTCCCGCTAACCTTCCTCGCCTGGTCTGCTTAAGCCCAGAGAGGCAGTGGACCCGGTGCCTGAGACTCTTTCACTCTTGTCTCTCCTTCTCGCTCTGTCTCTCCTTCCCTCTGTTCCACAAAATAACATGTGAACAGGGTAAGTGTCTCTCCACAGCCTTTATCTATCTATCTATACGCGCCTCTTTCTAAGCTATAATGATTCTTTCCCTGTCTCTCTCTTTCTCACAGACAGTAAGCCTCTCTCTGTCTTCCCTTTCTTCCCTCTTTCTCTCACTCCAATGTAAACAGTAAGTCTCTCTCTCTCTCACTCCATGCCTCCCCTCTCTCTCCGCCCTCCCTCGGTTACTTCCCGTCCCTGGGAGGAGAAGTTCTCCGCTTGTCTTCAGCCTCGGCAGCCCCACACCGGAGGACCATGCAGCCCGCAAACCTCCAGCACGTCTTCGCATTTAATCCCGTTGCCATGGTAACAGCTTGGGTATGGCAGCGGGACTGTAGTACATGCTGGGCCCGCAGTTCACACACATACACACACATTTAATTTAATTTGTATGGGGAAAACAACCTTAACCCCTAACCCAGTTCTAACCTTAACCATAAGTAGCATTTTTAGTTTTTTGATTGCATTCACACAACGTCAACATAACAGGTTTTTATTGCATGGTGGGGGACATTTGATCCCCACAGTGTAATATAAACATACCCCCCCACACACACAGAGGGCAGGCCTCAGTACAGGGCTCACACAGGATTCTCTCACACGCGATGCTGTCACACAGGGTACTCTCACACAGGATACTCTCACACAGGGTACTCTCACACAGAGTACTCTCACACAGGATACTCTCACACAGGGTACTCTCACACAGGATACTCTCACACAGGGTACTCTCACACAGGGTACTCTCACACAGGATACTCTCACACAGAGTATTCTCACACATTGTACTCTCAAGCATGGTACTCTCACACAGGATTCTCTCACACGCGGTACTCTCGCACAGGATTCTCTCTCACGAAATTCTCTCTCACACAGTACTCTCATCCACAGTACTCTCACATGCGATTCTCTCACAAGCAGTACTCTCACACACAGTACACTCACAGATGGTACTCTCACAAATGATACTCTCACATTCAGCCCGCATAATTGATGTCATTAATGGCTCTACAAGCTCTACTCACACATGCCAGAGTGTGAGTTTATGTTCCCAGTGATGGAGTGGCATGCCATCTGGGGTGGACTCTGTGCTGCCTGAGATGGGGTCCAGTCCCCCCCACAACCCCTATACCAAAATAAGCCATTAGAAATTTAATGGAGGGATAAAGGCTTTATCATCTTGACACTCAGCCGCAGAGTGGAGATTGCCTCGCTGGTAGGGTGGATTTTCCCATCCACCTAAGTGATCTGGAAATGAGACACAATAGCCTGATGTGGATTGAAATGACCCCCACCTTGGGACCCTGGTTCTACCAAGGAACCCCCCTCTCTGACACACCAGTTCCGGGTGCTAGGGGGTGATATGTGCACAGATGCCGGACACAAGGAGTCGCACTGCAGACGGAGCCACCGATCTGAGCTGTGAAGCAAGTGATCGTTTAAGAGGGAGCACTTCTCTGCATTCAGAAGCCCAACACATGACACTCATTTTAACAATATTTTTCCTCCTTTCTTACACATCCTAGTTTCCTCAGAGATCACACTGACAGACAATATGAACCAAAAAAGACCGGCAGTAGTAGCTGGCGATGTATGAGGACACGCCAAGTGGATAAACATCTCAGGCCTCAAGCTGCAGGTGTGTGGACAGGCTGTGGGGGTCTCTGGCTAAAAAGCCCGGCACCAGGACAGTGTGTGTCAGTCTCTGCCAATGGGTCATGCCCGGAAGGAGGTTTGGGTCACAGCCCAGTTAGCTTCATCGCTTCTGAACATTTTCCCATCAGTCGTTCTTAATTTGACAGACAAATACATTGTGAGGATAGGCGTACGGCAGAAAAGGGAAGATCTGAGCAAAATGGAAGATGCGAATTTGACCCGTTTATAAGCCAAACAATGATGACGTCATGATGGGCTATGCTCGGGGGGGGGGGGCCTGTCATGGCCCCCAAAGCAAGATACAGGGTCTGGAGTGGGTGGGGTGAAGGCTGACATGGATGGGGCATCAAGGACCGAGAGGCATCGGTCCCTGGCCTCTGTGAGGGGGGACAAGGCCAATGTGGGGGCGTGACGTTCAGATGGGCCAAAAGCAGGAATAAAGTAACATTTTGACAGATGGGCAAGGCTGGGGTACACCACCGGGGGGAGGGGGGATGGGGGGGCACTACATGAAGTGTCCTGCTACCTCAATCGGTGCCTAACAGTTTCTGATAGCGCAAATGCAAAAAGATGGCAGACGCCTGTAAGTAGCTGGGTAAAGATAAACTTAATCTTTTCCTCCATCTAATATGTGTTCTTCACGATGCATTACTAGTATATTTTTGGCTCATGTCTTCTTTGCTAAGAGTCTTGAATGGTACATGAAGTTAATGTGACTGGTTTGGGAATAAAATTTGACATATGTGAGGGTTTGTGGAGCAGATTACGTATGGCAGGTGAGAACAGCCTGTGTAAAAGTTTGTGATTAATTGTGAAATACAGGAAGTGCCCAGAGTAACCTCGGAGTAGCTGATCAGATGCCCAGGCGCTGGATAGGAGCCACTCCTCAGGGTCAAAGTGCACGTTCGTGGCTGAAAACGTGTCAGTGTTTTTCTCAGTTTGACGGCGAGCGAGTGATTTTGCAGCAATAGTGTGAATTTATGGGGAAACGGGCGTCTCCCGGCCAAAGCGCGTGGAAAGCAGAGCTGGTCCGATTCAAGGACTGAATAGCCCCCCCCCCCCAACCGAATGCTATTATATGGGCCTTAAATGGGCCATTGAAAACAAACAGTAAAAAATAAACCATCCATGCATCCAAAGAGCACAAAGGGGTGTTTCAATTCACTTTCAATCTCTGCTCTCCATTAAATTCACTTATTAAGCTACAAATAGACAAAGGGGCGGTCCTATGCATCACGAGGCCGGCTGTGCGCCAGAGACGGGCATTTTAATCACGGATAGGACGCGGCGCCGGGCTGGGACCACATGGGGTACGTTCGGGAGTGAAGTCTGCTTCCTCACTGCGCTGGTCCATTGTAAAAGGTGCCATTTAATTAGCTTTTCTGTTCACGTCAGACAGAACCAGGCTGTGTGGAGCGCTGAATTATGAAAGAGGCCAGTGCACCACCTTGGTCTGCAGTTACGGGAATGAGGGAACGCCAAGCCAGTTAAAAATCATCAGTGCTGGAGCAGCAGTAGCAGTTGCTCGTGGAGACGGCCTGTCCCAGCAGGTGCAGTGGACTGCAGGTGGTCCTAAATATATAAAGCCCCTCACACCCAGATTCACCCCCTGGGGTCTGAAGGGCACCCTGGCATCCCAGATTGGGGGCAAGAGATCCGAGCGGTGTAATCCTCAAATCCTCCAGAGAAGTATTGGTGAAGCAAAGTCAGTCTGTCGCCAGACAGGGCGAAGAGGGGGCGCCGTCTGTGCGCCAGGCTGCCATCTGTGACTCTGACGACTGTTAGAGATCACTGGTGTGACATAGGGGCTCTCCCGTAAACACTCAGGAGGCCGGACCGGCCGAGGACACACTGGGATCCTCTGCGCAGGCTGTGAGCTCTAACGACCCCGCTGTGCCTCACGGCCCTTCATCTGTTCGCCCGCATGGTGCGGGGTGACCGGGGGACACGTGGCCGACACCACACCGCTCGGGAAACACGCAAAATCCGCCCACTGATCAAGTCGTTGCGTATCTCTGCTACATGTGAAAGTTCAAGGCTTCTTTGCACACGTTTATTAACGATAATGTCCAATTTGAAATATCTCCGGGTTGTATTGAACAATTAATAAATATTCCGCCTCTGCGGTAGGTTTCGTGCCTAGAACGGCGTATTTTAAATCCATCTGTTCGTTTCCTAAGCAGCTGCCTTAATGAGAGATTTTGTGGAAAGCTTGTGAAATCTCACGGCTCCTCCGCGCTGCGCTTTCCGTGAGCCTCGCAAATCCCCGTACACACTTCGCCAGTCCCATTTTATGGGTTTATCTTTCCGGCGCGTCGTTTTATTGTTGCAGCAACACAAAAACATGTAAGGAAAAACAAGGGGCAGACGTTTTGACTCCCTTTCAGTACGATTTCTTTGAAGCTAGGGGAAGAAAGACAGTCCAATTGGGGGGTAATGGTGTAAATCTGCCCTTCCTCGTCCACAAAACTGAGTATTATTATTCATCGTTTTTACCGGCATGCTGCCCCGTGTGTTATTAAGCCAAAACAGTTCAAACAGCCCATGAAATAAACTTGTGTCCAGCGGCTTGCTGACAAATACACTTTATTTGCCATAGAGGCGACGGTCCTTTAAATAAGCCATTGTCACAGCAGGGACATGACTGGCGCTGGGAAGCCTTGCGGCATTGCGGACGGTCTCAGTGTGACGCTACAGAAACAGACTAATTCACAACCATAGAAAGGATATCGATCATGCCAGTAAATCACAAAGGCATTTGTGTCGCAGTGCATGGGGATCATTCGATCTGCACATGTTAATGGCTTTAAAATTAAAGCATCGATTCGGCACAATGACACCTACGTACCGGCAGGTAGGATTTTAACACAACTATCCCACCCGAAGACCCAAATAAAGCCTATCTTTCATTTCAGCTACGGAAGAAAAGACTGACAAGCACATATTTGTGCTTTAAGGACACACACAGCTAAAAATGCCGGACAAAGACATGTATTGATGATTACACTAATAAGGAAATACCCTAACGGAATGTTAACAGAGTCGTCTTTATATTTCGATCAGTGCGACTGTCTCCAATTGCACGCAATAAAAACAGTCCACAGCAACGAAAAAAAAATGACCAAAAGCACAATGCACAGTGCCTTACCTGATTGTTGTGAAGACTTATATTTATGCAGCATACATCTGTTTTGCGGATCGCAGTTTAGCGAAGCCGCGACTGGCCGGACTGCGCTTCGCTCTCCGAGTCTCTGCCTTTGACTTTGGTCCCAGGTGCCGACACGCCTCTTCGTCACTGCACTGTCAACAGGACATTTTTCAACACAAGGCGATTAGATTGGCGTAAATATGCGCAACTGGTTTCGTAATGGAGCTTATTAATTACCGTCAGCCGTTTCATGCATTATAATTTGTTTTAAGAATTTAATTGGCAAGTTAATGTTACTTTGATAAATGCTTTTGAGTGTATTAGCGATTAGAGAAGTAGTCTACCACTAAATGACACGACGTGTCTCACCATTTTTAAACGTCATTGTAGTAAATATTTAAGCCGAAGGTTGCAACACTCAGACTTCCCGCACGTCTTTTATCCTTTGGTTTTTCAAGTCCAAATTCCGTTTATGTTTTATGGTGATTATCATGTGAGACCCGCACGTTGTGCTTCCTGCATTTTACCCTGGAACTGACGTACTTTGAATAAATACCCGATAATGAAGGCATTTATCTATCAGGGAAATCGGGTGTAATCATGAGAAACCCGGAATAAAGTTATCGGTAGATTACACACGTCGAAATGACAATTTAAATAGAGAAAACAGAGGCATTGGAAAGTGACTAAAGTTGGGCACGTCTTGTTTTATTTCATTAATATAATTGCTAAGGTGGGTTAGTCAGCTTTGTATCTTGGTTTAGACGTGAGTGAGTCAGATCAGACTAATCATTTCAAACCAATGAATTCCAAGTTTTTCCCATTTGAATTCAACGTTTTTGTTAAAATTAGTCTCAGTCCTAATTTCTAAAGAACTGTGACATTCGGCAACATATTTTGACGAATGTCAAGGTCATTATAAAACCATTAAATCTTAATACCAGAGAGAAAAAAACTAATCTCGGTAAATAAGCACGTTTCAGTGAAACTGACTAACCCACAAACACACAATACATACCTTAAAGACAACTTAATGCGACTTTAGACAGCTTCAACTTAGTAAAAGCGTGTGAGCTACTGCCATCTAGCGTCACATTGTAGTACCACAAACACACAGTTCTACTCGTACGGTTATCCGTGACACGCCAGTTTGGCATAATATAAAAAACATATATAGCTGCTTTTCGTAGTGTTTATATGTTGTTGCCATGTTACACAGATTTTCTCCTGCAACACCGGTAGCGTAATAGGCTAACCGGTATTTCTACATAGTTCATTGTTGCGTGTGCCTTGTGATGCGTTGACATCCCATCCTTGAGCCCGGAGATACCTGGGATAAGCCTAGCGTCGCCCTGACTAACACGGGGTCGTGAGGAGTTTTTTCATATATATTTTCAGTTCAGTTCACTGAGAAAAATCTCTGAAACGTAAAACATGAAGATGCCGTAGTTCTATATTTCCCCCCTAAGTTTCCCCATAAGATGACGATCGATTCTTCTCTGCCTCCTCATATGCAGTAGAACTGTATGGCCACCACTTGGCAGGGTGTAAGGGGGCAGGAAAGCAATGACGCAGGGGCCAAATGTGACCCAGAATATTGGTTTCTGCACAACAACTCCCTCTGGTGGTCTTCAGGGCCAGAACGCCGTCCCTGTAGAAAGCACACCCGAAAGGTGCGAACATCAACAGGATGGACCACCGAACCGATTCGGAGAGAAACAGCACTTTCACTGAGTACCCCACGCACAGGAAAAGCTGTAACATTTTACCTCTCTATAACATAAAATGGACACGCATTCGGCAGTTCAGGTTCAGAGACCGTGGTTTTTTGCTTATTTTCTATGCGTGATGATGCTCTGTAAAAGGTGAACGTTTCTGGATTTATGAGAGTGTTTTAGGCTGGATTCAAATTGCTAAAGGCCATTGGTAATTATAATATTTATATAATATACCGATAAATATTATATGTATGTAATATATAAAGTTAGTTATATACAGTTACAGAAATAGTGATTTTTATAATGAACACTGAATTTATGCGGCAGGCAAATGACTTTATGGGCGATCTGTCCAACTCGAGCTGTAAATGCATATTTTAATTTAAAGTGAACCCTAAGAGTGACGAAGCGTGATATTTGGAGGGGTTTAAACAGGGGGTGCGGGGATTTATGGGTTGTCACACTGCTCCAGCCTCACTGTGCAGAAGGGGCCAAGTGGGTCTGAGTGTAAATATAAGGGGGGGGGGGCATCTGTTTATACATTTCTCTGGATCTTTTAGCAAAAATAACTGATTTTATAAGGCCTCTTACCTGCCAAATGGGTTCACATCACCCCCTACCTCTGCATCTGCACATTTATGTTTACCTCAGGAAGCCAAGAGTCCTGATAATTTTCTCTGGAACAAGTAGCTTTGCCTCTATGAATAGAAAGCGAACTCTTCCTTGTTTCCCATCTGGCACACGGAGTGCTCACTACTCGGGATTATGGGTAGCTGTTGTTTTTATTCTAGAATCTCCATCAACAATGGATCTGTGTCCTACTGGGGTCCAGAATTCAGAGGCACACACAGGTGCCGGTGGCGACGAGGCAGTCGGGAAGAGAAGTGCGTGTATTTTCCCTGAGACCCGCCAGACATACAGATGCGAAGATAGTGATGCAGTTTTACAACTGCGCTTTGTCTGACGTCACGAAAGGAGAATTTCTTAGGGGGACGATTCAGTTCAGAGATTTTATTCCACAAGTGAAACCCAGGTTTCCGAAGGAGGTTTACAAAGCCGCACTCAGAAGAGATCAGCACAGAAAATGGAAACATCTCGAAACAATCAAGCTTTGATTCACTGCTTCATCCTTACAGATTCATGCCAGGCGGATCTCATGAACAGGCAGTGACCGGTCCCCAACCAGTAGCCTGCCTTCTGCCCCCCTCCTCACCTCCCTGCCCCGCCCCACCCACGCTGAGCCTCCTACACGGTGCACATCAGCAGTGATGACTGCCTATCCACGCAGGGCATTGCGGCTGTTTACTCAATTGATAGTGTAGCTTACAGAAAGGCTTCCATTCTCTTTTGTTAGCTTCTTATTCCCGGGGCAGCATGACAACAAAAATGAAACTGAAACCACTGTGTTAATCCAACAATGAACCACTAGGGGGCGACAACCCTATTGTCATGGTGCCAAATGTGTCCACCACACATTTTTAAAAGCTTTTATATGAAGACGTGACACAGTTAGTGAGCAGTTACTTTTACTTACCTTTCCTAAAAAAATGTCACAACTTGAAGCCATTGAATTGTTTCACTGCTTTTTCACCCAGAAAGACATATAAGCACAGATGACTCAAGCAAGGGCACAGGAACCTGAGGGTTCACCCCCCCCTCCCCCACCCAACACAGATAAACAGACCATATCATTTAATTATTGAACTGCGCCCCCCGCCCCCCCATTGACAAAGTGTCTTCTATACCTTTGAACACGGGTCTTAGACACTGTTGTCC
>JAODJX010000043.1:2537322-2547621 GCA_026776945.1 Isichthys henryi
AAAGTGTCTTCTATACCTTTGAACACGGGTCTTAGACACTGTTGTCCGGTCCGTATAAAGCTACACTGATATCTTGGATTCACTCTTCATCCCATCTGAACATGTGTGTCTATCTGCACTCACTGGGGGGGGGGGGCAGGTCAGGTGTAGAAAGCAAAAATCCAGGCCAAAATTTTGTTTACGCCAACCAGTTGAGTATAACTACATTAGTCTGGATTTTTACTTTCTAGGCCTGAACTATCCACCTCTTGTCATGCCCCGGTCATCCTGCCCCTCCCGTGTGCCACGCCCCCCCCCCCTCTACCTCATGAGGACTCCCCGTGCCCCCAGCTGATCTTTGATGTCATTGAAGTTCTGTGTTGTACTCTGTGTTCCCCGTGTTGCCTTTCCTGAATAAACCCCATGTTTCCCCGTATCTTCGGAATCCAGTGCCTGCCTCCCCGCTCTGTACCAGTGTGTCATGACACCTCTGGTACTCACAAGGGTTTCCTCTGGGACCCCCCCCTCCCCTCCAAAGATAAACCTCTCCCACAACAGTAGTATATTGGTAAATTCCAAAATTGCCCTAACTGTTTGTGTGTGTGACTTAACTGACCACAGACTGATTTAATGAAAAGACTCCATCTGCCATTTAACAAGAAGGATGAAGAAAGCTGCAACTTTTTAAAGGGGGGGGGGGTGTGTGTCATCCACAGTAGTGTAGAAATTTCCTGTTGGCCCCACCCACGCCGCTGCACAGGGAACGTGGGTAATTAGCTTCAAAAGGCTGGTTTCACTTGTAATGCTGTGAGCCATTTTGAATCACTGACCCTCTTGTGTATTTCCAGGAATCAGCCAAGTTTGGTCATCAACACCACCTAGGTCCCCCTACCGAGAAGGACACCAAGAGGCCCCCGGCAGGTCTTAGTGGAAACTGGAAATGCTATACTGGGAATACCCAAATCCGCCATTAGACCAGTATTGAGTACAGACTGTCCCTCAGACTCGCGATTCCCCTCATCACGTGACATCAAGGGCACGTTATAAGATCTCGTGTCTTTATTAAGGGGGGAGGATTAATTATTCTTTTTTTTAACAATATTTACACACAGTATTTCATTTTTGGAGCTTAATGACTTACAGAATAATAATGGTCTCAAGATATTATACAAGGGTTAATCATTTTCATTTGTTCATTCTAGAAATTTCTCTGACAAAATCATTGCCCTTTCTACCCAGACCACCCACTCCTTCTGGCATTACTCATAGTTTAACAATTGGGGGGTGGGAGGGTCACTGTTTTAAGTATGGCATTTTCCCCCTCAATATATGTACCCGAGACAGTCATGTAACATCATATAGCAGAATGTCTGCTATGCAGGAATGAATGTCCATATTAAAGAGTGTGTCTATGCCTGCGGGATGTAGACGCCTCTGCCTGCTGAATGTAGACGCCTCTGCCTGCTGAATGTAGACATCTGCCTGCAGGATGTAGACTCCTCTGCCTGCTGAATGTAGACGCCTCTGCCTGCTGAATGTAGACATCTGCCTGCGGGATGTAGATGCCTCTGCCTGCGGGATGTAGACGCCCCTGCCTGCAGAATGTAGACGCCTCTGCCTGCTGAATGTAGACGCCTCTGCCTGCTGAATGTAGACAGCTCTGCCTGCGGGATGTTGACGGCTCTGCCTGCTGAATGTAGACGCCTCTGCCTGCTGAATGTAGACATCTGCCTGTGGGATGTAGACAGCTCTGCCTGTGGGATGTAGACGGCTCTGCCTGCTGAATGTAGACGGCTCCACCAGTCAGATTATCATTTCATCTTAACGCCTTTCTGGAAATTTAAATGCTTTCTGCTTACGAGCACTTTGCCTGCGGTACAAAGGGTTCTGTGGTGGAAAAACTGTAAACATTCAAAATGAAAATAAACTTTGCTAATGATGACAATGGATATATTTGTTCATTCAGGTTTCAAGGCTTCAGTTTCAGTCTTGACGGCAGTTTACTGTAAAATCAGGCTTCAGAACTCATGACAGGTGGAATCTTCGGGTGCAAAACAATCAAACTGACCGACGGAAAGATAATCCAGCCTGTTAGCTACTGACACCAGGTTTCACAACATAATTTCTCTCTCGCATAGACTCAGCTTTCTAGCGAGATTAACTTCTGCTTCTTGCAGCAGAAAAACCACTCGCATACCAGTAAGTATTGAGTTGAAACGTACAAAACAGATGATGCAAACTGGGAATCAGCCGATTGGACAGAGATCTGTACATTGCTGGTCAGGAGGAACATTTTGTAGAAAAACCTGCTTTTTTCACCAAAACCACTAAAAATACTTATTTTCATTCCAAATATATTCTTTTTAAAAGGTCCAATTGCAGCTCTGCCACCTTTCTCTCAAGAAAATGCTAGAAATAAAGCTTTGACCCACATTCTCGCATTAACTCATTTATCAGAAGTGACTTACAGTAGAGGGAAAGGGTTTTGGGGATTTGAACCCACAACCTTTGCTTTGCTAATGCAACACTACAGGAGGGTTCCTGCGAATCTTTCTACTGATCCCTTCAGCCTTCACTCTCCATTTGTGACAGTAAAAAGGCATGATGACAACGATCAGGTCGGAACCCAGGTCTCCTTACACCAGTGGTTCTCAACCTCGGTCCTCGGGACCCACTGCCCTGCTTGTTTTCCATTTATCCCTGCCCTACACACTGCTGATTACCTGGATCAAGTGTGTTCAGTCAATCAGAAGCTGAAAGACAGCTGGGACTTGTGTGTGGGGCAGGGATAGCTGGAAAACAAGCTGGGCAGTGGGTCCAGAGGACCGAGTTTGAGAACCACTGCCTTACACCCAGGCTGAAATGTGGCCCCTTTCCACACACAGGGCACCCGAAGAGGCATAAAGCGATGGTTCACTCCTTTCCGGGGTTGTGTGTTGCTCAGCAGGCTAAAGCACTGTGTCTGTCACTGGAATGCCACTGGTTTAGATCCCATGATTGGCTGTTGGGCCGAGCAGCAAGTATTGGTTATAACATCAACAGGACTTTGGGGCTTGAGCAGTAGGATGGCTTCCCATGGATAAACTACACAAGATTCATCTTGAAAACAAAGGTTACAGCATTTCAGTTCCTTGGCTGATGTTTTAAGGTCGCATGACAGGCTGAGTGATACTGATCCACAGTTAATAGGGCTTGAATGACTTGTCCCTTAAAAAGTCGCATCCATGACTAAAGTTATCTTTTTTCTATCAGGAAACATCCTCCATTAATACAGAGGAAGTGCAACGTGACTAATGTGCTTCCTGAGAGTTACTGGTAAACTACTTCAGATGAAATAGAATTCAGCTTGCAACGGAGGGTAATCAACGAGGGCCATCCTGCCCCCTCTCTGCTAGGAGGGTCTTTGCTGAAATGAAGGGCGCATTCAGGGAAATAGGATTCAGGTCTTATTTCCCGTCCACACGGTCACCCAACGCGTGATGCAAGATTGGCACCAGATTGCGTGAAATGTGATAAAACCACGTGGAGGTTCGCTGTCACATTTCGGCAGAAGCTCATTAACAAGTTAACTCAGTAGGCAGTCATGGTGAATCACACACATAGAGGCCCATGAGCACAGACAGGCAGTTTGAGTTGTAACTGGGGGGAGGCTAACTAGGTTAGCTGGGGGCTTTTGAGCCACCATTTTCTTCAGCCTGGGTAAGTCCAGACATTACAGGGATCCATTGTGCTTTTCCGGTATTTTTCTGTCTTATATGTAGCTCTATGTGAATGTAGATGCTCTGCAAAGTCTTGAGGCCCAAAGTACACGACAAAGGGAGTAACTCTCACCACAGAAACCACTCTTCTCTAATCTGCCTGAAACACCTTGTTCGAATTCCAGCTCTTACTTCCATGACATGGTGAGGTCACCTCGTAACACAATCCTTATTGGCCGCCTACCTCCAAGTATCTGGCAGCAGACTGCAAGACAGGGGCAGAACATGCAGAACAAGCTGACCAATCAGGAAAGCTGGCCAATCAGAGTACACAGAGAAAAATAATGTGTTTTTGGAACATCGAAGCATGTAAATCTATTCTAGTAGATCCCAAAAATAAAATTCTGAACAGTGAAAATGACATCATTAAAACACCCCTGAACACATGGCAGGTAAAACCTGGCAGCTAACTTAGCTAAACATTCAAGTTTAGCGTGTAATACTTTGAAATGTAAAATGAGGGATGAATTTTCCCATTTCCTTCCAATTAATTTTCACGACTCAGGTCTAAGATGCAGATTTAGAATTATTTAAAATAAAAGTCTGTATCCAGCTTCTCCCTCAGCTTCCAATCAAATTTGACAAGAGTAGAAGAGGAAAATGATCTTAACCAAGCGACTTAACTTGCACCTGAATCATGCCAATTATTTTTGATACGTCAAACAAAGTCTATAGACATGTAGCATTGCTGAGAGTTAACAGTTGCGTAGTGAGCGTGAGGTCACCACTCAGGCATGCGTGTCCATAATGGCTTTCTACGCATGGTTACTCACATGTATCACTACTGCGTGTGACCATCTCAGTCCACATGGGAACAGGAAAGCTGACAGCCCCCCCAGGGACCTCAAAATATCAGGAATTATTCCAGGGGACATGCGAGCAGCAAACCCATCCATAGGATCCTGTTTTTCATATGGAAATTCGGGCACTGATTAATTTTAAATGACCCTCTACCATTCGCATGAGCACCTGTAGGTAGCCCTCTGTTGGCCATAAACAGTTACTACACTAGGGGCAGTGGGTGATTTTTTTTTTTTAGTTGGTCCCTAAAAACAACAAACCTGCCTTTGCCATCTACTGGATAAGCAGTTATGGATAATGAATGGATTTGCATGAACTTTCCATATATTTACCTGAGGGAGGATTACAGAGAATTGGAGACTATGCCAGGCCGTCGCGGGGCAGGGACTCGCTGGCAGGGAGCCTGGAGCCCATCACAGAGCAGCAGAGAGAAAGGCAGGGGCACCCTGGGGCACCCTGAGACACCCTGGGGCACCAAGTATGGGAGGTCAGGCCACCACAGCAGACACACACAGCTCAGGGCCAATTTCGGGATGCCAGCTTGCCTAACTGCATGTCTTTGGACTGTGGTGGGAGAATAGGGTACCTTATGAAAATTGCAGCACGTGGAGAGCATGTCCAGAGAACAGGGATTCAAACCAATAACCCTGCATATGTATAACACGGGAGTAGTTAAGCCGACCTTTGCTATTCCAGGCATTCTCTCTGTCAGCGAACGCACACTCCCTGCTCCTTTTTGTAACTCACTTCTACAGACACGGCATACAGCCATGTATAAAGGTCCAACAGAACCCTCCTGCACAGATTTCACGTTGCTGGGGCCGCATCCTACAGAGCACACAAACCAAAAGCAGCACAAACAAACGCACAACGATAAGGGACGTGACCTACACGCCCGTTATCTTTCCCTAGAATCTGGACAGCTGGAGCGTGACCCCTTACTGTGGAGGCTGTGGATTCCAGTCCTAAGTGTGTACTGGGTTGATGTCGCCACTCTGCTCTTTTCACAACCCCGGCCAGTTCTGTGGAAGTCGTAAACATTTAGAGACTCTGAGTAATGCAGAGCACACAAACACCTTCTTATTTATTTCCTAAATTAAAAGTGCCAGAAATGTCTACATTTGTTTTGAATTTTGGCGGTTTTGAGTCAACGGCTGTTAGTGACATCAGTATGGTGTCAATGAGAAGCTCTGAATGTGTGTGTGTGTGTGTGTGTGTGTGTGTGTGTCTGTGTGTGTGTGTGTGTGTGTGGCGTCATTCAACCATGTCGGTTGCATTGAGTCACTGCATATTCAGTAGCCAAGTGTGAATGCTGCTGACAAAAATCATGGCATCTCCTCAGTCCCAACACCACCACACACACACACACACACACAAGGAAACTGCATTTACACACGTGTGCCACACATGTCCTGTCAGGATTGGCCCCCATCCTGCCCCCTTCTGTGTGACAGTTTCCTGTTTGGCCAGCAGGTGTCGCTGGCCATCCCACTTGGTCTTGGCTCCTAATGTGTTCTGAGGTTCCTCGGGCAGAGCGGACATCCAGGCTTCCCTTCTTGTTGCGTGTTTCTTTGGTTAATTACGTTCCTGGTTAATTGTGTATTGCTGCATTTCTGTTACGGTTCCTTATTTCTGCCCCCTGTTGTCGTTCGCTGTTTGTAGAAAGGTTCAGTTGCCCATGTTATCTAGTCTCCCCTGACATTTGATCCTTTGATATCTGTTGATTGCCCTCACCTGTGCTTTAGTGTTCCTACTGCTTGTTAAATGTCCACACCTGTCTCTTGTTGAACCTCATCATGTATTTAAGTGCCTGCCCTCTAGTCTTCAGTGGGTCATAGTGTGTGCTTGTGTATGCGTGTTGGTGCCTTTGTATTCTGCTTGGTCCCTATAGCTGGCACACTTTGTTTATCTTATGCCCACTGTATGTATATTCTCCTTGTCTGTAACCCCCCTTTCCAGTCGGTTTGCGTTTACTTGTTCACCTGCTTGCTTTGACTCCTCGTGGTCCCTCTGTTTCTGGTTTTCCTGTGGAGGTCAGTTTTGTCATTAAAAAAACAAACCCCTTTTGGTTCGAGCCGCACGTAGACACCCTTTTTGCCGTGCCCTGTCGTGTCGCATTCCGGCAGTTCTTTTTGTTTGGCATTCTGATAACTTATTCTGAGATGAGTAGAGAGCAGAGGAGAACCCAGAAGAATCTGGAAATGTTATTAAAACAAGCAAATGTGTTTCCTGGGAATGCAAATGCGAAGCAGGCAAAACAAGATTAAAGAGCCACGAATCCTTCTGTAAACCCAAGTGTGACGTTTCTGTTTTGCCAGATTACTTGCGTTTAAACATATTGATGTCAAATTTGATATCTTTTGCCACTCTACTTGGCTTTGATGGATGTTCTCTTCTCTTCGTCAAGCTTAGAAACGGCGTCTCACCTACAATCGTGTGGTCGACTCACTATCTAGGAGAGTCAGGCCCTTTCTTCTGGTTATCCAGAATTTATCGTCAGACCGCAGCAGCATGACGGGTGTAGCTCTTCTGACTGGAAAGTGTCTGCAGCCTGATTCACAAGATTTAGTGATCATGCTTACTGGGCACGCTTCTGCAAAAATGACCTTCACACAGTCACAAGGGTCACTTCAGATTTTTTTGCTTTGCATACAATAAAGGGGCATGAAGTCTCAGGAAGTTAATGTTTTAATAATCATGGTGCACATGTAGGGGCCACATATAATACAGAATAAGCCAGAATATAGCATCTGTAATATACATGATCTCATATTACAGGGTACACATGTCGAATAAGCATGTCCATCTCTGGAATCCCACACCTGCATTCAATTCTTGTTCACACACCTCGACACGTCTGACACCAGCATTTAGGAAACGCCCACTAAATAGATGCGGTGACTAATGCAACTTCTGAACATGAATGGATGTGATATTTAAAATTCTGATGACATTCTTACTGGCACTTCTTAAAAGATGACATCACGCCCGCATGATGTTGATCTCTGGCCCTTTCATGATTAGGAGCTGACAAAGACTTTCCTCCAGGGCCTATGGGGGTGAACACCCCCCCGGCGAACACGTCAGGCTCTGGGGGCGTCACAGATCTGAAATCAAAACGAAACTGCATAGTAAAGACGTCTCTCGGGGTGGGGCTCCTGCGTCGGCCTCACACTATGACTTTGAGATCGGCTTCCCAACCACAGTGCAGTGGCGATAACGCCCCCCCCCCCCCGCCAGGGGCTTACAGTAAAAGCACTTTAATTGCCGTAGATGCAGAAGAACTTTTTCCAACAAAAAAAAAAAAAAAAAATTGGACTGGGAGTGTATGCGAGCATGTGTGGGCGTTGGGAGGGGTATTGTTAAATGGGAGGCTTTCTTTTATATATACGAGAGTAAAGTCAGGGGCAGCTGGACTGTCTAGCCCCCCCCCCCCCGACACACACACACACAGTCAGAGACACGCACACACGTGAGCTGACGCTCTTGCGAAACAGGGGGAATTCCGAGGCTCCCTTCTGGCCCAGCAGCAGCCCGCCGGTCTTTTATGGGAATCGGGGGCAGAGCAGTTCAGCTGGTTTTCCTTAGAAGTGAACTCGGCATTGAATCACGGAGCGGGGGTGGGAGAGCAGGGAGGCGGGGGCCTGGGGGGGTCAGCCCCTTCCTCCTTACTGGGAAGTGACTGGGAGGATGAGTGTAATATGGAGGGAGAGAATGATAGAGAGAGCGAGAGAGAGAGAGAGAGAGAGAGATGGAAAGGAAAACAGAGAGAGGCTGATAGGTATTTAAGAGGCGCCCCCCCCACCACAAGAGCCACACGTCTCCTCGGCGTATGTGAATGCGGAACGGCGTGGAGGAGCACAAGCCTGAGGTAAGAGCTTCTTTTTCGGGAGCCTGTGGGGGTCTGTGCCTGGAGATTAAGGTCACGCCAGCCAGTCACATCCAGTCTGTTCATGACTCTTATTTTAGGGTTAGGATACTGGCGTGGGCTGGTGAAGCACCTCGCTAATGGACACTGCGAGACCGTTCGTAACAGGGGTCGCTGGGATCGGTGCCATCTGTGTGTGTGTGTGTGTGTGTGTGTGTGTTTGTGTGTGTGTGTGTGGGTCAGATATATATTACATTGTGGAGACCAAATGTGATAAAATAAAACTGCTATTTTGTGATAACTTCCTACTAAAAAATAACAACGTTATTCTGACGTTGTAGAGACCATTTTGGAGAAATAAATTTTTTAAAGATTTGTGACTGCAATCAAAAAAAGTCCTGTGTTTAGTTTGGTTACTTATGGTTAAGGTTAGAGCTTGGTAGGGTTAAGGTCATCATGTTGGGAAGGGTTATGTCCATAGAAATGAATGGAGAGTCCCCACAAAGATATAATTACAAAGCTGTATCTGTGTGTGTGTGTGTGTGTGTGTGTGTGTGTGTGTCAGAGAAGACAGGAGGACTGCTGGGGTGATGTCCTTTCCTGAGTTGTCTGAACAGTCCCATTTGTGCTGGCTTACTGGGACAGATGAGGACAGGCCACAAGACGTTCAGCTGGACCATCCTTAGAACCCAGTGGTGCGTTTGGCTCTGCTGGAGAGGACAGAATCAACGGCCACCCAGCCCCAAAGCGGCACGTGCAAGATGAATGCAGGGTGTGCAGTGTGGCTGGCTCAGATCTGAGGAGGGGGCTGCTGTTGTACCTTTGAGTGAGGCAATTCAGCTAGAAAAATCCCTCTGGAGAAATACAACAAACATGAAGGCAGGTGAGTCCAGAAGACTCTGAGGTGTTCGGGTCATCACATCGTAACATACCTGATGTGCTTTTTATTGGCTGTGAACACTCTCATACTGACCAGAATTATTGCAAGATATGCGTCGACAAACACTATACAGACAGTTCTTGACTGACATAATCTTCTCCACACACTCTTACATAAGTTGGATTTACCTGGATATATCATTTACGTCACTTTATAGGTAAAAAACACCAAAAAATACTTTAGTAATACATACAATAAAGCATCCATCCATCCATCCATCCATCCATCCAACCATCTAACCTCATGTCCTGTTCAGGGCTGTAAACGAGATGGGAGTGTAGGAGGGATGTTAGTTACCGGCATCCGAGGTGTGAATCTACATCTTCTGGATTAGGTATATTTTTTCCAGAGGAAATGATGGAACGTGCTTATGGAAACGTCCTGTGGGGGGGGGGAAGTGGGCGGCCGCTCAGAGGAAATGCAGGTGTCGGCTGGGTGGGGCTGGTCGGACTCCATCTTTCCTGAAACGTCCACATGGCAGCTGACAGCCATGATGACGTCGCTCAATCAAATAAGCTTTGATAAGCGGAAATGGAACCGGGGGGCTTTTTTTATAATTAGAAAGAGATGCAGAAGAATGAAAAGGGCTAGAGGCTGGAGGCGGAAGCAGCACGTGGCGTGTGGAACGGCACGCAAGGAAGAGAGAGAGAGAGAGAGAGCCCGAGGGGCCGTGGCGCTGATAGGTGACCGTGACTCACCCCACGTCCCACGCATTCCCTGCAGCCCTGTGGCGTGAATCAGCACGTGTGGTCACCAGCACACACGGTCTTAGGCTGTTTTTTTAATGGTTCGTTTCTGTGAGAAGGATGGAGGTCGGAGAGGGGGGTGCACTGGAGGGGAGTGGGTAGCCTGTTGTGAAATGTGATCTTCAGGGCTAGGTGGGGGGGGGGGGGTATTCAGAGGCCCGCTTCCATGTGCAGGAGGGATGGCTAAACTTCAGAGAGACAGCGAGT
>JAODJX010000043.1:2547656-2563263 GCA_026776945.1 Isichthys henryi
ATGGAGAGCAGTTCCACTCTCACACTTTTAATTTAGCAGCACCTGCATCCGTGTAAATCAAGTAGGAAGGTGGAACGACACCCCCCAGGCCAGGAAGTCCCGCCACTTCCTGTGCTCCTGCCCCCTGTGACAGGACTCTGCTCTCAGCACACACTTCAACCGAAGACCGGCCCAAGATGGCTGCCGATGGCATCAGGACAAGGGACCCGGCGCTGAGAACTGAATTCCATAGATGGTGGGTTACACACATGAAGCGTCTATGGACTCAGTTCTTTTTGCCCGGCGCCCACAAGCACCACAGCACCAGCGCCACTCAAGAAGGGGGTCACATGATCACAGCTATTCTGCCGCTTTAGAGGGTCTGTCAGCAGCCCCCCTGAGGTTTAGCAGAATGCGAATGCAAGTTCAGCCAAACAGGGAAATGGAAGTGCTACAAGGGAGACTGAACCGTCATTGGACGACCGTTTATGATACGTTGTGTCTGATTGGTCCATGGTGCCTTTCTCAGTTACACCTGAATAAAATGTCTGCGATTTTTGAGTCCATGCTTTGCTGCCTGTTTCTCTTCTTCTTTTCATGCATGAAAATCGCATTAAGTTATACGTCACTAACAGCTGTTCCGTTAAATGAAGGGAAAAGTCACTATTCGGAAATGAATGTTAAGAAATCAATGCTGACAGATTTCGCCTTAAACAAGCTGCAGGCATTAGATGTGTCTCCTTTTGTCTGTTTGTAGCCGCTATGGAATCGAAGGCATTTTTACTGTACCGCCATATTGCCACCGCAGCCCGACCTGCTCTTTTACAGACTCGCTCGATTAGTCCCTGCGAATGCAAAAGGGATGCAGATTGCAAGGATGCTCATGAATCATCGGCAGATGCGGGTCACGCCACGTGTCGCATTTCTCGGGAAAAGGCGGAACATTGCGACACTGACGCGCTCCACTGTTGCGCATCGCGCCGCTTGTGTGGCAGATTGTCATTAATTACCGATGTCCGTGCAGCTGCAGGAAGACGGTGCAGCCTGTCTGAATGAGCTGAAATGAGGCCGCTTGCTCCTTTGCGATAGGGGTTCTGCAAAAGCACCGGTTCTGACAGGGCATGCACACTTTCCGGTCTCCTTCAGCCCGTTTCAGAACCAAGGAAGTTTGGTTTTAGCACTGGTAGGGACCAAATCAGCTTCGAACCACCCCGCCATAAAATTGGTAGGAATATGTCTCTTCTGTCCAAACTATATCAGAGTTGGGTAATTCAGGTTCAGATAGTAAAAGTCCAGACTGGGATTTTGTTTCAACCAAGCAGTTGAGTTCTCTGTGACTGTGAGTCTTTATGCTCAACTGGATGGTTGAAACAAAATCGCAGTCTGAACTTTTACTCTGTGGAACTAAATAACCCAACTCTGACTACATCTATGCCCTTGTGTTGAACCAGTGTATATCCATGGTGGGGGCACTGCAACAATACCTCTCCCCCACTCTCCCCCTCCTACTTTCATTCCAGCCACACTAAACTGCCTGATCCATAACCAGCTCCATTGTGAAACTACCTCGGCATAAATGACCAATCAAATTTATAACAAAAATAATGTGCTAAAGGCGGGTTGGCCCTTGCCTTGCCCCGCCCCCTCCATCCTATTGGATGGTTTCTCCCTCTAATCAGCATCTGATTGGCTTAGGTGGAAAAAAGGAGGATTACAGCAACTGATTTTTTTACTGAGACAAGCATTAAAGGATAGGATAAGATAAATGACATGTCATCTCCTTCCAGATCTCCTTTGGAGACAAAAAAAAATCCCATAATCACCTGGAGTGACCTAAATCTAGCAAATCTGGCAAGTATTTCAGAAAATTATTTTAAGCCAGTCAGAGAAATGTCAAACCATGTGGTCATTCCTGTTAAGTACGTACAGTATAGCACAGTAACGGTTTTCATGATTTTTGTCAACCATTAATCAAGGTCCACCTACTGCACTATTAACTAATTGTATGCCAGACTGAAAACTGCCCTGTTTAGAGTCCAAGCAGTGGTTTGGTTGTTTTGCGGGGGAAAAAAAAAAAATGTTAAATTACAGAACATTCACTTTACGTACAAATGTAATGCATAAAGTGTAATAGATGGAGTGCATCATTACTCGCACATAAGACGGACAAAATGACAAGAAATGGCGACATCAGCCTCTTCTATCCGAGCTGCGATAAACGCTGCAAAGGGCAGAGCGACCACACAGCTGCAGAGCCGTTTCTCTGAATGAGATCTGATTAGAATTTGCAGTTAGCAAAGGTTGCTTTTCTGGTGCCGCTATGGCTTCGTCGATTGGCCTCTTTCAGCCCCGCTCACCTGCCTCTATCCACATACAGTTTGGTTCAACGGGCTGCAATAATGACAAGGAGCACATCTTCACATGGACATGGTGTCAGCACCAAGCGCAAAGCCAGCCATCAGATTAACCTTCAGCAAATGCCAAACATATCTGCCCTGTGCAGAGAAAAAAGATCTCCTTCCGTTACTAAAAGAGCCTTGTGGCTTTTTTTTCTCATCTTCAAGCAACTTTCGCTGTTCCTGGGTTTGATACTTTCCATCCACTTAACATATACTTCACCAAGTAACCGGACTGTCAACCCAAATTACGATTTTTTGCTCCAAGAACGTTTATTGAACATCACAAATAAGAACTGGAAACATTCGAAATGTTGAATTTTTCTGATGTTCCTAGAACGTTATCCCACTATATCCCAACTACTAGGCCTACTACGAGAAAGGTAGGCCTACTACAAGTAAGGTAGGCCTACTACGAGTAAGGTAGGCCTACTATGAGTAAGGTCTAATATAAAACCAAACGAAGGGCGTGGTAGGGTAGTGCACCAAACCTCGCACCTCTAACATTGTGAGTTTGCAGTGTACATATTAAAATACCTTATAAAATACATTATACATTATAAAATAATAGATTGATCATAAAGCAATTGTAAAATAATAATTATTTAAATAATAAATTCAGATAGTGGAGAAATTCAACACAGACTGGCTGGGGTGCCTCCAAGGAAAGGTTGTCCAACAAGATATCAATAACTTTTTGGAGAATACAAGAAAATTCGTTTTATTTTTTTATTGTGTTTTTGTGCATTTGCATATGTTCTAATATTTAATTGTGTTTTTTTCTGAGCAAATATAAACTTGCTACCCAGATAATTTCTGTTACCACACTTGCTTGTGTTACACCCCCTGTTTAAAAGTACACAAAAGGACTATACAATAGTGTTTCGGTCATCTATTCTTCTATTTAGCCACCATCACAACTGCTAGTTTTCCCCATTGATGGTCGTATATCCACGATATAACGTAATTTTTATAATATATGCTGCCCTTAATAAATCGACTTAATAACCTCTATGGTGTTTAGAGTTTTTAAATAAATCGCCAGACACATGCATACCTGTTAATGGAAATTAGAAATTCCGTATTCCGATGTTTGTTACTAATTATTAATAATTTTGCTGGCACATTGAAACTGCAAGCCTTAACAGAATATAAGGGGCATGTGACATTTTATCTCTGATCTACTGTTTATCTGACGGTCCTGAGGAGATCGGCACGAGAAGGACACGGAGAAGTTGAAGAGGACAAAACACAGAGAGCGTCGTGGTTTAACCGGACGTGTAAAGCGGTAATTAGTGTGAACATGCTGTTTAAGGATCTTTTTCCATCAAGATAATAGCAATATTTCCCTATTTTAAATACAGTCTACAATGGTCACCAGAAACGCCTGTAGCCGAAAAGTGAACCTACATATAAAAGTGAAAGAATGATAAAGCACGTTGGCGGATTCCCCTCAGCGTAACTGCGTTCTCGTTTCTCCTCTGAGCTCTCGAAACGTCATTGCGAATTTCCGCTAACGGCCACGTGGGGCTGACTGCTGTTGTACGATGAGAGAAGAGAGAAGGTTCAGCCAACCCTTGGGGTTAAGGACCTTGTTCGGGGGCCCAACTCTGACATCATTCCTCGGGATTTCATCGACACCCTTTCTGATTACAGGCACAGAGAAATGACCCACAGAGCCAAACACCAGCAGTTGGCCATTGAATCTTGACCATTGAATGCACAGTGGTTGCATTTCAAAACTCACAGGCAGGGATAGATACAACACACAAAAGTATGTCTTCAAAATGACCGCAGAATTGAATCACCCCATCTGTGACCTAGTCTGAACAATGCACAACCTGCTACAATGCAGCTAGTGCATTCCAGAAAAACCTTATGTTCACTAAAATCGTGTACTAAAATGCACATATCCAATACGGAGAATGGGGCTGGGGAACACGACTTCAATACTTAATGACTCTCACCAAACAAAATGAATTAAATAACGAAAGCAGTAATGCCAGTGGCCCAGAATGTAATTATATTCATTTTAAATAGGAAATGATAACGCATAAACATCTCCCACGTGTCTTATGAGTCTCAGGAGAATTGCCTAGTAACTGCTTCAGCTGACGTGCCGACCTCGCTAACTTGTTGAGAGCTGGAAGTAGGGCACCATCTTGTGGGGTCAGA
Source organism: Isichthys henryi (assembly GCA_026776945.1). Classification (NCBI taxonomy): domain Eukaryota; kingdom Metazoa; phylum Chordata; class Actinopteri; order Osteoglossiformes; family Mormyridae; genus Isichthys; species Isichthys henryi. The sequence goes on from JAODJX010000043.1 coordinate 2,552,207, forward strand.
AAATGCAGCAAATAGTTAATGAAGCATCATTAGTCGGGAGCAATAAGCCGCAGCCACTGTGCGGTCGGGCGCGGAAACAGCACAAATACAGCGGGTTACGCAGGAGAGGCACCACACTGAAGACAGCATGGCTATATACAGTCTACGAAAGGCAAATGTAAATGGATTTTAAAACGGTGCCGTGTTTTTATATGATATTTTTAGAATCTAAGACTTGCAATGCGTGGATTTACATAAAGTCCTATTCTTTTAGATGTCACATAGCTGTTTTTGCCTGCAACTAATGTTTCTCACTAAGACCATATCACTTTGTAGTTTGCGACTTCTTTACTAGGTTTGCTGTGCATGACCAAATAACAACCATGATGGTATATGGCCGTTTTACAGGACTAGCTGCAGCCTGTATTGCAAACACCATTCCAAGATGGTAATAAACAGCCTAGTGCTTCTATAGTTTCCTCAGTCGCCAGATCCCGAGATCGATTAACTTTTATTCGAAGTTCTGGAGTGCAGAACACAAAGCCAAATGGGTCAACCCATTTAGTGACATAGTGACAAGTTAGCAAGCCAATTTCACTTTGTCTCAGACAGGGGGCGCCAGTGAAGCTTGCCTACAGAACCATATGGGCTTCGACCATAAACCATATTTCTTCTCAGAGACATGAAGTTCGGCCGAACATCCCATTCCGCACAGTTCAGGACTGACATGACAGTGTTACGTAAACTAAAACTGTCCAGAAGGCAAAGCGCGGCTCTACTCTTCCTCAGCTCCGTTACAATAATAGGTCTATGATATTAGCAGTTCCCTCCAATTTGCTTTCCCTCGTCGCTGTAGTTTGTCTATGTACACAAAGAGACCTTCCTTTCGCTTGGATTACCCGCTCAGTAAATCCATATTGTTATAACATATTGCCTTCTAAAATATCAACCCGTACATCTTCCAAAACTGTTTATCCAGTGATAATTACATAGATGTATATATGCATGTAAATACAGGTATAACGGTGCTGGTTTTACGTTACTGCTGCCACGTTGATCGACTCTGATCTTTTGAGAAGAGTCGACGGGGAAATAGTGAAGAAAGCGGAACGGCGACTTGGAGCGCGGGGGTGGTAAAAGCACGGCGGTGCCGACGGCACACGGACTGCAGGTGGCGCTGTGGCTGCGGACTTCGGGCGGCCGAGAGCCCCGGCGGAGAGAAGGAAAAGGGGGCCGTCCTGTGCCCGGCGTGCGGGTGGAGGGATGGGGCGTGGCTGGGTGTCTGGTGACGCGATTAAATTTCCTGGCTCTGTGGGGCCTCTTTATTACCGGCGAAGGTAGGTGTGTGTGTGTGCTTGCGTGCGCACGCGGGGAGGCTGCGCATCGGCACATTTTCCAGGGGCGCCGTCCGCCGCAGATCAACAGTTTGCGTGGAGAATTCGGCGACATGGTGAGCGATAAAAACGGTGATCAGGGGTCGCAGGGGCGGGGGAAAGCGGCGGTAAGCTGTCTGGTTATAGTAAGTTAGCGAGGTAGCTACATATTGTAAATTACAACGAAAAACCGAAGCATATTTAAGCAGAAGCGATGCATTTTTAATTGTGCCATTTGGACAGCGACGGCCACGTAAAAGAGGAGGAAGGAGGGAGGCATAAGGCAATCGTGAGTAATCTTACTGGTTAGCGCCTGCTGGCTAACCAGCTAGTCGGTAAAGATCTCTGACCTGGGACGTGGGGGACCTGTGGCATCTCACCGGCGTCATGTAAAATCATGACGTATAACTTCAATAATAAGCGGAAACATTGTAACGTTAAGTGATGCGCAAAGATAGTAAATGTATCATGGGTGGGTAGCTAGTCTAGTATGATGTTTGGGTCGGATGGGATACGAGATGGAAACGGAGGTGTGAATGTTAGTATTACAGTGGGCAGGCTTCTCTAAATGGTTAATTTTCCTGCCGCTGAAAAATAAACGCGACCTTTGGGAAGTTTGTCCGAAAAGTAAACGCGGTCCTGTGTTTTATAAGCAAGGAAGTGGCCTCCGTCCTACTATGATCAGTTTCTGTGCTAAATATCACTGTCAACAGGCGGTGTGTATTTGTACTCGAAAGCCTCGCAGGGTGTCACGGTCAGGATTTCCAGCCTATTCTGGCATCATTGTGTTAGTTTCTGTCGGATTCCTTTGACATTTTAGCGGCTTAAATTCACGCCCTGAACACCAACGGCATCTTTGAACGTTAACGACTTGGCTCTAGTGAAGATTTAATATTTCCGCGGATTATACTAATAATTAGCCTTATAGTTGAATTACTACAAAGATATTTACTGTGCATCGCAGAAATGTCGTTGTATGAGCGTAAACGCTAATCGCAGTTTTGCAAAGCGCTGCAGTACGACGCACCAGGGGGCGCGTGAGAATTTTTTTTTATACTTTGTAATCTTACTTATCTAGATCAGTTTATCATGGTTTATACTTTCTTTTTTATTTTAAAGTATCTTCTTTAAGGGCTTTAATCGCTACTGCCTTACTTCTCATGCGGTTTCCTCTTTACATTCTTTCTTATCTGTTCCCAGTTTCATGTCGTGTTGTCATATTTTCCGCTTGTGAACATGTTTGGATAGGAAATCTTTCAGCTCGATAGGAGAAACGGTACCAGACTGCTCAGGCTATGTATATCATGTTGGTTTTATTGGGAATGAGCCAAAGTCTGGGATGTAAACCAGCAACCTTGTGACCGCTGGGAAATGAAGCGGGCCACACCTCCATCTCCGTGCACCCTTATGCATCTGACACCCATTAGTGAGAGTGAGTGTGCGTCTGGATGTGGGACTGGGTTCACACTTATCAGATCAGGACAGGTGACATCAGATCAGATCCCCAACGGAGCTGATGGGTGGTTCTTTAAACAGTCTGGGCAATCGAGGGGGGGGGAGGGGGTGTGTGTTCCAGAGGGAGGGGCTCATGGAGAAGCAAAAGCAGCTGCTTCAGACAGGCTGTCTTCTGATTCCAAGCGGGACGTCCAGCCTGTGACACAGTGGTTGGATTGGGTGGGTAAATGTTCTGGCCCCTCCGCTCACCTTGGAGCACCTCCTGGGTAACCATGGCAGCGGTGTCTGACAATGCAGCGAATGTCACTCTCCACCATGTGCCACAAGTGTCACCATGAATAGACCTGGAGGTTTTTGTTTGGACAGTGAGCTGGGCTGGGACGGAGGTGGGGGGGTGGATTTGGGGGCAGGCAGTCAGCAGGATGTGTCTTTTAACTGACCACACCTCTCCTCTCCTTCACCCAGAATGTGTGGAGAGTCTTTCTAGAAGATTCCCATGATAGACATCCGTGAGAGTCCTGATGTGTACTCCATGCTCCAGTGACGTACCCAGAGATAGGAGCTCCTGTGTGTGTGTGTGTGTGTGTGTGTGTGTGTGGCTGTCTCCCTAAGGTGTTTACCCTGGTAGGGTGTGTAAAATAAACCGCCTTTTTCTGGTCAGCTTATTCAAACACTCAGAACTGGGAATGAATTGTTAAGGATCCTGGAAGCTGACGTCTCAGCTGCCTCCTCCATGCCAGGGACTGTGATTTAAGGTTAAGTTCAGCTTAGCGATTAATGACTTGGCTTGGTTGTGATGGAGATGGGGGTGGGCTGATCCTGAGAAAATGGCCTGGCCTCCTCCCACCCCGGGATCCACTTTAGCTGACGTCGGCTCTCCTGTTTGTTTTGCTGTATGGGCCCAGTCTGAGTGCTTGCATGCTTATCACTTTCTTCAAACAGGAAGTGATGTCATTATCAGTTGGTTTAATTGGATTTCCTCTGGTATTCTTGCTTTCCTCCTGCATAGTGTTTCAGGGATGTCGTTACTAAGAGGCAAAGTAATTATTTGGTTCGTACTGCACAGCTGTTTCCTGAGGTATGAGGGGCGTCGTTCCCTGTGAAATTGGCACAGTTGCATGCAACTGTATCTGTTTCTTAGATTTGCTCTTCTGTGTCTCCTCTCCCACAGAGGCAGGACCGGGGCTGACCCGGCATAGGCAGCATCTCCAGGATGGCTACGGCTCGGCCGAGGGGCTGAACGGGCCTGGCAGCGGCGGCCAGTGAGCATGGGCGTGCGGACGGGGGGCCCCAGCTGGCCCGGGGTCCCCACGGCAGTGCTCTACGGTTCCCTGTCGCTCTTCGTCTCAATCCTGCACAATGTATTCCTCCTGTACTATGTGGAGACTTTTGTGTCCATCTACAAGATCGACAAGATCTCCTTCTGGGTGGGAGAGGTGAGGACCCTGACATTCTCCCGTCACCAGCTCCACAGCAGGCTTACTTTCATTAAAATGCAGGGGAGACCGAAATATGATTGGCTCAGAGAGAGAACCAGTCAGACTGTGGAGTAGGTGGGTCCAAGACATCTGATTGGTTGATCTGACATCTGGCCAAGATCTGATTGGTTCAGAGAGATGACCAATCATTTTTCATTCTGCCTTCAGAACATTTTTTGTGTAAGTAAAACTCCCATGAGCTTATGGCAATGCTTTAACACAAAATGCCCCCCTTTCCTCCTTGCCAGACTGTGTTCCTGATCTGGAACAGCCTGAATGACCCCCTCTTCGGCTGGTTCAGTGATCGCTCCTTCCTCGGTTCGCAGGAGTAAGCTCTCTCACCGCCTCTCCCACCGGCTGTGTATATAGACGTGGCATGTGGTAGAGGCAGGAATGGCAACCGCCTGAGATTCCAGCATGAGGTAGAGGCTGGAGGGGGCAGAGTTGTGATATGCAGGGGGTAGGCATACAAGGGAATGCAGGGTGCTGGTCTTTGTCTGGCTGGGCAGGTTGTGGGAGTCTAGCTGCAGTGCAAGGGTGTCCGTCACTCTGGGGAAGTTTGCTCTTCAAGGTCTGGTACTGAGCGACATCTAAGCTGGGCTCGTATCCCCTGCTCTCTGCTGCCCCCTGCAGGTCAGGCACCCAGCTGTCCTCCCCTGAGGTGGTTCTGAAGAGGGTGTGGGCCCTGTCCCGGAGCGGACCCCTGTTTGCGCTCTCCTTCCTGGCCTTCTGGGTGGCATGGGCCCCCCCGGCACTGCAGTTCCTTGCCTGCCTCTGTCTGTACGACGGCTTCCTGACTGCGGTGGACCTGAGCCACAATGCGCTGCTGGCCGACCTGGCCGTGTCAGCAGCCGACCGCACGCGCCTGAACTTCCACGGCTCGCTCTTCAGCGCCCTGGGCTCACTCTCAGTCTTCCTGTCCCATGGCTTCTGGGACAAGGCGGACCTGTTCCCCTTCCAGTTGTTCTGCGTGGTTCTGGCTGGCATGTCAGCGCTGGGTTTCACGGTCGTCTCCCACCTGCTCCGACGCCGCTTCCAGAGTGGGGCCCGGGCACGGTGGAGCGAGGCAGAGGCCCTGAAGGAGTATGTATGACCAGTCATATGACCAGTCACATGGGGGCATGTGTCCACGTGGCTGTGAATGACAGGCCTGTGCATGCTCCTGCTGTCCCACTCAGGCTGTGTGTGGATGCCGCCCCTCTGGCCCAGGACAAGCCCGTCACCCTGGCGCAGTACCTAAGGCAGCTGTCCAGACACAGGAACTTCCTGTGGTTCGTGTCCATGAACCTGGTTCAGGTGTGTGCATTGCCATGACGACGGCTATCAGGGTGGTGTTGGGTCACATGTTCCAGCCTCAAATGACACTATAATTATACCAAAGCTATAGACCTTGGCCTGTGTTACCTAGAAACATTTTTTTTTTTACTTTATGATTGGTTTAAGAAAGCTGTACAATATGGCACAGCAGCCTAATTGCTTGTCCAAGTGGGATGAGGCTGGTGTTTAGTTTCCAATCACCCTTCCCTCACCTTTCGCTCTTGTCGCCCCCCTTCAGGTGTTCCACTGCCACTTTAACAGTAACTTCTTTCCATTGTTCCTGGAGCACCTTCTTTCAGACAAGATCTCGGCCTCCACCAGTTCCTTCTTGCTGGGTAAGAATTCCTCCAGCGGGGGCGGTCTTATGGGTTCCTGGAGGTGCCTCGGGGTTAGATGTCTGGAGCACTTGCATGAAGTCCCAGTTATTTTGTATCCTGGTGGGGGGGAACCAAGGGGCTGCGCTTCTCTCCAGCTCAGCAGTTCTGTGCCACGTTGTGGGATGAGAGACACACACACACACACACACACACACACACGAGGGTGCAGATCCCAAGAGAGAGAATGGGGGGGGGCTTTTTTTCCTCAGCATTATCGCTGACTACGGAAGTACATTTGCGTTGTTTGATAGGTGCTATATAAACAAATTTTGATTGGTCGATTGATTGATTGACGCGCTCCTCCCCCTGTGCCAACAGGGATCTCATACATCGCCCCCCACATCAACAACCTGTACTTCCTGACGTTGTGCCAGCGCTTCGGGGTCTATAGCGTCATCCGCTGGCTCTTCGTCCTCAAGCTGGCCTTGAGCGCCGTCATGCTGCTGGCCGGCACCGACCACGTCTACCTGCTGTGCCTCTTCATCGCCAGGTGAGGGGCCGTCATTCCAGCCCAGCTCTGCCCACTTCGGCTGCCCGGGGCGTTTGCGTAGTGCCTTCAGAGTTTCCGTGGACTGGTAAGGTCCAGTCAAACCATTGTAAATTCAGAATACGCAGGCATGCCGTGGAATGAAATGGCCAAGACCTTCCAAAACGACTCTAAACAGAAGACAACACAAGACGTGCATAACAATAATGGAAATAAACACACAAATGTGCTGTATGTAGTGAGACTTTTCATCAGGGCTGCACAGTGGCTTTGTGCATTTTCTGCTTAGAGACAGCTTACAGTGAAAGAAGAATGTCTAAAAAAGTGTATAGAGTCCATTTGTTACGCAAAGGTGTCTCTGCTATGAGAAATCCTGGCCTCACTTGGCAAAGCCCCCTAGTACAGCTTGAGTGTGGGATACTGGGGAGGGGGTGGACCCACAGGGACACTGACGTGAAACAGACTGAATCAGGGATCTGAGGACTCTAGCTAAGGTGGGAGGGGGGCCTGAAGGCTGTGTGGTGAGTATCTGGCACATTTGAGTGTAATGAGCACCTCCTGTCCCTAAAGCTAAGGAGAGGGTGGTCTGCCCCGTGGTCTGTCCCGCAGTAACCGCGTCTTCACGGAAGGCACCTGCAAGCTGCTCAACCTGGTGGTGACAGACCTGGTGGATGAGGATCTGGTCCTGAATCGACGGCAGCAGGCCGCCTCGGCGCTGCTCTTTGGAATGGTGGCGCTGGTCACCAAACCGGGCCAGACCTTTGCTCCGCTCGCGGGGACCTGGCTGCTCTGCTTGTACACAGGTCAGTAGAGGGTGTGAAGGGGCGGGGCTAAATCCACAGACCTCATTTGTGGGTCTATGCAATATAAGAGTTCTTTCAATCCATCATAAAAGCCCTGCATATGGTAGTAATTAGACTGAAACAATGGATCCAAATCTATTTTTGTTTTGTCCATTCCCCGCCCCCCCCACCTTCCCCCCTGACGGTCGCGTTCAGAGGTTTATGCCCATAAAACCTTTGCATGGGGAGTCCTGTCCCAGGCTGTGTTCTCATGCAACTCGCCCATGTTTCTTCCCTAAATTAAAAGCCGCACGGCTTAAGTTCTGCGACCACAGTCAGTGCCGCATAATGCCAGTGCTCAGAAAATGTAGACGGGAGGGAAAGGGGGGGAGCCAGTTTGAGTATCTGCCTCTGCTAAAACGCTCCTAATGCGCAGGGTGGGTCCCTGCATTGCATTACCCGGAGGGATGTCATGACCAGTGTCTGTGGGTTCGGATCCCATCTTTATGGCAAGCCCTTATAGCTCTAATGCATTTCTAGAGGATATCACTAATTCAGTTCCAACTACTGAGAATGCAGATTCTTTATCAGAAATTCAGTTGTAGCTAGTTATAATGCGTCTTTCCGAGGTCAGAAATTTGACTTTAACTAGTCAAAATGCATATTATTGATACCAGAAATTCTATTTTAACTAGTTGAAAATCCAATTTCTGATACTAGGAATTTATTTGTAACTAGCATTGAATCAGTTGGAATTCCTGGTATCAGAAATCAACATTTTGACTAGTTCAAATTCCAGCTCATTGAAATTAATGAGAAAACATTCTGAATATCACTTGCAAAATTAGAATTTCCAATATGAAGAACTGGCATTTTAACAAGCTACGAATTTTTGATATCAAGAATCTGCATTCTAACTAATTAGTAGTGAATCTGAGAGATCCCCTAGAAGTGAGGTAATGCTAAAACGGATCCATTATATTATATTGCATAGTCTTCCTCTCTAAATTGCCGTGGCACCTTGCTTTCCTCCCAGGCTACGACATCTTTGAGCGTGACCCCATGCAGGATGCTGTAGCTGTTCGGGCCGCACCCAGCCCAGAGGTCACAGTGAAGGTGGGACTCCGTCAGGGCTGCTTCTACCTGCTGGTCCTTGTGCCCATCACCTGCGCCCTGCTGCAGCTGCTAGCCTGGTCCCGCTTCACACTGCATGGCCGGCGACTGCAGACCGTCAAGGCTCTCCGTCAGGACCCGCAGAACTGCCGCCCTATCGATGTCAAGGCTGTGTGAGCGCCGCCCTTGTGGCCGGGAGGTGAATAAGTTAAGCTGGTGAGGGGGATTGAGCTTCCTAAGAGACTGGTGACTGAAATGGGAGGAACAATTCTGCCACAACACCCTCTCTGGCTCCCCTAATGGATATCCTGCAGGGTGGTGTTGCTAGAGAACGGTAAACCTCTGTTTTTTAACTCTTAAACCAACACACAGAACAGTATTTATGAGACATTCCAGGCATTTTTGCCCAAGTACAACCACCCAACTGGTCGGTGGTGGCATTTCATTTTTACTGTACTCTGAAACTAGCACCTGGTCTACGTTCGTTTTCTTTGCACTATTGAAACAGAATCTTGTCATCGAGCCGAAGTGCAGTTGTCATTTTGATTGCTATTGCCAAAAATGTTACGATTTCACGTTTCATGATTTAAAAACTTAAATCGTGTGGAATTTTATACAGATTTAGGAAAATATTTTCTTAATATTTTGAAGGTAATGACTGAACTAAGGAAATAAGGAAAGACTTCATGCATTACTTACCTCCACAAACCTCAGCTGTTTTTATGTTCTCTGTGTGTGTGCGTGTGATCACATGGATGCCAGTAAAGTCCTCTTTGTGGTTTTAGGGGCGGTGGTTAAAATAACAAACTTGTGTGGTAATGACTTTCCTCACCTTGTGGACGTCTCCAAGTCTGCTTCACTGCCGTTCGTTTGTCTGTAACCGATCAGGGCCGATCCAGGTGTTTTATAATGTCTGTGAGTTTTAAAATGGAAAATTTTGCAAATATATATTTTTACAAACTAACCCTGCCCGATGTTTTGCAGTGGCGTAAAATATCTACGCAGACATCTGAAGACACACAAGACGTTTTAAGCGTTGCTTTTCAGCTTCAGGCTTACCAGTCCATGTCCACAATTTGATACTGAACGATAAAATCTGTCCAATGTGCCATCTGTCTTACGATTTTTAATGCTAATAAAAAAATAATTCTGTACCTCATTACATGTGTTTATTATTATTATTATTATTATTATTATTCTGACTTGGTTTGATTATAGTGACGCATTTATGCTTATTGTGAAAGTCTTTATTGGGTGGAAATTACTTTGACAAACATGCTTGGCTTTGAGTAAGAATAACTGTTTCTGGGACACGAGAGATTTATTTGTGTGTTTTTCCTGCCTTTGTAGTGCTTAAAACAAGAATGGTTCTTTTTAAATGTATCATGTCCAGGCTTATATCACATGCAAACAAAAATCACCCATTTCCCAGTCCTTGATTCCAGTCCTTCGTCCAAATGGCTTATTGCATGCTGTAGTTTTGAGCCTTTCCCCCCAGGGATGTGCTAACTTTCTGACATGAAAATGCAGGTAATAAAGTGACAGATTCCTTTTGAAGCCGAGGAAATATGCCACTTCCAGGAAAAGTACTGAGGAAGACTAACAGCACTTTGAAATGCACTTGCATATGGACATTTCATGCATGTCAAGAACAAAGATTGTGATTATTTCATGAGAAATGTGAACTTAAATTCCATATGCGTTGGGCTCGGAGCTCTCTAATCAGTTCAAACCACGTGTAATTTCCATGAAAACAAATTATGAATGTCATTCACACAAAATATGATAATCATACACGTCTATATCATTGCCTTTGAAAAAAAACAAGGAGGGAACTTCACAACCGCCGTGGGCCTCCGCGATTCCCGAGCAGCTATCATGAAACAGCACAAAGTTTGGCGGAACTGTAATTTCTGAACCGATGGTCTTACCTTATGGAAGCTGCTTACTTTACCTTTGCAACTGGTGCCTTGTCTATGTCCTACAAATATGAGATTTTTCACATAATAAAATGAAGATTAATTTTCAGGTAAATTGTCATTGAAATCCCAGTGATTTATATGTGAATCCGCAATAAGGACAGTCATTAGAAGTGAACCATTTTCCTTTCATCACAATCTGATGTGTTTTTCTCATGAATTTACATTGACACCGGGCATTTAAGTAGGCTTTCTCTTCCATATAATGACTATGAACTGTCGTTTAAATCCCACATCCCATAGCGCACGTCAATTTAAATAAATGTCCCTGCAGCAGAAGTTTGAAATCCTTTACAGGAGCAACCTGCTTTGTCATCAGGATCCACAGAGCAGGTCCGACAAAGACCTGAGATGTGAGGTTGCTATGGTTACACACAAAGGAAAACAAACAGCGTGGCAGAGTGTGAGGGAAGTATCAGTACCACATTAAACCTGAAGGGATGAGGCACAAATGGGTATCACAGCCATTCTTAAGATAGAAAGAAGATTTTAAAAGATGGTTTAATACTTCCTGTTTCATGTGTTCCGGTGCGCCCGACTTGGTTAAAGAGATATGAGCCCAATGGAAACACGTTTGACTACGTGAGTTTTTTCCTTATTACAATAGGATTTTTGGATTAGTATTTTAATGGTTGTAAGGTAGGGGCGGCATGGTGGTGCAGTGGTTAGCACTGTCGCCTCACACCTCTGGGACCCGGGTTCAAATCCCCGCCTGGG
>JAODJX010000043.1:2583809-2606481 GCA_026776945.1 Isichthys henryi
AGGTCCATAAGGACATGGATGAGCGAGTCTGGTGTGGAGGAACTTCACTGGCCTGCACAGAGCCCTGACCTCAACCCGATAGAACACCTTTGGCATGAATTAGAGCGGAATCTGTGAGCCAGGCCTTCTCGTCCAACATCAGTGCTCTCCAGGAAGAATGGTCAAAAATTCCCATAAACACACTCCTGTACCTTGTGGACAGCCTTCCCAGACGAGTGGAAGCTGTTATAGCTGCAATGGGTGGGCCAACTCCATATTAAAGCCTGTGTATTAAGAATGGGATGTCATTTAAGTTGATGTGTGTGTCCCCATACTTTTGGCAACATAGTGTGTATATATACTGAAGTCCCATAAATCAAGGAAGAAGCGTTTCATTAGTGAGAAGCAGGGAAGAACCAGGCTGCAGCTTATCCATAAAATGAGAGCGAAACAAAATAATTGTGCTGTGGTCTCTTAACTTTTTCCACGGCTGTGTGTGTATGTGTGTGTGTATGTATGTATGTGTGTACACACACACACACACACACACACAAAGAACAGTTTCTCAACAAGTTGAACTGTTGACACTTTTTTTTTTCTGTAACTCCTCAGATTTTGCCTCATCTCGTGTCTTGCTCTCTCATTGGCTGTAGCTCATTACCGCTCTCATTGCCAGTCGCTCTCATTGGCTGTAGCTCATTGCCGCTCTCACTGCCAGTCGCTCTCATTGGCTGTAGCTTGTCGCTGCGCTCACTGGAGGCAAATCGGTGCTTAATCTGAGGCTTTTGTCTGCGATCTCCAAAAACTGTAATTGAGCAAAATATCGGGACTAAAATTATGTAGTGTGAACTTAGCATAACCCTGACTGTCCAGTGAACTGGAGCTCCAGGTGACCATAAAATGGGCCCAGAAGCTCAAATCTGTCAAGGTGGCCAGCAGACAGGAAGCACTGAAGCACAACCCCCCCGCAGCGAGTGTCCATTTCGCTGATGCTTACGCCCCAGTATGGACTGATGTGTGCCGCATTGTTCCAGCACTGAATAATGATCATCGTAATGTGCATTGTGCTTTCTGGGAGTTTGGGAGTCGAGTTATTTGCCTTTTTTATGATTTATTTTACCCTGTTCATCTAAAAAAAAAATTCACAGGGATTCAGTATTTTATGGTGTGTGAATTTTAGGCTGAGATGAAGATTGGACTCCTTCGGTACTGAGCCTCTTCAGAGAACCCCTGAGTACCTCTGGTTTGACTTTGTGTCGCATGAGCGGTTGCTGGCGGAGTCCTGAATGAGACACATTACCTGCATTGTAAGGGAGCGTCAGTTTAAAACATTACGGCCATGTGGCGCATTTCCCTGTGGGTGGTCCGGCTCGCAGGATCCTCATTGCTGAGGACTTGAGCACCTGGACCAGGCCAAGGGGACGCCCACGTAACACCTGGCTGTGGCAGATGGATGGTCACTTCCGGAGGGTGGGACTGGACCGTGTATCTGCCTGAGGGATCGCCAGCCCAACATGTCAAGCAGGAGGATGCTGAAGCTTTAGCTGATTGCTACTGGAGCGAGAGACCTTCCTGATTCATGCTAGCTGTTGGGAACAGCTGGCTTCTGGCAGGACCTGCTCCTGACCTGGGTCTTGTATCAGTCTTGGCCTTCATTCTATGGAATGGGACACTGGGACCGTCCTATGGAGATGACAGGATATGGCTTATAGGAGGTGCCATGTGACTCAGACAGTTGGGTTGCTGTGCCTGTATTCAGAAGGTTGCTGGTTCGAAGCCTAGAGTCAGCAGAGTGACGTTACCATTGGGCCTCTGTGGATGGTGGACCCTGCTCTCTCATTTTAAAAAAAGTCACTTTGGATAAAAGTGTATGTTAAATTGAAAGTTAACACTTTATATTTGTGAGAAATATATTTTTATGGTTTTTAAGGAAACAAGATCGTAAGGGGTGGTGGGGTCTTTTGTCTGGCTGATCATTGTGTGACAAATGGCGGTCCTTTTACGCATGTCCTTAGTTACTACTGAAGGTTCAAGAGTGGCATGAGGGTCTGTATCCACCGGGGTTCCACTGATGGACAGTCTGTCCGGATGGTATCCCGCAGACGGACAAAATTTCATGGTGTAACTGCCCCCAATCACCGCCACCTGTACCATCTCTGTGCCTGGAAAAGCCTGCCCTAGTTCATCTGAACGTCACACCCCAGACAGGTCTGCACCCCCCCCCCCGCCCGTGGGCTGCTGCTTTATCTCCTCATCCGATGCCCATGGCATGGGCCTTAGTGGGGGCTCAGCTTTCTGTCTGTGTTTTTCTCTTTCCTTTTAAACCCCCACCCCAGGTGATCCTCTGCCCGTGTTTCCGCAGGTCGTTCCAGTCCCGTCAGCTGTGCGGTGGGCCACCGACAGTTGGCGTGGGATTCTTGGGTGACGGCCACGTGCAGCCCCATTGGCTCTTCAAATGGTCCATGAGCAGTCTTTTCAGCTCGGCCCGCCTGATTGGTCGATTGGCTCCTCTGCAGACCTGCTTATGAAACCTGCGGCACTTCAGGTCTGGTGGGCTGCGGTGGGAATGTGGCGTGGGTTGCCTTTAACGTGGTATATCCGATTTAAAAAAAAAAAAAAAAAAAAAAAAAAACATACATGGTTTCTTCAAACTGCGAGCCAGTGAAGATTCCTGGTGCATGATCGCACTACTGCTGCTTCTGTGGTTACAGCGCCGTGGCTGACCTGCATTTTTGGTTGGTTCTGACAGGCCAATCAAATCCAGCCGTCTGGTCCCCCACCCGCCCCTGCTTCCAATCCCCATGGCTTTACCACCGGATTGCCCCAGGTCTGAACAGCAGCGACAGGCCCGCTGGAACATTCCAGTATCCTCAGAGCATTGCTCTCCCGCGACGTGACATCATTGTCCGCACCCACCGCAATATCCACATCATGGTTACTGCACCCCCCCTCGACACGTGAGCGGTTTGGGATGCAGCAGACGCCACACACAAAGCCTGTAGCATGGGTTTATTAACCATGCACTTCTGTTAATAGGGCTATACCCCCCAGTTCTGTAATGTACTGGTGTCATACTGGTGTAAGGTTGACTCTGGTGTCATACGTACGAAAAATGCGGAACAACAAAACGTTTAAAATGCTTGCTGAATTAATCTGTATTGGAATAAAAACCCATGAGGCATCCATTCCTCCCAGTGGTGTTCCCCAACACGTACCTGGCCTGGCCGTCAAAGGATTTTAGGGCATCTGGGTTCATTTCCGGGAGAACTCTTCCAAGAATGTATACCTCAACGGAGAAGTTACTAGAAATTCATGCAGCAGTGACGTCAAGATCTCACGTGGCACTCACAGTATTTAATCTGCAGGATTTAATGACGCAAGAAATCTTTTCAACCTACTGCACTCCACTGCTGACTGAATCTGGTTGCTTTATAGGAGGGTGGGCAAGACGACGGTTCTGCCTCCCAGTGTAAAGTGACATTTGTTCGTTTTTAATGGTTTAGACCAGCTGTTTTCTCGGCGTGCCCCATAATCGTGTGTCTGCACCGTATTAGTTAATCCCTTAACTGGGGCCGCTTGGGTCAGGCTTTCAGTGCAGCTGAGCATTTCCATGGGATGGATGTATGTTCGGTTGCAGTATATGGATTTTATTCTGTTATAATAAACGTGCTCGTGCACTAAACATAGATTTTATTAAGTAAATGAAAATGGACGGTGTGGGGCGTGGTATCCTAATGTTGTTCATCTCGTAAAGAAATTAAAGGGTAATATCTTCGTTTGATTTCACACTTATAATTAACGGGACGCTGCAGTTCATTAGTTTTGTTTCAGGTGATTCACACACGTTAAACTTTTTTCCCGTCCGCAGCCTTTCGGGAAAGAGGAAGGTAGTAAACATGCAGGAAGTGATCGAGTCACGTCCATCGCAGGGCAGCTATCTGGCAACCCCTGGATATTATGTGTTAGGGGTATAATTCTCATTTTAAATTGTTAAGATTATGCGAAGCAAAGAACTCATAAGGCGGTTGTTAAAATGGCACATATGGAGTTAAATCGTTTGGGAGCAGAACAGTCTGAACAAGTATAGTCTTGTGGTAGGAAGATTTCCTGCCACAATCTTCAAAATGTGGATCTCGGGAAAACGATAAGGCTCATTCTGAAAAACCGAGTCCGTGTCTCCGGGAAAATGTGGCGATTGTATCTTAAAGGGGCAACGTCGCTTCAAGTAGCGACTGGCGCGCTGCTTAGCATTAGCTAGCAGTTTGTGCTCAGTGCTTTTCCGCCCTCGTTAATCTTTATATTTATTCAAACCGCTGGAAGCTTAATTTCATACATTTAAGTGAGTGAATATTCCCGGAAAGTGAATGTAAATCGAGTGCTCTGGCCGTAAAGAAATACTCGCGTTACCAGCCTTTGTGGAGGCAGGGAACCAGAGAAGTGGTCAGCTGTGCTCTTTAACCCAAGCCCTCTCGGGGTAAGGGGTCAGTGAGAGCCGGCCTCCCTGCCTTATCTGCCTGGGAATACTGGCAGTTGCCCGGATCCTAATTACAATTCTGAAGGGGCGATCAGGATGGCAGAATGTCGGCTGCCTGGTTGGGGGTGTTGGGGCTGTTGGGGCTGTTGGGGCTGGGTTAAGGATCATGAGAAGCCGCTTGTAGGATGTATTTGCTTGGCTTTATTTGGGTTGAGTTTAAAACAGAGACAATGCTAGGGACACCGTGTTTTTGTGTACATTGGAGGGAGTATTTGTATGGATACAGTCTGAGTGTAATGTTTGTAAGGACTGGACATGGTGTTCAAACCAGGGGCTATGCGCGGGGGGGGCGGTTGTACTCTGTCGCCTCATGACAGCCAAAATAATAATATCTTGAACACACCGTTGATTTCAGCTCGTGAGCTTGATGTGTCTTTTCTTTGGCATATCCCCCCGCAAAAAAAATGTGGGGGTCAATGCGATGGTCAGGGTGTGTAGTGTTAGACTGCTGATGGGGCAGCATGACCTGTCAGTAATTCAGCACCGATCAAACAGGACCAGGCAGTCCCAGCGCCCACAGTGCGGCATGTGATCGTATATGTATGCATGCGTATAAATCTGCTGAGTTTGTGCTGTGGAAACGTAGCGACGCTTTTTGTTCATCTAGCTGCTTAGAAGGAGCTATTTCGACTTTTATGAAAGCAGTAAATTTGGTTTCTTATTTACGAACTCTGCCCCATACCTTTTACTCTCCTTCCGACTCGGCCCATCTCTCATTTAAAGAATAAGAGACACACAGCACCTTCGGCTCCGCTGGGGGGACGCCGTTGCCCTTTTAAATTTCCAGCCACCCCTCCCCGCCCCCTCGTGCAAACTGCATTATTGAGTGTAGGTGTCATTTTCTTTAAGAATTTAGTGCACCCTCGCTTCCTACTCCTTCCTCAGATGTTTTAATAACCCCTTTGTAGAAACACCTTCTTTTTCTTTTACTGACGCCTGAAAAGGTCGAGGGCGACGTGCCGGACGGCATCTGAAAGCCCCCTTAAGCTCAAACCTGCGGTTCAATCAGCATCTTTTCTGGCCCGATCATTTCTCTCCAGACAGAAATGATACACAGCTGCCGTGAATGCTTTTGGCAGCCCTACTGGCATGTGTGGCGAGACCTTTGTGTGTGTGTGTGTGTGCGCGCGCGCGCCTGTGTGCGCGCACCTTCGCTTGTTTTTACATATTTTTTGCTGTTGTAGTTCTCTAACGTCATTGATGTTCTTTTTTATGAAGTTCAGTTTGCTGCAGCCTATAATATAAATACGAGTCTGATTTTTTTTTTTTTAATTCTGAGCGGCATTTTTAAACAAACCAATATAATGTGTTGCATTGCATTAACCTGCATTTGTGTTGTATAAAAGGATGCTTGCGATATGCATGACACTGTGAGACTGGACAGAACAGAACACTGTGCACAAATAATTATATGGAAACGATGAAAAATTGCATAATCCGTCTTGCAATTGTGATAATTTTTTACTAATTTTCGCCACACCTTAAAAATAAAGTGTCGCGACTGCAGCGCATCGGAATTCTCAGTTTTAGTATGAACAAAGGAAATCCTGAAAGCCATGCAAATTACTTCGCAAAAATTCTCCCCCAAATGCACCGAGCGCGTTGCCCTTTTAATTCGTGTCCCCGCCCCCTCGGCTGTCAGCTCCTTCTGGTTTAATGTATCAATTCGGTGACGAGTCACGTGACATCACGGGGGGGGGGGTAAATGCGAGCTGTATTCAGACTGGCAGAGCAGTGCCTGCATTCCTCTCCTCATCAAAGCTTGCTTTAAAGAAAAGGAAAAAAAAAATCATAAATAATAACGCATACGGACTGGACTAAACCAAAAAAGACCACTGGATTTACAGCTGTTCAGTTCCCGGGGAAATATCCGTGCTGAAGGATTGGTGAAGCTGTTTTTTTGCGAAACATTTTTTTTTTTACTTTGTATAAACAGACAACGGAGGAAAGAAGGTAGAAAATAAACATAAACGTCGTTTTTTCCCTTTTAAAGAGGAAAACAAGATGGCTGATGACAGCAACCGATAACAAGGGCAAAACGGCGCCGTCCCCTTTAAGACCAAAAAGGGTATAAAATATTTTTATACAAGTTAATCTTCAGAATTGGATACATTACATTCGGTGGCAAACGATTGCGGAATAAAGGCGTATAAGTCTATATATGGACACGTATATGTCTGCATTTATACTTAGGATGAAACAGTAAATCACTTTCGTGTAGGGAATTATTTCGCGTTGTTAAACGGAGACAGATTATTGTGGTAACTAGCTAGACTGGCGAGGTAAGAGCGAATATTCGGAATAGATTTCCGAAAGAGACCGTGAAAACAACGTCGATAACTTACCCTATAGCACATTATTCAGTCACTTTGTGTGTGTATGTGTATAGATTACCTAATGAACTAGCTTCACAAAAAAATACGTCGTTTTTTTATGATTGACTTCCTTGATGCAGGGGAATCGAAAGCGTATATAAATTAATATATAATGCAGTATGTAAAATACTATGTACTTTCGATGAATATATAGCAAATGTTTATTTTCAAGTAAAGGTTTTTTTGTATTATATAAAAGTATATATTTAGCTAATTAACAAGAAGGGGGAAGCGAAACGGCAGAGGCCTTGTGTATAGATCGATTTTTTTTTTATCCGATTGGTTAGCTATTAATTGCGACTCAGCGTCACATATTCAGAAGCTGTACTGTATGTAATTATTTCTGGGGGAAAATAGCCCGATTGATGCTGCTACGTGATACAGGATATTAATAAGGGCTTGGCGTACTTTGGAGAGGTCGTCCGTCTGCGATTAACCGAAAGCCGAGAGGAGAAGCAGGATCTGCTTTTTGTTTTGCGCGATAGATGAAAGCTGTCACCGGCTTAATCAGATTTACTGCGGATACAGTCGGAGCGGCCTGCCTATTATGGTATATGGGACGATAATAAAAGACTGACTATGCAGTCCTGCTACACGGTACCGGTCCGCTTCGCCCTGTCCTTAGTAAGTAAGTAAAACGGCGGATCGCCGATGCGCACTTACGCACCGGTCCGGGGAAATTTCCGAGTTTACTGTGTAACGGGAATCTAGCAAGTAACCCTCCTTTTTTCCCTCCCATCTGCGCCAGACGTAAATCCAGTCTGGAAATTTCAGAATCGTTATTGTTTGTTGTGCGATCTGATCTCCCGATAAAGATTTGATATTTCTTGCTCATGTTACCGGATCGGAGCGGCGTGTGTGTGACGTTCTGAGCCGCTCTCGCGACATTGTGACCCGCTTGGATGTAACATCCTTCTGAATAATCCTAACCGATTGTACATTTCTTGCCCGATCACTCTCTCTTTTCCGTTTATTGTGCCTTGCCAGCACAAATGTAGCTCGGATTCATCGGGACGCCGGCGCTTAAGTTGCATTTCGTGGCAATTTTGGCTCCGCTCGGGAGATACGTTATTATCCCCGCCTGGTATTTGATCTGGGAGAAGCAGCGACGCCTCGTCACTGTACGTTGCTGGAAGTGTCTCCATAAAAGCACATAAATTAATATCAATGAGATAGTGCTGAAGCTTCTCCATTTTGACCCCTCCTCTCCGGAATTAGACTCCGTTTAATCCCAGAGCTAAAACCCATAGATAAACGGACTACAGATAATTTTGCTGGGTACCGATTGTCTCGTGTTCATTTTTTACTAGGTAGCTAATTCCGCTGCACCGCTTTGAAACACGGATTGTTTCATTGACACAAACCTGGAAAGGCTTGCGGTCCATCGAGGAGTCTCTTTTCCATTTTATAGATCCAATTTAATCGTCTTCTTCCTGATACAGAACACTGAAAGTGGGGTAATTAATGCAAAAACCAGCCAGAAGTTTCACTAAAGAGCTGCGATGGCTGAAAACTGGAAAAACTGCTTCGAAGAGGAGCTGATTTGCCCGATCTGTTTGCACGTTTTCTCGGAGCCCATTCAGCTGCCATGCAAGCACAACTTCTGCCGCGGATGCATCAGCGAGGCCTGGGCCAAAGACACGAGCATGGTGCGCTGTCCTGAGTGCAACCACGCCTACAACCAGAAGCCCAGCCTGGAGAAGAACCACAAATTGTCCAACATAGTGGAGAAGTTTAACGCGCTGAATGTGGAGAAAAGCCCCGCAGTGTTGCAGTGCATCCTATGCAGACGAGGGCCGCCACTGCCAGCGCAGAAGGTGTGTCTGCGCTGCAACGCCCCCTGCTGCCAGTCCCACGTCCAGACGCACCTCCAGCAGCCCTCGTCCAACCCGGGCCACCTGCTGGTGGAGGCCGACGATGTGAAGGCTTGGAGCTGCCCGCAGCACGACGAGTACCGGCTGTACCACTGTGAGGTGGAGCAGGTGGCCGTCTGTCAGTACTGCTGCATCTCCCGGTGCGCTGCCAGCCATGGGCAAGCCGTCAGCGACGTGGAGGTCCGGCGCAATGAGATCAGGGTGAGTCCGTGGGACTGGGGCCCGAAGAGCCACGTCACAGCGCGCTGTTTCCTAGCTCTGTTAAATGACGAATGACTTGAGAGGCAGACGTGTGGGGGGGGGTCTTTTTCTGTCAGTGCTCAGTGAGTTTACATTAAGTGTTTTATCCAGGGCTGAGGATCTGCTGTTTATCCCCGTTGGACGTTTGGGAAGGTTTCGAGCAATCTGTGATATCCTTCTGATTCGGTTGGGTCTTGCTGTTGAACCTTTAAGGGTGCTGATCCATCCGGGAGTAAATTAGCTTTATGGGTGACAGGATGAGAGAATGTCAGGTTGCCAAACTCTGCATTTACCCCCCAGCAAACAGGACCATCCTGATCACAGTAATACACTTCAAATCACACTAGTCAGCAAAGCAGATTTTACTCTGCAGAATTTGTTCGTATCCAGTTGGTTCAGATGCCAATACCACTGTTATACCAAGATAAACCTTTTTTTTTTTGCATGCATTACTAACTTTGAGTCAGGTAAGTGACTCCAGAAAAAAGTGTGTTGTTAAGCAAAAGTGCTATGTAGGCTAATCTGTTTGTCCTTAAATAAGCATTTCACATCATTTTCCCAGTTCCTGAGTCAAGCTTCAGGCTTAAGAAAGGCTGGCAGATCTTATTTTCTAATTTTCACGGGATTGGTCTGCGGTGGGGGGCAGGGAGGTTTATGCTGTACGTTCCCCTGGAGTGTATGAATTTTCAATTGAGATCCATCATGCCCCCCAGCCCCCTTTCCGTCACAGCGATACACAAACGGGCTGAGCCAGGAACAATGTGTGTCTTCCTCCAAAGCTTATCTCACCGAACACAGGAGCCGGAGCTGCGCAAATCGAACGTGGGGCTGTTCGTTCTGTCACATGCTTTTGGGGTGGAGGGGGCTTTCCTTTTGTCTCCAACTGTAGCCCCCCGTCCCCCCATTTCTCGTGGGGGTCGTCGCGTTCCTAAACACGCAACCTGCTGACAGAGAGGCCTCACGGCTTCCTGGGTGTGTGGCTTTTTAATTATTTATTTTTAATTTATTTTTCTGGGCTTCATGTTTCACAGCCCAGGAGCTGCTGGGACTGCCCGCCCACCCGCCCGTCTGCGCCGCTCCTAATTGGGTCAATTAATCATGAGACCGGAACGCCAGCGGGGGGGGCGGCGGCGGCGGCGGCGCTGTGGGAGCGGAAGGGCTGTCCACGTTAGGAGGGACTGCAGGCCTGGCCCATGCCGGCCTCTGAGTGGCCCGATGGGCTGTCAATCAAATGGGCTGTTATAACAGCATGCAAAATAACTGAGCATTTTTCGAGAATGTTCCAGTTGTGGGGGCAGTAAAATAAGGACAAAGGCTGAGAATCCAAGTTTGCTGGTGGGGGGGTAGAGTGAGTGTGCTGTGAGTGTGCAGGAGCAGCCGTGTCAGGTTTAAACATCCCCCTACTCCATTTGTCGGGTTGGCGACATCCTGTTCATTCAGGCAGGAAGTGATGTCAGAGGAAGTGAGTTGGCATCAAAGACCCCTTTATTGTTGTTGTTATGATGAGCAGTGCTGTTGCTGGCCTCTGCCGTGGGACCTCCAGAGAGTCATTGGTCCATCAGGCGAGTAACAATGAAGGATAAGTTAGCACTGGTTTTTATTGAGGCATGCAGGGGGTGGGCGGGGGTGGTGGCATGCTTCTACAGATGACCGAGGTAGCAGAAATGACAGAACATGGCAGTAATTGTGAGGTGACGTTTCACCCCCCAGCCATGGTGCCCGATCCCCCTCCATCCTGTCCTTTCTATCATGGCAGATGGTCACAACGAAAGATTTTTTTGTCCCACATCAGCACTGTGGGGAGGGGGGGGGGCTTGGGGCCG
This sequence comes from Isichthys henryi, assembly GCA_026776945.1. Lineage (NCBI taxonomy): Eukaryota > Metazoa > Chordata > Actinopteri > Osteoglossiformes > Mormyridae > Isichthys > Isichthys henryi. The sequence continues at coordinate 2,594,635 of JAODJX010000043.1, forward strand.
GAGCTTCGCACACCCATGTGACGCATCTCCCGTGGTGACCGTGCCTCTGCGCCTGTTTGGGAGACTCGCTGTTGCCGTGGTGCCAGTCCCACGCTGCCCCGCGTGCTCTGGCTCTCTCACGCTGCTTTTCACTCATTTCTATCCACAGTTCTCCTTAGCTACACGTTTTTTGGCTGTTTTTCCGTCTGCACCACGTAGACGTCGTATCCCAGTACGCTGTTTGTGGAGGTCGTCCTCCTGGGAGCCGGTGGGGAGGGGGAGGGGGGTGTGGGTGTGGCCGGGCTGGCTTGGTTGGCGTCAGCACTGCGGCCGCCTGTAGGAATGTGTTCCGGGGGTCATTGGCTCGGTCCGGCGGGTGCAGCTGCTGCCATGGGTGGCTGTCCCTGGCGCTCCGTTCCGCCACTGCCCGGCATGACCCCCCTGCCCCCCCCACACCCAACCCTACAGCTGTGAAAGCTGACAGAAAGCAGACCAGCTGGTACAGGCTGCTTCATGGTTTCCTGCTGGCTGCTGGTATCTGCCTGTCTCTCTCTCTCTATCTCTCTTTCCGTCTCTTTCCCACCTCTATCTCTCCCTCCCCTTGTCTCTGTCTTTCTGTCTAACTCCCTCCCTCTCTCTTTTCATCTCTTTCCCTCCCTCCCCCTCTCTCTCTCTCTCTCTCTTTCTTTCCCATCTCCTTCTCTCCCTCTGTCTCTCTCTCTCTCTCTCACTCCCTCTATACCCTTGGGTGACAGTGCATATGAAACATATCCCTGGAATGGAGACCCCCTCCCCCTTTTCAAAGGAGCTACCGCTGGGGTGGTTGTCTCTGTTTGAGGGGGGGTGGTGCGTTGGTGGAGTGACTGAGGGGGGGTGGCTACTTTCTCTGACGGCTTATATTTACATGCTTGCGAGAGATTTAGGGCTAATTGTACCGTGGGTGTTTATCTGTGTCGTGTCTGGGTCCCCATAGACCACATACTGTCCTGGGATCAGCTCCTGATCGGACCCCCCTCATCCCGTCCCCACCTCAGCTCAGGGGCATATTTCGTTCCTCCAGAACTGCTGAAGCAGCATGAAATCTATGACTCCCTCAGTGAGGAACCGGCTGCTCCAACTTCACCCCCCACGTCCTGCATCCCCCCTCTGCTCTGGGGCCATTTTCGGCAAACGCTCCCCCGGCGTGTTTGGTTTGTGCTGGTAACCTTGGCGACCACGGGACGTCTAGAGCAGTTCTCGTCCAGCGTCTGTCAAAACACACTCCTACGTTCCTCTGGCGTCCGGCACAGGGACACCTCCGCCCTGACCTCATCAGGTTCCACTGCTGGGGGACTCTTCTGGAGGCTCGCTCACTCTATCCTGGGTTGCAGATCACCAGTGAGGGCTGCCATGGCGACACACCATAGCGTGGGGGGTGGGGGTTGGATCTCTCATGTTTCCTGTGTCTCTGTCGACTTGGACACACATTTCCCTGGGATTCTCAGGCTCCATTTCCAGTTAAATTCTACCCGATGGACTCGCCGTCATATTGACTCCGACTCTTTGCTCTCCTGCTGCCCGATCAGCTTCTTGTATGACTCTCCTCTGACTCCTTAATAGCTGATGGGGTCCCTCCCCCGCTCTGCCCGGTGTGGGCATGGGGGTGAACTCATCTACAGTAGAACCGTGTTGTCGTTATTATTATAAAAATATCACGTTCCTCAGTTGGCACGTATATGAAAAGCTTCATACGGTTTTACAGCTGAATATTTAACAGGAGGTTAAGAATTATGGAGGATCTGAGCGAATCCCGAGGCAGACGCACACGGCGCCACCCGATGGACAGTTATGAAAGCTGTTGCGGCTCCGATCACAGCGCTGTGGGCCCGGGGCCCAGCTAATGGACCGCTGCACCTGGCCACGTGTGGGGGAGATGCATCGACCGTCTCCGGGCCACACATCAATAAGGCCCCACCCCACCCCACCGCCCAAGCACCTTCACAGGAGTGACAGAACCGTTCAGACTGGCCAGGATTATTTACTTCATGGCTAATGGATCCTTCCCTGTGTCAAGCATGTCTGTGTTTATCTAAGGGTGTAGATAATGTCTACCATTGTGTTTGTGTGTTTGTCTAATCATGTGTCTGTCCCTCTGTTGTATGTATTTTTCCTCTGTGTGTGTGTGTGTGTGTGTGTGTGTGTGTGTGTCTCTGTCCCTCTGTTGTATGTATTTTTCCTCTGTGTGTGTGTGTCTGTCCCTCTGTTGTATGTATTTTTCCTCTGTGTGTGTGTGTCTGTGCGTTTGTCCTGTTTGGGGTGACTGGTCCTGATAAACATCCAGTGAAGCCACAGCAATTCATTTCGATAACAGCCTGATTAAATACGAGTCTGCGTGTTCTGCTCTGCATTGAATTGGGAATTGCTTTTGTTTTTAATCATTATAATTCTTTCATTACTTTGTGAGTGCTGCAAGGCTTCTAACTAGGGGTGCTGGACGCCTATTGTTTTTGGTTTGATTATTATTATTGTTATTAATTTTCTTTTTAGTTGGTCAGCCTAGACCTGCCGGCTCCAGCTCCCTCCCCAACGTGGTAATCCACAGCTGCCATGCTGCCTCAGAGCCATGCAGACTGCAGAATTTGTTCGTATCCAGTTTGTTCAGATGCCAATACCACTGTTATACCAATACCCTCGGCCTGTGCCTCCCCGACTCTGCCTCCCCGACTCTGCCCCTTGCCCCGCCTCCCTTGGGCCTCATTGGCCCCGCCCCCTCAGCCTCAGACCGGTCGCCCAGGGCCTCAGGAATGTGGCTTCCCTCATGGCCTACAAAATGCCGTCGCCCCACAGCCAAACCTTCACGCATCCGGGAGGGGGGGCAGCAGGCAATCTGTCACTGACACTAAAGCGGGAACAAACAAAAGGGAAGACAGGCTGGAGAAAGGAGGGGGGGCCACAGGGAATGGGAATTCAGTGGATTCCTCTCTCTCTCTTTCCCTCCCTCCTGGGCCAATCAAACATGGCTGTATGTGTCAGCCGGGGGGGCTTTTCTTGCCCTTCAGCTCCTTCCCAGCTTCTGCTCAATTTCATCCCCTCCCTGAGAGGGGGGGCTCATTTCCCGGATCATAGACTGACAGGTGGAAGAAAAAAATCTATTTTTCTTTTGTTGTTGCACAGATGCATTTACTTTTCTTTCTATCTTTAACTGTTGTCCTTACTGCTGAGTGAAAATGAGTTAAACTCAAACTTTGTGTGACTTTCTCTGTTCTTCACGTGAGGCCCTTTGTTGTCATAGCAGCGAATCACTCAGCACACACACTCACACGCACACAGCGTCTGCTTTTCACACGTGACTTTTATGCGAGAGTAAATCGACTCGTCAGATTTTGAGCAATAATTATGACTCGTGTTACCCTCTTTGTCTCCGGAGTCGGGGCTGAATAGAGAGGATTCAAACCGGTCTGAGGATAGTCGGCTTTCAATGGCAGCGATATGTGTGAGATCCAGGACCTCACTTATCAGCAAGCTAGTGGGTCGGGCCGCTGTAAATCACCCTCTCATTTCCTTTTATTTTTAATTTAACAATTTTACCTTTTTTGGTCATGAAGTATAAGTTGGGTACTTGGCTATATTGGTGAGATGTTTCTGGCATCTTTAATTAGTCATGTGCCCCCCCAGCGAGAGCGTCTGGGCGGACCTCCTCGTCCGCTTGCTTTTCTGGCTTTTCCCGGCCTCTGTTTGGTGAAGTTCCACTGGCCGCTGCCAGCCAGGACACCCCCCATCCGCTTAGTCACACTCCTCCTTCATGTGAGGTCATGTGCCCTGCCGGACGAGGACAGAGAACACCCATGGCCGCCCTTGGCTGGATGATATTCGTTCGGGAAAGCATGGGTTTTTTTTGTTTTAATTTCTTTTTTCAGGTAGATGAGGCAGAACTGGGTTCACTTGCCCACATTTTGCTTTTAAGTTGTTCATATAAATACTGCAGTTATTTTAAGAGATGCTTCCCGTTACGATTCGTCATGCTCGAGGCTTGATCTGTGTAACTCGAACAGCTCACACTTCTCCAGCAGAATTAGCCTCTCCGCTCAGTGTTCTGTAAGCAGTATAAGTCTGTGTCCCGCCCTTGCCTTTTGTTGCGGATGCTCTGCTTTAGCACTGCTGTACCGGTATAAATACCCATTCTGGAAGAGCTACTGTAAATGATACTTTTTCCTGTGCTCCCGGGTCACCGATCTTTGTAAGTGCAGGTCATTCTGCCCATTTAGTGTGGTGTAATGGAACTGAAGGATGAGCCTGTCCGTTTTGTCCGGTGTAACGGAACTGATGGATGAGCCTGTCCGTTTTGTCCGGTGTAACGGAACTGAAGGATGAGCCTGTCCGTTTTGTCCGGTGTAACGGAACTGAAGGATGAGCCTGTCCGATTTGTCCGGTGTAACGGAACTGAAGGATGAGCCTGTCCGTTTTGTCCGGTGCAACGGAACTGAAGGATGAGCCTGTCCGTTTTGTCCGGTGCAACGGAACTGAAGGATTGATTATTTCTTGCTTTCTGACTTCACTGAGGGGACATAAAGACCTCTGATTTCTGTGCATTATATCAATAGACTGATTCTGTGTGTCTAACTGAAACCGCAAGTTTAGCATTTTAGGTTTAGTTACAACGATATCTTCAACCAAACAACTGCATTTTTACATGCATCCATGCATCTCAGCCATGTCACATGACATTTTTTCATTCCGCCTCTTAACCATGAAATGGAAGCGAGTCAATCTTTTTCTATTCTGCGGCATTCAGCCGAACATTTGCTGTTTGAATTCTGATCTGTTTGATTAAAGGTACAACAGCAGACCCTTCTGGGTATTTTACTGGTGATATCAGAGTTTGGAAACCTTCTGAATGCACTGTAATGGCTCACAGTGTCTCCCCTTTTCTCCCACAGCAAATGCTCATGAAACAGCAGGACAGCATTGAAGAGCGAGTGCAGGACATCGAAGAGCAGCTCTACAAGTTAGAGTCAGACAAGTGTCTGGTGGAGGTAAGACCCCCCTTACCTGTCCTGCACCACCCTCTTGACCGTACCAGGACTGCTGCTGCACCGTTTTCAGTGTCCTACACCTTATCCTAACTAAGTGAGGGTGTTGTGTGGCTCAGTGGGTTAGACTGCTGTGTCTGTAATCAGAAGGTTGCCAGTTTGAATCCCCTGTTTGTCAGTATGGCCACATCACAGTGGGGGTCTTGAGCAAAGCCCAGACAAATGTGCTATGCCCATGAAAAAATGACTGAGATGGGAAAAGAAGCATCACAGTATACAAATGGAAAATAAGTAGAGCGATGTTAGTTGGTTGTGGGTTTGAGGCCCAGGGAGTTCACATGAATTATGACTTTTTTTCCACTGAATACCGCTTTGGATAAAGTGTCAGATCCTTCTCAGCTGCACAGGTGCCGCTCCTGCGCATAGCATGCATTTGCCAGACGGACGTTCCCGACTCTGATTTCACTGCTGTGCAGGGAGGTGTGACTCGGGTGCTGTGAGTCAGGAAGGATTTCCTAGAAATGGCTCATCCCCTGCCCCCCTCCCCCCGCTCACCACTGTCTGTAGGACAAGGTGCAGCAGCTGCAGGAGGAGGTAAGGATGCAGTACCAGAAGATGCACCAGCTCCTGGAGGACGATCTGGGCAAGACTCTGGAGGCTCTGGACAGGGCCCGGGCCCGCTTCTGCCAGGAGAACTCAGCCCAGGCCCTGCAGCTGAACGAGAGGCGCCAGGAGGCCAAGAAACTGCTGAGCTCCGTGCAGATGGTCTTCGATAAGGCGGAGGACATCAACTTCATGAAGGTGCCACCGCCGGCCTGCCTGCCTACGCGGCCCTCGGCTTCCATCACACGCCGAGTCCCGGCCTGTAAAGCCAGCTCTTCCCATAAACCATGCTGGTACAAAAGTGCTTCCCTCAACAAACCGGGGGGCAGTTCTTCAACCTTACAGTAAATCAGACTTAAAGTGGCCACCTCCACCCCCACTTTTGTGGAAGCTACAGCTTGCACTGTTTGTTGCTGGTGGTTTCATCAGTAGCCAGAAGAAACCGGTTGTGGAGGGTTTCATGCACTGCTCCCTGCACGTCTATCCAGAGTGAGATGCTTCCCCAGCTTCCACAAACACGACTGTGATTAGCTAAAGCACAACCCCCCCCCTCCCCCGCAAAAGCAAAAATGTTTTTCAAACTTCCTTGACAAAGTCCAGGCATCTTGGATACCTCAGGACAAACAAAGATGGCAGTTTCCTGCTGCTGGCAAAACTAACATTGTTTTGTCTTGTTTTTGTGTTTTTCCACAGAACACAAAATCTGTGAAAATATTAATGGACAGGTAAGCCATTCTCTCATTAACAGTCAATCTTTATATAAGTAAAAGAACTCGTTCCAGATTAGGAATTGACGACAAGAAAGCAGCCTAACACGAAGTGTGCGGGGCGTGACGGCGGCAAAGAGCGCCTCGTGATACGGGGGTGGGGGGAGGGGGGTACAGATTTTCTGAGAAGGCGAGGGATGAGATGGGTGTGACGAGGACCGCAGGGAGGAACGGAAACAGGGGAGCCATTTTGGCATAAGCGCGAGAGATAAGGCAGTACGCAAAGACGGCCACGCATCGCGGCTGGGATGCAAGCAAGGTCTGCCTCAACAATGAAGACCCAGGGAAGTAAAACACACTGTGAGACAACAGCCCCCCCCCCCTCCGGCCAAACTGTCTTCCAGCTGTATATCCCTGTCGGGGTCACAAGGGGTCGGGAGCCGATCACAGGTGAAGCACCCTGGATGGAGCTCCTGTGCATCACTGGGCTCACACACCCACACACAGGGAAATCGACAGAGCACAAGGAAGATGTGCAAACAGCAGACTCTCGGGGCAGGGCTGGGACCTGAACCCCCCATCGTGGACGAATCGGGCATCACACCCACAGAGCCACAAAGCTGCCGCCACACTCACAAACTGCCTTATTTCACAATCTGTACATTCAAGTGTTACCAGTTCGCACTGCTGCATATTTTAATGGCATGATAAAGAAATAAAAGAACCTTATTCAGGGTCCAACCCAACCTTTGGTGTTGAGTCATTGTCCTTAAACACCACGCCCCCTGGTGGCCCCCCTGTGTGGCCAGAGGTGTGACTGGGATACCGGCTCTGCGTTGCAGGACTCAGACTAGCGTCGGAAGTGCTCTACCTCCTCACAAAGTGGGCCACCTCAACTCCAAAATCTTCCTCTCTGAGATCTCCAAGAAGGAGAAGAACTTGCGCAAAATGCTTGAAGGTAAGGTGATGATGTCACCGATGATGTCAGCAATGATGGAGTCTCGCAGCACTGCTGGTGCTTTTGGAGACCTGGTCCTGCCCAGTTGGTGCTGACGCGCAGCAAGTTTGAGCTGGTTTCTCCTCGTGACAGTCGTGCCCTCCTCCCTCCCTCTCTCTCTCTCTCTCTTTCACCCCTCCCCCACCACCTTCCCAGTTCCATTCAGTGCCCCGGCCAGTTTCCTGCAGATCATCCCAGCATACTCCTGCAACCTGAACAGTCTCGGGGCCGAGAAGCGCAAGCACACGGCTGCCTTCCCTGATGGCTCCGCCCCCGGCTTCCTGGAGCCGCCGTCCGGCACCGCAGCCAAGCAGCCGTACCTGGGCCAGGGCACAGCCGGCTCGGGGGAGGGTCAGTCCTCACAACCCATGGTGCCCTGCAGTTCTGCCCAGCACATGGTGGGCCTTGGGGGCGGGGCTGGTGGTGGGAGTGGTGGGGGTGGGGCCAGCGGTGGCACCGCCCCACAGCCGGTGCATCACTCGGGCTCTGTCTTCGCACCCTCGCACTACCCTGGGGGGGGGCAGTATGGCAGCGGGCGCAAGATCCTCATGTGCACGGTGGACAACTGCTACTGCTCCGCTGTGCCCTCGGTGTCGAGCCACCGTGGGCACACGGCGTACCCGCGCTCGGGGTCCTTCCCCTGGACGGTGAGCTCGCAGGAGTACCCGCACCCACTGCCCGCTGCGGCCTCCATGCCGCAGTCCCTGCAGGGCCTGTCCGTGCGGGAGTGGCTGGACGCCTCGCAGAGCCACCGGCACCCTGACTTCTATGGTCTCTACGGCCAGTCCTCCACCAAGCACTACGTCACCAGTTAACCCTTCCGCCGCCGGCCTGCACAGGACGCCCACTGGAGTTCCACTTTGAGGGTTTTTATTTTTTGCATTCCGTGAAACATCTAAAGGGCACAAGAGCACACACACACACACACACACTCACAACCCGCCTCCCCACTCCGACAGAGTGTTGTGTCCCTGTGTGTGTGTGTGTGTGTGTGAGAAGTGATTCCCATTTACGTTTTTTTCTCCTTTACTAAATCAAGAAGCCTTGTCTCTCCTGTCAGTCAGTCATTACCCAACAACGACCTGCTTTTTCTTTAAATTAAGCAGCTTTCTTGGCAGTTTAGCAGATCTTATTCCAGGATAATATTGTGTTTGTTTACAGTCTGGCTTAAGCCATTATTATTATTATGATAATTATTATAATTATTGTTAGTTTATATATAAGGGTTCTCATAATTATTATCATCACTGTGCTAACCTATTCAAGATGGCCGCCTTCATCATGTCCTCCCGAATCCTCACTGGAAGGGTGACAGGGTAGCGGGTTTCAGCCCAGGGTTGGGGGTCGCCTATGTCAGTCAGCGTCCTGTTAAAGCTACCTGGCAGAGTGAGGCTTTGATCCCATCCTGTAACCCCCACCCCTTAGTGGTCTGCAAGCCCAGGACCCTCCACTCACTCCTTCAATCATTTTTTTTCTATTTTTTTTTTTTTAAGTTTAATTCTGGACTGAAAACTCTTTACAGCCTCAAATTACTCACAAAGACTCAACACAAAAGACTTAGATGGTGTGTGAGCGGCTCGTGCTGAATGCAAAGAAGCTCATTCATGGACTACAGAGACGGGAGGGGGAGGGAAAGCGCTTCAGCATCTGAGATGGATGCTGTTATTATACTTCCTGCAGACTGATGTCACTTCCTGCACCAAGCACATGACTTCTTGACTTCCTGTTTGTAGCTGTAAGCATGTTGGGAAAGGCACTCGAGCGATTCTTGCAGTGTGGCGAGAGTGTGTGCGAGGGAGGTAGGGGGGCTGGGTGTTGGAGTGGGTGAATTTTTTTCATTACTTTTATATAAAAAAAAAAAATGGACTCGACTGCTCAACCTGTATAAAAAATGGTCAATATGCTTCAGAAAGAGCAATTAAAAAGTTGACTGACAAAAATGTATACAAGATCTTTTTGTAAATATTTTGTGAAACAAAAAAAAAAGCATATGTGATTTGGAAAAAAAGTTCCAAATAAATTGTGGTTTAAATAAATGAAAGCAAAATGTCACAGATATTTACCTTTTTATTCTGAGCAGGCCTGATTTCTGCGGGGGTGTCACCGGCATGCGATGCAGGACGCTTCTCCTTCATATCCCTTTTGTCTTGCCAGGAGAATGTTTTTCACCCTGAGTTTCGTCTCGTGTTGCAGACTGCACTGGACGGCGATTGTGAGCGCTACCGGAAGGTCGTGCATGGGGCTCACGCTGCCTGCCCCTAATTGCGTGTGTAGCTGGCAGACCGGTTCAGGGTTGGATGCACCGCTGTACTTGGACGTTTACCGATGAAAACAGTTTGAGTCAGACGGAAGGACAGTCCAGGCAAAAACGTCCAAGCGCTTTAGCAGCCCTATGCTAAACGCTACAGCTGGATTTGCGGCGTTTCTCTAAGCCTTTGTCACCACCTGACAAGGCTGGCATCCGGATATGCCCTGTCAGGACAGGCCACAGCCTCTGCTGTTTGTTCTGTGTGCACTTCTCTCTCTTCCCACATCCAGACTTACACCTTAAATCCACACAGGCCACGGCGCTGACAGAATTTTGCACGCAGGCCGCACAGCTGGAGCGGCCGGCCGCCGGTGTTCCGGAAACATCCGGCCCGCTGCTTCAACTGGGTTCGTGCCAGCGATCAGTGGCTTTTCTCACTGGTGTCTGTAAGGGGGGTTCCCATCGCAGGGATGTCTCCAGGGTGCCACTAGGAATACATTTTGTAATGGAATATATATTTTTTTAGGATGAGAACAGACTGGTGTGTCATCATCGGAGCTGTTCCCATGTAATCAGCAAGGTCATCAGCAGAATAGTCAGAGTAAAAGCAGGGGTATAACATGAGAATTTCTGCTACGGCCAGCTGGCCAGGTTCAGTTTGAGATGTAGTCTGTCATGCAGCTCTTTAGCTAACCAGTAGGCTAGTGTTCAGCTTGCTTGTACTAACCCATCTTCTGAATTACTCACCTCAGACGAGAGGCCCAGCTTCATTTCCAGCCCTCGATAAAAGTATGGATCATGCGCAGTTTCTGGCGAAACCGTTTAGCTACTGTCAATGTTTTCCTGTAGCTCCAGACACCCTTTAAGAAAATTTTGGAAAATGAGTCATTATCTTGGTCTTACTAAGGTGGGCTGGACCTCGTCTCCTGTTCATGGTCACGTTAAGCCTCTCTTGCGCCTGTTCCACGTGAGGTACCCTCAGTTTAAACCCGTCCGGTTGTTCCACTTGGGATCGGAGCGTATCACATTTATTTCTCTGTGAATATTCTTTTATTCAGTGACTGAGCAAACAGGTTCTACCCAGGCACTCCTCTCGCTGTCGCTTCTGGACGTCGCTGTTTCGTTTGGTACAGGATTGCAGGCACCCTGTTAGGTGTCTCCAAGGGAGATCTTATTTAATTTTAATTTATTTTAATCTTTTATTGCTGGATTTAACTTGCACTTTGCCTAATAATGTCAGTTACCAGGGTGTATGTGGGCAGCCTACAGCAGACCGGACTGGACTGCGGGGGCTCATGATTTATTCAAGGCGGGTGTCAGGACTCCAGTGGGGTGGGGTGGGGTGGGGTGGGACATGTTCCGGCTCTGTGCGACCGAGCGGGGCGGCTTGCCAGCAGATTTCTACGTGTTTCTTTGCAGCACTTCTGCTGTTAAATGTGTGCGCTGTGTGTATGTTTCTGTGGGTTTTTCCCCCTGCAGCTGGACCGAACCTCCTGAGCTGATATCTGGCACTGGAGGAGGGACGGATTGCAAAACACAGGCCGTCCAACCTCGGCTCGCTGGAGTCCCTCCAGCCCAGTTCCTCCTCCAGTGTGAAGTTCCTCCAGTATGGTCATATTTCATAAGGTCCTCTCTCTGGGACCGTGAAATTGTTCTTGCTGCAGCAAAAAAAAAAAATAAATCTCCGTTGCGAAGGGGGGGGGGGATTCACCTCCCCCCCCCCCCCCCCCCCCACAAAACCCCACACCCCCCCCCCGCACGGGGGCGGGCACGCACCTCCAGGAAGCAGTTGCTGTGACCCAGGGGAGAGGGGTGGAACATTTTCACTGCCTGTGTCAGTTCCTGCCCCTAAAATTAGCTCCTGCACAGCCCCCCCTTTCAGACGTCAATCAAATTACAGGAGGAGCGCGGCTCCATGTTGGGGGGAGTCTAGGGGGGAGGGTGGGGGCAGGCTTCGGGTTACAGTAATAGATAGAAAGGCTGACACACGTGTATACAACAGATAAAAAATATAGAAAAATAAAATGATACAAAAATTATGCAATTTCTGTTATACGCATAGATGCATAAAGTGATTTTAAACACTATAATCCCAAATGTATTTGGTATTTCTCTGATTGATCAAAGAGAATTAATCCCCGTCCTCGTCATTCGGCATTATATATTTATCAAAGGGAGTCTGAGGTGTGTCAGGTTTCTGAGGGTTAAACACAAAGGCGCTCATTTTATTATTCTGTTTAAAAAAAAAAAAAATAGCTTTACATTTCTGGAGCAGAATTTCCTTTTCATTGTGTGGGAGGTTGC
>JAODJX010000043.1:2607082-2626074 GCA_026776945.1 Isichthys henryi
CCCCCCCCCTTAATAAACCGCATTTTACTGGAAACGGGCCTGTGTTGGGTGTACGCTGGCGGGGGGGGGGGGGGCCGGGGGGGGGGCCGGGGGCGCGGGGGGGTCGCGGCGGCGGGGGGGGGGGCAGCGGGAGCGGCTGGGTAGCAGCGTCGTGGCGGGGGCGGGAGCGGGAGCAGCTGGGCCGCAGCACCCATCCAAGTCCTCGGTCGTACATTTTCTTTTTTCCTCACGCCGATCTCATTCATCTCCCAGCGGCACAAACTGCAGTGAAGCTCCCTCTAGTGCCAGCGTGCGACCAAGAGGCCAGACCGAGGAACAGAAACACCAAAGTTGTTACGCAAATCGGTTATTTGCTCATGTGTGATGGGAATAATGCAGTGATGAGGTTACACATTAGCCGCGTGTCAGTGCTACGCTTTGAGGCCGTTCTTTGCCCTACCCCCCCCTTCCAGAACAGGACTCTGCTTTGCAAAGGCGTGTCCTCACCTGCCTGGCCGTGGGACGTCTTGTTGGCACAGCTTTCCAGGCCATCTAACCTTCAAAGTGGCTGCTTCCCATCCCTGCTCCAGCCCCAGTCCCCTTTCCCCTTTCTTATTTTTTCACCCTGGGGGGAGCAGGGGTACGTCCCAAAACTTTCAGATTGGAAACCAGAGTTTTCTGCAGTGGGGGGGGGGGGGTTTGTGTGGTTGGTCCATTCCTGTGACAGCAGCCAGCTCAGGCGATCCATCAGAACCAACTCCACCAGTGCTCCCAGTATGAGCTCAGGAGCCAGAGCTATGGTGTGATCGCTCCCCATTTGGTCCAGACAACCACTGCAGAGTCTTTCACCATCATGCAGAAAAAGCAGGGGCCAGAATTCATTAGGCAGGCAGAGACACTGTCCTTTGGTCAGGAGAGCCGGGACAGTGAGGCTGGCCCCCGCTGGACCTGGCCCCCTCACAGCCTGCTCGCGTCTCTCCCTGGCACCTCCTTGGCCCCCACGCGGCCTCCAGAGTACAGGACTGACAGGCGTGGCCCTGTTTGCTATTCCGACGCATTGCAGTGTTCTGGGGGTGTCTTTGATTAGCCCAGAAACTCTTCAAACAGAAGTGTAGTGTGTGAAGGTGGATGCGTGTGTGTGTGTGTGTGGGGGGGGGGGACAGTCCTCCCTGGGGCCACAAACAGCAGCTGCAGAACAGCTGCCGGATTCCCAAAAGGGGCAAGAGAGGGGCGGGAGTACAGCACCTTCATCCTGCTCTGAGCCACGACAACGTGCAGCTGGCAGCCCCCTATGCCCCACCCCTGACAAATGCAGCCCAGCGCATGCGGGCGCACCAAACAGGAAGCGGTACTTGAGCACAACCCTCCCCCCCACACATGCGGGTGCACAAAACAGGAAGCAGTACACAGTGAGCAGCGTCACAGTGCAGGCGTGGTCTCGCATTTGTCCATTTGTCCCAGGTAGTTACTGGTTTGCACCCCAGCAGGAGGAACCATCAGTACATGATGTAACTGGGATCCTGGAGTGCAATGGGGAGGAGAGGAGAGCAAGGTGGGGAGGGGAGTGGAAAGGAAAGGAGAGTCTGGTGGAGGAGAGTGAGGCGGGGAGGAGAGCAGGGAGAAGAGGAGAGTGAGGCGGGGAGGAGAGAGTGTCATGACAGTGGGTATTAGGATCAAAGCACTTCACTCCCTTGAGGCCTTTGTCTGAGTTCCAGGGGTGTGTCCATCACCAGTGCACGCTGGGGCCGGTGTGGAGGGAGGGCGAATTGGGGAGAGGCCCTCACACCTCCTACCCTTGGGCTACTATGACTGGGTGTGTGCGGGGGGGGGGGGCTTTGTGTCTGGCTTGGTGAATAACCCCACCCCCACTGCCGTGTGTTTTTATCAGCAATGACTAACATGGTGGGGTGGGGGTGTGCCAGTGTGACTGGCAGGCATAGTAGCCGGTGAGAGAGGCTGACACTGAGGCCCCTCCCAGAAAAGTCAAGCAGGGCCTGTGGTGTCAGATCCTTCTAGAACCGTTTTAGCTGCATTAATATCCTGCTGCCACATTGTATTGACGTGCTCCCCGCTATCAGCGGCTCCCAGTGACCTCCCCCGAGATGCTGGCCACAAACCGTCGATAGTGAAAGTTCTCAAGCATCCACGGCTACATGTGTAATATAATGTATTATAGTCAGTCTCTCTGACGGATTAGAAGAACACAGGAATGTTAGAAACATTGAATATCTAAGTGACGGTAACATTTTACATGGAGCTGACTGGAATGTGAAGTGTGAATCTCCACTGTGGTACCAGCAGGACCAATACCAAAGCAGGACCCTCTGCCTCTTCTGAAGGAGCCTTTTCTGTATTCTGCTCCAAGCTGGTCCCTAGCACTGAAGTATTGATTAGACTTGACCTTGTCTTTTCCCTTAAAGATTGTCTCTCCTTAAATCACGCCTTTGATTGAGACGCTGTGCTTCTTTTCTGTCCATGAATAATAGCTGTTTGAGCCTGAATGTCCTCCCTGTCACTGCCTGCCAAATGCACTCCGTCGCAGGAATGTCCTTCGTTGATTAAGGTGACCGGACCGGCAAGCAGTCAGAGCAGCTTTACAGAGTAATGAGGGCCGGCTTGGTTATATAACCCCAACCCTGAGCGGCGTGTGTACAAGCAGCCATATTGGTGCCGTACAGTTGCACTGCTTTGCGTGCAGACAGTCATGGACAGGGAGCAAGACCACGCCTCAGCCTGCATCCAACCCCTCCTCCCATTTACCGGCAGGTCACAATAGCCACCCCCACCCCGTGCTGAAATCCGGGGCTGTGCTAGGTGTCGCTGTGCTGAAAGGCTCTCGGATTCAGAGCTGGAAGTCCAGGAGCCTCTCAGGCACAGGAAATGACATCAGAGTCTTTCAGGCCAAGCAGATGGGACTTCGCTCCGACACAATGGGCAGCTGGGCAGGTGTGACACGCCGTAGAGCTTCTGATCACGGCACACAGGTCCGTGGCCTCTGCTCCACACGCTGATCCGGGGGATCGGTGAGGGACTTCACAGGTCACAGCTCAAACAGGCCAACGACTGGACATTTGTTTAAAGAACCGGACCTTAAAGCGAACTTGCACCTGTAGTGGAAAACCGTACACTGAGTTATTAGGAACTGGTATCTACTGAGCAAATCAGTGAACGTAAAATGAAAAAATACTGTTATACCTGCAGGAACTTGAATACAGATAATCTGCTTTGAGATGGAAAGCAACCATTAATACAGCAGGCAGAAAATATAATTAATTGTAAATTGAGAAGTTTTAATTAATGGGTAAAATCTCCATTGTACTGGAAAGCACTGTTTTAGGTATTTGGCCTTACATCTGTCTGACTAAGCGTGCGAGTTGGACAGCATCTTCTTCACACTGTCACGCAAGCAGATCCTGGCACTCATCTCCTCTGTCTCAGAGACACTTCAGACTGCAACATACCCAGGTTCTCTTCTGAAACGGAGCCCAAGGGCTTAACGGACCAGTCTGATTACATATTTTTATACGTCCATACTTTGCACGCGAGGGTGAGTCTTCGTTTATTTCCACATCTGGAAGTTAAGGTGTAACTATGGGAACGTGTTGGTGCAACAGAGACATTCCTGGAAGGGGCAGGCGAAATGGCTGGTCCGGGCCTCCTGGTTCTGTGTGGGGGAAACAGGAGTCACCTGTGCCTGGATCTGAGCCTGATGGGGACTCAGATTCACCAAGTATTTAGGTAAGGCTGGCCCGAAGTCTGGAATCCTAATCTACCAAATGTCAGTGCCTCCACAGTGGTGTACCAGGCGTGGCAGCCATCTGGAGTGCTGGGTTCCTCCTCAGCAAGGCCCTGCTGTCCCTCATGTTTCCTGACCTGGTGCGGCCATTGGCTGCATTAGGAACAAGTTGCCCATTCCAGGTGAAAGTCTTCGTCTCTGCAAGCAGACCTATACTGCCATCACAGCGAGGGTATCTCAGTAGACCTGGTGACACCCCCGCAATGCCAGACAGGTGCTATGAAGACGTCTGGCAGACAGATGGACAGACGACCAGCTGCAGGGAGGCTGGACTGGCCCGAGTGACTTCTCCTTCATCCTCATTCGCGGGGGTGGGGGTGGGGTTTAGCGCGTTAGCAGGTTAGCAAGTAAGCGAGCTAGCGGGCCATGTTAGCATTGTCCACAGACACCCTTCGTCCCCTCGCCCTTCTCACTGTAGTATCATATGAAACAGGCAATGCTGGGAAATCATATTCTTCTCACAAGCGGCAAGAGACACCGTCTCAAAAGCAGCCGGGCCCCCTGTGGCCCCCCCCAAATCCCCTCCGGGCGAGCGAGATAAGAGCATGGAGGCACATTAACATTCACAAACAAACATGCCGACATCAAAGTGGTGCCTGACGTGTGTGTATGTGTACCGTAAGGCCCCTGCCGCTAATTACACCTGATTTTGGGGGGGGGGGGGGGTTGCTTTACAGGCATCGGATGAAAGGAGAAAGACGAGGAAAGACGAGACGGATCAAAGTTCTGCTGCTGCGAGGCGCCATGTCGAACAGGGCGCACTGCGCAGGTTGCCATGACTACAGCGGGCTCGATGGTGTCACAAAACCAGCATGGCCCCATTTAAGACTGGAATGCGGGGCCACTTCAACAACAACCCCCCCCCTCCAGGAACACCAAAATAGACCACCCTTCAGGGACCACCCCAGACCCACGCCCACCGCTCACGCTGGCTAGTGAAAGCTCCGCCCCCTCAATGTAGCATGTGACTGTCGCCTGTGTTTTCCTGACTCCTCATTACAGCCCCATTAATCCACATCACACTCCCCAATAAACTGAACATTTTTACGGAAATTTGGACCAAATATCTCCTAAGGGACGAATAACATGTAAACCTGATGCACTGTGTGCGTGTGAAATAAGAGCAGGGCGGAAAGCAGATGGAGACAGGTACGGAGCACGTAACCGCTGTTCGATATCTCCTTTACAGAGATTCCTGTGTTGTTCTAACCCATTATAGGCCGACTGAAATACATCCAATTACACCTGCAGTCCTATTGACAAGATTGACAATAACCAAGTATTTTCACTATCGATGAGCTGCGGGAGGCCAGATCAGTTCGGTCCATGGGATGATTGCAGCAAAGAAATCAGCCAAGATCTGCGACATTAAGAGGGCCACACAGGCACAGCCCGAGGAGAGGGGTGCGGAGGAGAACGAGAAAGTGGGCTGCTGTAATTATGCACAAGGAATTCACACAAGAATGGTTCTACAACAAAAAACCAAAGCAAGCCAACCATTAGGAGCTTCATATCTGAGCACACAGAACTGCGAGGCTGTCAGAGGGAGGCACTGGTCTGTAAAGCCAACACGAGGTCAGTCATGCACACCGCACACATAGAAATACACGCATAGATACATGCACACAGACGTTCTAGCATAGATATACACACATAAACATACACACAGAAATAGGTACATACATAGATATACACACATCTATACATATAGATATAGACACATAGACATACACACAGTCACAGCTGCAAAACACCCTTCCAGCTGCTGACCCCTCAACTAACCCTCAGTCAGCCTGGTACAGCCCAATGAGGAGGACCCCCACCTCCCCCAGTGCCCCCACCCTGGTCTCCATCCGAGAAAACAGCTGGTTAAGCTGTCTAAACCAGTTACTACGGCAGCTGCTGGTGCCACAGTGATCGGCTTCAGCGACCCTGAGAAAATAGGTGCCTCCTTTAGAGAGCAGAACGCGAGCACAAAATGGCCACCTGTTTTCTTCCCTCCTTCATCTGCGGTTAAATAGCCTTGCAAGGAATTGAAACCCACCATAGTTCGGCAGGCCTTACGAAAAACCCTTTTGGCCCTGCTGATCCCAGAATTCTATCCCAGAATGCACCACGCCATTGCCTTTCAGAGCGGAAGAAATATACTGTAAAGGATGCAAAATCTAATTTTGATTAAGAAACATGTTGCACCAATGGCAACCAACTGACTGCTCAGTTACTTCATTTCTCATTTACAGCGAGGAATGTAGTTCATACTAAAGGTAAAGATTCTATTCCATGGGTCTCAAACCACCGAATCAGCGAATGAGGAGCAGTGATGACATCAAGCAGATGAAGTTTGTTGTTATTATATTTACCAAAGTCTGTAATCATTTCCAACAATCACAGGCTGGCCAGATGTCACAGAAATACCGCAGTAGTCACAGAAATACCGCAGTAGTCACATTTAGTGGCCGTCTCAAGATTTCACAGAATAACGTCACTAAAGGTTTACAGTGAAGATGGATATGAAACAAGAAAACATAAGAATGTCTGTATTGAAGAATCTCCATACTGTTCACAGCACATCACTTATCAAATCCAAACACACACACACGTCAGACATATGAAAGCCATGACGACTGACACATCTATGACGTGTGGGAAAAATATGTCTGATGTCATCAGCTGGGCGTGGCCTCTGCTCAGGTATGAGATCAGTGACAGATTTCCCAAAAGAAGATGGGAATACAGCAGCTTCAGGCGACGTGACGCCTCTTTGATCTTAATAAACCAGGAGAACTAACGATATATGAATGACTTCCAGAGGACAGATGAGACACATCACAGGACAGGATTGGTTCTTACAAAGCTGGTAGCATGGAAACCTTTCCGGGGGCTCAGTGAAGGAATATGACCACGGTAACTATTCTCTGGCTTGATCAGCGTGTGGATGGATTTTCAATTCAATCTGGGTCCACTTTCGTTAACATTAGCGTGCAGCACACCATCGGGGGGGTGGAACCCCGCAGCCCCCTCCCAAGTGTGTTTCATCAGCTCACTGTAGTGGGTAGGATGGTCGACTCCACCGGTGATCCCTCTGGACCCTATGATCCCAGGAGACTCCCTTGTGTTTCCCTCCTCAGGCCCACTGACCTGGCACAGGGACCAGACACTCTACTTCCTCTTTGCGTTGATGCTTTTAGAGACCCAGGTCATGCCGTCCTGAAACACCATGCGACACACTAGCCAGGTCAGAGAGCCTTCAAGGACATCTTCTGTATGAAATTTAGCAGCTGCTGTTCAGTGGAGGTTCATCTTATGGGACTTTATCTAACAACATTGTGGTAACAAGCCTGGCCCTTTAAGGAGGTGATGTAATCTGCAATCATGTCATCAAGGATTGCCTATAGGGATCTGAACAAAGGTACAGCTGGTTCCCAGGGAGGCAGAACTGGGTCCAGCATACTACCTGAATGCAGCAGCTCACCTGGACGCCCTCGCCAGTCAGCGCCGAGCAGGACTGGATCTGCCAGATACGGTCCCGGATGGTGTGCAGGTTAAGGCCCTCGGCGATTTCTGAGGCAGGTGCAGCCGTCAGCAGGTCCTGCTTGTTAGCGAAGATCAGCACGGGGACGCCACTTAGCTTCTCCTCATCCAGCAGCTCAGCCAGCTCCTGTCCAGACACATGAGCACACGCAAACATACACACAGGTGGTTCACTACAACGAATCAGCAACACACAGGGCAAACCCAGGCACACAACATACACACAACACTACCTGGCCCGTCTCCTCAAACCTTTTACGATCTGCACTGTCGATGACGTAGATCTGAAAAACAGGACAGGATTTGCCTAGGAGATCTGAGTAAGGATGCCAGTAGAGGGCAGAATAGTTAAGGAACTCAGCTGAGAATATGTAGATGGCCTTAACATCTGGAAGCTGCTGCACGCTGAAGTGGTTTGTGATTAGGGTGGATCCAGTCGGCAGAGCCCATCCCTTCGTTGGCCAAACTAGAGGCAGAATCCCGACCCGCGACTCACAAGCACGTCAGTGTTCTCGAAGTAGTTCCTCCAGTAGGGCCTGATCTTCCGCTGGCCACCGATGTCCCACACGTTGAGCCGGAAGCCCTGAGACTGCACGCTCTTGACGTTGAAGCCCTGGAAAAAGTCCACGACAGCAAGTCAGGCCCCCCCAGACAGGCCATCACAGGGGACGGGGTCTATTCCCAAACACTGGCACAGCCTTTGCCACATGTTACCCAACAGCATTAGCTAGCGGTGGATGGGGGGGGGGGGGCAATAAGGCTGATTCACCATCTTTGTGAAACTTCTAGAAAGTCTCTAAGGGAGAGTGCTGACTCATCCCGGCAGTTATATATAAACATCTGCGGCAGGTTATTTTTGACGAGCCGCCACATTAATTGTTCAACAGCCGATCCGTCGCGGCCACAGCTCTCGGCAAACGGGGGTGAGGCCCCCCAGACACGACGTGGCCCGCTGGGCCAGCTAGAACGCCCGGAAGGGCCTGGTCCCTGGTGCTTCTCGTTCTTGGCCAAGGCAGCTGTTCCATGCGCCCTGAACATACTTATATAATATTACAGTTGACATCAGCTCTGCTTTGAGTTTCCTTTCACATTTTTTATCACTTTGTGTTTATCTGGAAAATGAATGTTCTAGGTTTTAGGTTTGCCCACCATCAGGTCTGACTGAGAAGCTTCCAGAAAAGGCTGTTTGTCACAAAGCATGCTTCCTCCGCGCCGTTCACGCACACGCACTTACACAAACACGCCACGGCGCTGAATCATCACTGCCGATACCTGGGTCATACGTAACAGCTCATGTGCGCCAGCTCACCTCCGAGGACATTCTTATTGATGGTAAACCGCCTGATTAGCATGAAGCTCGCTCATGCTTCTAAATTAAACCGCTGTCTGCAGACTGGGGGAGCCAGAGCCGGCCCACTGCAGCCGTCACAGGACTCCCCACAGCGCGCGGTTTCGCCCCGATATCGTCGATCGCACCTACCCTCGTGCGGCGGCCAAAAACGATCTAGCGAACAAACTAGCTACATATGTCCTCGGTCTACTTCCTCAGCTCTGCGTGATTAGTGAGATTAGAGAGGTAGACTTCTGGCTGTTTTCAGGCTAGGCAGCGGTGGGCCGGAGAGCCCAGTCCCACGGGAGCCTTCAGCTGGTTCATAGGTCCATTAGAGGAGCCCAGCTTTCCCACGCATCCGTCAGCTCGGGGCCGCTGTGATCCACAGGCACGGGGGCGGCAGATGTCAGCACAGGCCAGCTGCTGGGACGCCCTTAAATTACACGCCTGTGATTCTGTGTGTGTGCGTGTGTGTGCATGCTGTCCCCGCTGGAGGCTGCCTCACTGAGGCAGGGCATGTGCCGCCCACCTGCGTGGGCGTTATGTGGCTGACGTCCTCAGATGCCAGCTGTTTCAGCAGGGTGGTCTTGCCCCCGTTGTCCAGACCCAGCAGCAGTATCCGCACCTCCTGGTCCGGGGAGCTCTTCAGTTTACGCAGGATGGAGAGCAGGCCCTAGAAAACAGTGTAGCCTGTTAGGGACCCCTGCAGCATCCCCATTACACAGCCTCTCCGGGGGGGGGGGGACAGACGGACCCAAAGAGGCTTTTTTTCTCCCTACTTGGGAGTTTGTAGTTCCTCTCCTCTGTTATATCCTCTCTTTCTTTCTTTCTTTCTTTCTTTCTTTCTTTCTTTCTTCCCCCTCTCTCCTCTTTTTATGTTATTCTGCATAAATGATATAGCAATGTCTTACAACACATTCACCTAAAGTGCCTTGAGGCGACTCACTGTTGTGAAAGGCACTATATGACTATAAATTGAATTGAATCTAATGCTTACGTCAGGAACTGGAATCGTGGAACAGCAGTGTAACCCAAGGCCTTTATTTTAGATCTTGGAACAGGAGCTTTTGTTAGTGCTTCGTTTCGATAAGTAACCCGCGTTTCTGGCCTTGCAGAAAGAGCTCCACTGTTCCGGCGATGGAGTTCCAGCTGTTTCCAAAAACCAACACTTAAGTGTTAAACAAATGCAGCTCAACAAGAACACTGTGCTAACAATGCAAAGGCTGTGGGTTGGGATCCCACAAAGCACACAAAAGTTGTAACCCGTCCAACTACTTTGTAGAAAAGCATCACATGAATGAAAATATTTATTAAGCTCATTAATGTGGCAGGGAACCACAGAAGCGCTGGTTGGGTGCATCTCCAAGGTAAAGCAGTGGGGTGGTCTATCTGCTAGGGTGTGACCACACTCCAGGATCAAGTGTCCATTTGCCAGACTCCCGTCTCCCTGCTGTTGGAGGAACTGTCTACAGTTACCAACCTTTAGCACTGCAACTAGTATTTAGATTAAGCTGTTAAATTAAGGTGTCCCTCCCGCAAAAAAGAACAGCAACCTCACAAGGTTACAGGGATTAATCCTGGGCTGAACCCGTCTGGATGATGAACTGTAAACATGCATCCATCGATATAACAGGTAGGGCTTTTCATAAAAAACTATTCTAGTCTCCTTATATGTCGTTCGTAAGTTAATTATACTTGACACCTACTAGTGCAGGATTTTTCCGTGTTCGTTATGCAACTCGCTCTAATATAATTCTTGGCATCTTTACATAAAGGACGCTGCTAATTATAGAAATGAGTTTTTGTTCCCTAAATTTGCAGTTAGAATTAAGCCTGCCAGCGTTCACATGCGTTGCGGTCGCCAACAAACACTTTCACACCGATTTTACCAAAAGTTTTTGTGTCCAGTTACTTCTTGGAGATTATGGGATGGCTGCATTAGGTATTAGAATAATTTATGGGGTCTTTCCACAAGTCTGGTCCTCAGAGGTTGGGTTTTAAAAAGCATCTGAACGTTCCTTATACTTATAAACTTACTTCAGGTTATTAACATTTGTTTAAAAAAATAAATAAGACTTAATTAGTATGTGGGGTTTGTGAAGCATTAAACTTTCTCCACAGAAGGAAAGACAACAGGGAACAGAGCCAACGTGAGCAGAAGGTGATATGCTTGGGTCTCATGTCATCATCACCCACTTCTCTAGTAGTGTAACCTATCTGCACCAAGTTATCTGCTTCCAAGGCCTCGTACTGAGTCCCATTTGAACAAAGTCACTCCACCCCACATTATTTAGATATAATAGAAAACGGACAAATTTCCAGTCAAATTATTTTTTTCCCCTGCTATTCAAATGTAATAATAATAATATTAACTAAATCAAGTAATTAAAACGTTAATTTCTGGCGGTTGCACTGGATTAGGCTTCTGCAATGGTTTCCCCTTTCTCTGAACTCTTCAATACATTTCCTCTTCGTTCTTTTTTTATAATCGACGGCGCAGACTAAATGTGCTCAGCGAGAAAACAGTCGTAACGAACGTCCTGCTCTGATCGGCTGGTATTATCGCTGAATGTAAGTAATTCATTAGCTCACCATCTTTTGGCTGTAGCTCACGAAGACGCCGCCGCCGGTTACCAAGGGCCTGTGACGTGTACACAGCGGTGCACATAGATTGCCTACGTCAGCACAGAGCACATGCTTCGATGACATAACTCAAAAACAAAACTCAACGATCTTCCTTGTGTGCTACCCCGACGAAATATATAAACATATCTGTAAAACATCTCAATATATAACTTCTTTTAATGTATTTGCAAAACGTATAATTTTAACTTGGTAAGTATCTGTCTGGCGTTTTCATGGCTACGCTATGCTGATGTTTGATTTTGGGGAAACATTCATACATCGACTTGTGGTATTTCTGAGTTCTCTTTCGGTGTGGTTCCTACCCACTTCAGCGATTACCAGCTGTAGGTGCCTAAGTGCAGTGTCTGTAGAGTACGGGGTGGGAAAGCCGGCCCGCCGCGTCCATTGGAGCAAAAAGTGCCACGTGCGCCCTCCCAGCGCTCCCAGCACCCAAATCGCGCCGGTGTCTCGCTCCTTCTTGGCATAGATTGCTGTCACTCGGTGCGCTTCCTGCCCTTCGTGTGCGGGTCGGTAAGTAGCCGTCGGTGGTTTGCTCTGCATTTTGCATCGGGCGCAGTGACAGGTGACATTCTTTGGGAGGTTCTCACATGTGCAGCTGAACATCGGGGGTCGCATTAGTAATCAGATTCTCTCTCTTTTTTATTTTGCTAAACATGGTCATATGTTAATGTATAAGGGTGTGCCTCCCCGCGTTTAACTCGAAGCTGGTCTCACGCGTCTTCCACCCCGATGTCTGGGACTGTGCTGTATGCAGCTGGTTCATCTTATGATGATTATTGGTGATTTGTGTTTCCCCAAATGTAGAAACTCAACGCCGCCGCGGTTTCTGCTCCCTCCTCGACTCGGCAGCACTACACGATAAACAAAATCTCCCATGTTAGAAGTTGTATTCTCCATTCCTGATGAACAAGTTATGGGTTACAGAAGTCACCAGACTCGCTTGCTGTCAAAGTCTATCAGAATACCTTTTCCATGTTGCCAACACTTGGAGTGGTTTTAAAGTGCATTTTCTGAAAATGGTTCATTTTTTGCAGACTTCTCATACACTTTACATCGGATTCTCACCCACCCCTTTTTGGCCCCATTATCATGGTGTTACCTCTATGTTTAGGGCTGCAGTATAACACTGTCAAATAAAAGGGCAGCCATTCACATGTCTTGCTGCAGTATTTATGAATACTGGGGTTGGTGTGATTTAGGCCTATCTGTAAAAAAGGTGTTTAAAGCTAATTAGGCTAAAGTTACGGCCTGCTTGAATTTGGGGGAGGGAGAGCAGAACACAGCAGAACATGCAGGTGTCCCTCCCCTGTCCAAACAAACCCTAACCCTGGTGCAGGGTTTACGGGGGGGGGACCAAGTTAAAGTTTAATCACCTTTGCTGCCTCAGCCAGAACATGAGCTTGCTGGCCTGATATCTAGTCTTGTGGCTGTTTTCAAATCCAAACTTTCTATTTCTGTGTGACTTTACTTGGTGGATATGTGTCTCACACACACACACTCACACACACACGGCCACATTCTCGTGTAAATTTGCTTTGGCTAAATTTGCATGCTGGGTCAGTAAAAAGTCATTGTAATTGTCATTGTAAAAAAAGCCTTTTACGTGCTTAAGGTCAGTGTAACACAGGAGTGTGGCCCGTTGAGCTGAACCTGCTTGTTTGGATATTTAGTAACTAAATTAAAATGTCTCCTATCCCTTAACCAGAGGTCCCTGGATTTACTCGTCTGTCATATTTGTCTGTTTGCTTTTGAGGTGTTTGCAGGTGTCTGACCCCCTAAGAGGGAGGCAGTCAGGAGAGCAGCGGACGGGACAACATGGCGCTTAGTGGATTTGACATCGACGCCCCCCGCTGGGATCAGTGCACCTTCATGGGTCGTCTCTGGCACTTCTTCAGCATCACGGATTTCCGTACGGTGCTGCTGTCCGACACCCGGCTGGACGAGGCCAAGATGCTGGTGGACAGCTGCAGGTAGAGGGGAGATTCCCGCCTGGGCCACCCGGGTGAGAGCTGCACTCGCATGTTTCCGCGCATTGTGCTGTTTATGTGCTTGTTTACAGCGGATTCTTCTCCTGCTGGTACAAGAAACTTCGATATTTATTTGTGGCTGCAAATAAACCTTAAGTGGGGCTTCCAGCGTGTTCTGGTGGTCGTACTTATGTGATGGTTGTGGGGTCCACACCTGATGTACGCCTGTGACCCTCAGAGCCGGCGCCGTGCCCCCCGGCACAAGCAAGGAGCAGCTGTACTATGCCAAGAAGCTGTACGACTCTGCCTTCCATCCAGACACGGGCGACCGCATGAACCTGATTGGCCGGATGTCCTTCCAGGTGCCCGGGGGTATGGCCATCACTGGCTTCATGCTGCAGTTCTATAGGTGAGTTCTCTTGGGTGCCCCCTCTGCTGAAATTCTGCCCGTTGCTTGTCCCTGTATCATCATGACAACGCCGAGCGGGTGTCACCGTTAATGACGTTTTGCTCTGCGTTACCCAATCAGAACCGTGCCAGCCGTGGTTTTCTGGCAGTGGGTCAACCAGTCCTTCAACGCCCTGGTCAACTACACCAACCGCAATGCAGCGTCGCCCATCACTCCCAAGTACAGCCTTGCGTTTCTCTTTACGTTCAGTTCATTGTTTTAGGTACTCTATGCCTTGTTTATATCAAGATATCTAAAATATGCTGTCGAATCGGAAGGAACATTTCCTTCCTGTTTGTGTCTTGCATACCTGCCCGTTCAATGTGGTCCTCTTTAGTTGGCCGTCCGTTTGATTTTTGATCGTTTAGCTTCTCTCATGCCCCCTTTCTGCCCCCTCCACCCTCCACCAGGCAGATTGGCGTGGCGTACGTCACAGCTACAAGTACGGCTCTGGCCACTGCCGTAGGCTTGAACCTCTACACCAAGGTAAACGTTCCATGCCAGCCTGTCCGTGGTTCTAATCCCCCTTCCTGAAGGATGATGATCTTCCGGATACCAGCTGGGCTGAAGCTCCCTGTAATACAGATGAGACGCATCAGAAGAGTGTGGAACATCTCGTACATTTGGCCCGGTGATCCGGCTTGTTAAACGTAGCTGGTTCCATTTTTTTTTTGGTTGAAAATATAAGAAAGCCCACAAATCTCAAGGTGAGGGGTGTTGTTGCAGTTCAGATGCAGGACCTCCGTTGGTCCTGAGAAGGTGTAGCGTGGAGAACAGCATGTGATTTAAGGTACGTCCTGGATGGGACGCCCTGCATTGCAGTCACGAGGAGTCTGAGATCCGGTTATCAGTCATTCCGAAACCATCGCCCCGATCTTCTCTGCAGCGTGTGTCATGGTGTAGCTCTCATACATCATGGTGTACTACTTTCAAGCAAACCCTTCCCGTTCAGAAATGTTTACAGCCGAAATGCAGGGCATGTGAGTCAAATCGCAAAATGGTATTTGGTCAGATCTTGGTAGAATCCAGCAATTCGACTTCCAAGCAGGATGGTGCACAGAGCCCTTCAGCTCAGAAATGGGAAGGAGTAGCTGGGTGGGGGGGGTGGAGATGGATTTTGGGTGGGTGGCGGATTAGATCATAGATCCTGGAAATCTTGTGCTGCATCAGTGTGTTGACTGCTGGTGGAGGAGCGAACCCACGTGTAGGAACGTGACCAGGCCTGAGTCACCGAGTGCAGTTTTCAGAGATCGAAAACGCAGCTCTAAAGATTTGTGTGGTGATGTCACTTCCTGTCCATTGCGATGTGATTCATCTCCGGCATCGTCTTGCCTCTGTCGACAGAAAGCACCCCCCCTGGTGGCCCGCTGGGTGCCCTTCGCCGCCGTGGCCGCGGCCAACTGCGTAAACATCCCCATGATGAGACAACAGTGAGTCGATGTTTTTTATCCTCTGAAGCTTGTCTGCGTTCTTATTTATCGTACGGACGGCCGCTCGCCCGGGCATGGTCCTCTAACCCTGCTGGGACCTGTTTTAGTCTGCCCTCTGTCATTAAATGACTGTGACTGGTCGTCACGGAGACCTGTGGCGGTGTCAGATATTCGCCTGCTTTTTGGAGCCGGAATAGCCGGGGGTGGGACAGTAAGTGGCAGTTTCTGAGCTGGGCAGTGTGTCAGGATCTCTTTGGGCTGAGCCAGACCTCCTCTTGGAGTTTTGTTTCCATCGCGTGTAAATATGTCTCAGTGACCACCTAGTCTTTCCACTGTAGGCTGACGCCTCCTCCCACGTCGGCCATTTTCCTCACAGCCGGGCCGCTCCTGTCACCGATGTCTGGTTTCTGTCTCTGACAGGGATGGGCTGGCTCATCAGCACGCACACGTGTCCTTTAGCCGGCGAGCCGTCTCCTGTCCGCGGCGGGGTTCCACACGGGTGTCGTTAGCTTGTCCTGTAATCCTGTCCTCGGTCCGCTGTTTTTAGAGGCCGCCGGTCTGCCGGGCTCCTGTTAGTGTGAGTTACCCGCAGTAGCTGGTCCTCGCGCCGCCGTACGGAGGGAAATCCTTCCAAGCTTTAGTCTTTTGGGCTGCGGCTGTTTCTGTGTATCTTGCTGGGTTCCGTAGGACCTGGAGCTCCTTTAGGGCGGGCAGATGTGCGGCTCGCTTCTGCTCTCCACACGGCCACAGTGATCCCACCCGGGGGGGGTCTGCTGTCAGCGCATGCTGACTGGGTTGGGGTGCGGTCACTGGGAACTGCTTTCCCAGCTTTTTTCATAATAATAATAATAATAATATTCGTTATGATAATCTCAGTCAGCATGTTCTCCCTCCCACCCAGAAGCACAGCACAAACTTAAGGGGTTTATCAGATTACTTATCAGATTTAAAAAAATGTAAAACAAGATACAAGACAAGACTGATGTTTTTACCCGAGTCTTTCAGGTTAAGTGTAACAGCAGGCTTCTCTGTTAATTTAAACGGGCATTTGCTCATAACCGCTATGGCGCTGGCTGCCGATTGGCTCATCAGTTGTGTCTCGTCCTCCCCCCACTTTAGGGAGATCCTCAACGGTATCGCCGTGACTGACGAGAATGGGAACAAGCTTGGACACTCTCGGGTGAGCGGAGTGCGGTCGCCGTGGCGGCGGCGAAACACAGGATCGCCATGGTGGCAGTAGAGCGCTCGGCCAAGCCAGTCAAAACCGCGCTGGGGCTGCTGTGAAATGGAACTGTTGGGGGGGGGTGGTTTACGTAGTGTGATAGATGCGGGGGGCAACTCTGTGAGGAATAAAATTCAGTTGTCGTTAATTATGCCACAAATAGAAGGACAATGTTTGGAAATTTTAAGAACCGGCCAGTAAAATAAGCGAGGAAACAGAATTTTTCTCAGTGCTTGTAGTTAGATGGTAATTGATTGTAATTGTAATGATAGCCTCCTCTCCGCATTGCAGAAAGCGGCCATCAAGGGCATCACACAAGTGGTCGTGTCCCGCATCACCATGGCAGCACCAGGAATGAGTAAGACCTGCAGCAGGCTGTCTCCTCTCAGGCGTCTGAGCACTCGAGAGTGATTTCTAAATGTTCGGCTAAAACTCTCTACTCTCTACACAATGATGCAAATTGTATCCCTGTTAGAAGTGCCTGTGTCCCTCTGTCTTCCGTACAAGTCTAGTTGGTCTCCAAAGATGGAGACGCTGTTGCTCGAATTGCATGGCACACAGACGACTTGCTTTCTCTCTCTCCACCTTGCAGTCATTCTTCCTATTATAATGGAGAGACTGGAAAGATACCGGTTCATGCAGGTGGGTCCATGTCTGTCTGCCATTTTCTCGCAAAAGCACTGAAAGGCAGAGGAAGATGGCTGGAATGAACCGAATAAACTTAATTCTATCATTTCACCTTCCCACCAATTGAACCTTTAGATGTCTCCAGCGCCCCCTACTGCCCACGGTCCTGTAGCCTAGAAACGGTCTGAGCACGAGACGTTTGTTAATCGTTTTATTTATTTAGCAGACGCTTCACTGCATGCCTTTTTGGGTGGTGGGTCAGTTGGTGGTTAAGGGCCTTGCTCAAGGGCTCAACGGTGACAACACTGCTGTGACCTTCCAGCGTCCTTATCCGCCGAACCACGCACCTGGAAGATTCCCAGGTGATCCCAGGTGTCGCTCACCCATTAGTCAGAATGTGAACATCTTCTAGGAAGACTGCAAGTCTAAATGTGCAGTTCATCGGGGCGCCTGCTGGCTCGCAGACCCGGCTTGAGCATGGGGTGGGGGGGCTTCGCCAGGCTGACGGTCGTTTTGTCGGTCCTGAGAATCACCACTTTGGCTGCAGGACGCCTGGAGCTCAGAGATGCGTGAAGACTGAGCCCTTTCTGCGGGCAGCTTGTACATACAGGAAGCTGTAGAGATGGACATACTGAAATGAGATTCTTTGTGCTCATAGACCACATAAGTGGCTCTCGGTCAACATCAGAGGCGCGTTTTAAATATTGCTGGCAGGCTTGGTGCTTTGGAACTCTATGGAACCATGTCTGTTAATATAACCTGGCATAGAAAGTCATTCCAGACCATGTTTCCCTGACCAGCAAGTGTTTCTATAAACCTGTCCTGATTGGATCCTTCTGCCTGAAGTTTCCCGCATCTTGTCCGGGAAGAATTACCACCTTTGCCGTTCCTTCATGCAAATACCAAGAGTAAATAATGTCAGGAATTCCATGACTTCTGCTTGTGAAATGAATTTGGATTGACCCCAAGCTGAATGAGAAACCAAAACAGCATCATTGGTGTTTAAAATTTTAATATTTTTTATTTGTCTTCCTACCAGAGAATCACATTCCTCCATGGACCATTACAAGTGATGATGGTGGGAGTGTTGTGAGTATATGTCTGGCCTTATCTGGACGTTTCCGGAAGCGTTGGGTGACGCGTGTGACTTTGGTGTGCTGTTCAAGTTCCCTGCGTCATGGGATCCGTGCCCAGCTGCCGGTTGCCCACAAAGCAGGAGAACAGAGGTTTTAAACTTTCTTGTGAGTTAACCAGGCATGGTTTAGGCCTGTCTGCAGAAGCGTTAGAAGTCCGAGCCCAGAAGCATCTTAACCCTTAGGTGTGTGAACTGCTTCCCACACCATGATAATGAGAACTAGGCAAGTTCTGCCATGCCTGTTAGTGACCACTATGGAAGACTGCGTGTAGATAGAGAGATGGATGGGTGAACGGATAGACAATAGAGGGATATATGATAGATGATGGATGGATGGATTGTGGATGGAGGGATGGAAAGAGATGGGAAGATAGATGCATGCATAGATAATGGATGGAAAGATGGATGGATGGTGAGAGATAATGGATGGATAAATGGATAGATAGATGGGTAGATGGGTAATGTATTAATTCCAAAGGAAATTGCAGGTTTACAGTAACTGAATACACACATGTAGGACATTAATAAGACATTAAAACATTAATAGACAGTAACAATAAAAATAGTCTTCAACATGGTGGGAGGCCATATAGTCACTGCTTGTGAGCATTGTGTGTGTGTGTGTGTGTGGTATACATTACATTGTGGGGACCAAATGTTCCTACAATGTGTTAAAAACCTGTTATTTTAACTTCATGGGGACCATTTATTCGGTCCTCACAAGAGGAAATTCAGTTTTATAAAAATCTGACCGCATTCAAAAAACTATTCATCCATTTTCCAAACCGCTTATCCAATTTGGGTCGCGGGGGGTCCGGAGCCTATCCCGGAAGCAGTGGGCACAAGGCAGGGAACAACCCAGGATGGGGGGCCAGCCCATC
>JAODJX010000043.1:2634906-2656083 GCA_026776945.1 Isichthys henryi
AATACCCCATTCAATTTCTGTAAACTAAAAAAAATAGACATTATTAATTCATAATAAACGTTTTTTCTGTTTATTTTATTAATTTCCTGCGCAATATTAAATTTTTTATGCCCCCCCCCCCCCCCGAAGTAGGGTTAGTGAAGTATATTAATATAAGATGCAGAACATCGCCTCATTCCCACAAAAAATGAACATAGTTGTGATGTGCTTAAAAACAGATGTGAAATTGATTTTCATCGTTACGGTGTTCGGCGTATTAAACTCCCTTCAGCTACCCCGGAGGATTCGATGTATTTTACTTTCTTCTCGCATTCCTTCTTATCCTTGCTTACCAATAAGTCGCTCGTTGGAGTTATCTCGTTCACCTCCCCCCGAAAATAAGTGCATAATCCGTCCATCCATTTTCAATAACCGCGCTTATCCAGCACCTAGTCGCGATGATCTTGACGCTGACTGGAGAAATTTGCATCCCAAGCCATCGTTTCAATCATTTTATCGGGAATACATGCATCAAAACGGGTGAATATCAATAGGATTGTGTATATATATATGAAACTCTTAAGGGTTTGGGAAGTAAATTGATGTTATCCGTGGTGGTGTGTGATAAAACATCTATGACAACCAATTACCAGATTTCATGCTTTTTACTGTATTTTTTATAAAAACAAACTCTCATCTCAGTAGATACAAATTCCAGCTGAACGACGGTTAAAATGTGTAAAAAACAATTTCGAGTTTAGATTGTAGAAAATGCACACACAATGCACACTCACATGTTACCACAATGTGGATTTCCCGATTGAGCAGATGGAAAAGGTGTGCTGACTCCCCAGCGGAGCCCTATTGACGGTAGCCGCGTTTTAATTATTTAGTTATTGTGCCTCCTGGTGGCCTGCATTTGTAATCGTTAGCTGTCATGTCAAAATATACCGCTTAATAAGATTTTTGTTTCCATCAAAATGATATTTTACTTAAATGTGTATCACTTTCAGTGTGCATGTCCTATAATAAATTTTAAAAGTTTACAAAACATGTTTTAAGGTTTCGCATCAAAAAGCGGCACGCGAGCGCGCGCAGGGCAGGCTGGATGGCGCGAAAAATATACATGAAACAGTGAAGAAAGACGCCCAGGTAAGTCTGATTTTCAATGTGACTTCATTTCTGTGAGAACTTAGGTTTTGTTCCAGGAATTCCTGTTTTTTTTTTTAGGTTAAAATTGGCTACCAGTTGTCTCCGAAGTGGTAGAATTAACGTTGTGTCGTTACCCCAAGTGGGACCTTATAATCATTTTCGTCAAAGCCTCAAACATTTTGCCTTTATTAGTTATTTTCATTATTTATTTATTAATATTTTTAAAAAGGGTTTGATATTCGCCTATTTTACCTAGTTGTATATTTGCCTGTGTGTCCGTCTACAGCGACAAATGCCGTCTGAGGGCCGCGGCCTGATCGCAACGGGCCAAAACGGCGGCCCTGCATAGGCGTGCTGATAATTTTTCCTCAGCCCCAAACAATCGTTAAAAAGACAGCTGTGTTCTCACCACGACCAGTGTTTTTTATGATAAAATAAAATGCAGTACAGTTAACAGTGCAGGAAAACGCTGACATGCAAACGCCAGCTTCATGTAGTGCCCTTAAAAAAGTATTTTAAATGCAGAAATTGCATAGTTGGCCATGGATGCCTATATTACAGTATTAAGGGTTGAGGATTGCAAACACGAAATACTGCTGACTGCTAGCAACAGCTCCCTCCGGACAAAAATCCACCTAAATAGGAATGAGGCTGAAACAGTATATTTACTGAAAACTCATGTTCCGATGCGAGATGCTTCTAAATTTAGGGCTAATACCAAAGGCGGTACATACCAATTTAACATCAAAATGGGTCAGTAGTGAAGACGCTCTCTTTAAAGCTCCTGGTCCAGAGCCAACACTAATACTCCCCATCAAAAAGAAATGGTAGCAAACTAATTAACTTAGTAAGGACACACTATAGTGGTAAAAAATAAATATGTATATATGTATTGGCAGTAGATTTAATGTTAGATGTTACAGTAAAATAAGACTGTAATTTGGCATTATGGCCACACGGTGGTACTGTCATCACACGTGAAGGAGAACGCTGCTGTTCGTGCTTGAAAATGCCAGACTTGTCTTTTCTGAGAATACGAGTGTGTGGTTTTGATTGTTATTTCTGAAACTTTTGCTATGCATGGTGACCTGAGTTGGCGTCCTTGAAGAATCTTGCTTGAATGTAAAACTGGACATGGCTTGTACCTAAAAATGCCCAGCATTGTGATTGGTGAATGACCAAAAGCAATACGCGGTGTAATTCTACATTTTTATTTGATAATACTGTATATTTTGTTCAACGACAGGATTTCCACGTATGAATTACACAAACAACAAACACATGCATAGTCTGGTTCTCATTATACAACGCTTCTCGTGTGGTTCCAGCACAAGTCGCACCATACTTTTCCGTACTTCAACAAATTAATAATAGAAAATTACGTAGTAAAAACACGGCTCGACCAAGTTTTAAATTATGTCACCGTTTTCAAATTGTAATAGCATACAGGAGTATAAAAATACCACATTAAATGTCTCTCTTTATATTATTATTTTAGGAGTATCTGGAGATTGAACTTGTGGAAACGAGTGATTCATAAGGTTTTGGTTAATATTAGCCTATTCAGAGTAATACCATATAACCTGCTTATTTGGGAAGTATTCTCATTATACATGACATATGTGTAGCAAGAAAATTGTCACAAAGGCAGTTTCATTAAAGCAAACTATATGTCTAGTAAGCTATACGATAACGAAAAACGCCTTAACTTTGTCAAAAAAAAAAAAAAGTCACGCGACATTTGCATCCATTAACTAGCCTACAACGACAGAGCAACGAGTTCGCCTAGCAGTTATCCAGAATATTTATGGACAAATTTGCACTACAAAAACCAGAGAACATGCAGCCCTAACCCAACTATATCCCTGCTTCTTTATGTGTTACTAGCACGAGGGTATGGATGCATCTAAATGGGGAAAAGAAATCTACTAGGCTGTTACCTGGAGGTTACTATTAATGTAGACCCTTTCTTGCCCTACAGAAACCCTGAAAAAACTGTTAATCCTTCACCAAGACTCAAGTAATTGTCCTTCCACTCAGCAACATCTAGTCAGGGACATTTGGGTTATTTAGGTCTCCATGCAGTGTCCCTCATTTGGAAGAGAAGATTGGAAGGAGTGCCATGCTATAATGGGCACAGCTGTCTTCAACAGGAAAAAAAGCTTAAAATCATTTAATTTGAGATATATAGCCTTATATATCTGCCTTACCATCAGTCTAAAAATTGTACAAATATTCAGCAATCTGACACGGAAATCCATGATAGATAACAGAACATAAATCTCTCCTTTCAAATACCTTAATCACCACGGAACAAAATCTTACAAAAGTCAACTGGACTGCAATTTAAGAAAATATCTAAATCTTCTACATTTTCTGACATGGAAAAACAAAGGCGTAATATAAAATAGCAATAAAAAACAATAATAATAAAAAATTAAAATGTTATACCAGGAACTATAAAAGACTAAAAAAAAAAAACAACATTAAAGAAGTACAGACGAGGATCCGATCCTCCTTGTTTTGCACAAATATGTCTTAGGCAGTGTCTCCCTGGCAAGTGCAAATCTAGGTCTACCCAAAAAATATGAATGAATTTATAATAATAATAATAGTTAAGACTGACGTAAAAATATTTTTCCTAAAAAGGCATATGCATAGGTACTATACCGGAGCCAGGAAGACAAGGAGGTGGCAAATGGAATGGGCAGCCAATGACTTGAAACACAATAACAAGTACCAACCCAAGGCAGCTGCATAGACTGGTCCAGTGAGATGTCACTCATCTACTCAGAGGTTAAAGGTTATAATCAAAGAGAACATTATCAGCATTCAGTTGAAATTCTGACATAATGACAGTTAGGGCTCTTTTGTTTGCATGCACTAGTGATACACCTATAGCAACTGAAAATGAATTCAGGGTTGTGTTTTAAGTGGTGCGACCACAATGAAATGATTTGGTTTTCTGGCAGAGTGGGGCAAAATTAGTTCCTTTTTGGCTTTGGTTAGAATCTTAAATCTTCGGACACCCTGGAATAACACTCCTTGAACATTAACAGAGGAACTTACAAAGGAATATTTGAGGTTTTAATAGAAACTACGAGACTGTCTGTTGGAAGCAGCCAGTTCAGGACTTAAGAACCGTGTATAGCTTTGGTATAAAATATCACTTCCAATCTGTACAACTTGTTGAAAAGCAGTTATTTTACTTGAGCATCTTGGGAAGTAATGCCTCACCATTATTTCATACATCCAAACAGCACAGATTACAGAAACTGAATTATATTTGTTAGGTCTGATTGATATCTGGGTGGCAATTGGTAAGTTAGACAGCAACAGCATTTAAGTGTTATGTGAAATGTAGGACACGATTTACAAATTTCATGGAATGTTTCAAGATCAGGCATAATTGGTAGAAAGAGAATTAAGCGCTACTTGGGGCAAGGGAAGTGCTCTCCTATCTCAGAGTCGTCTGCCTTTAAGAGGAAATGACATCATCACCAAACCAGTCTATGTGTGTGTCATATTTTTCTCACAATAAGTTTAATCGTTATTAAATCTTAGCTTTTAACATCCTCGCTGATTTTTTTTTCTAACTCAAAATGATCATTTTTGCAGAAATGTTTTGATCAGGTGGTGCAGTGGGTGGGAAAACACGTATGATTAGGGGTCCTCAATGTCCAGAAACTCTTTCTTGGGTGGGGCGATGCCGCGATACCAGGCACAGGAGCCGTCGCTCCTCTTGATGCAAGCATAATGGCTGGCCTGCCGTCCGCTCACACTCTTCTCCATCACCCAGTCTGTCCACAGGCATTCCTCCGGGGCGGTGATGGTACAGGGGACAGCAGGGCAGCGGGTGATCTGGGATAACAAAACAGTTGTTTTTGTTTTGGCAGCACTGGCTATGATACAAATGAGCTTGTAACTGGAAAGATACTAACTGTAATACTCGGGCCTGAGAAACACCACAATTGATCACAATGCTGTTCAGTACTTCATGTAGAAGCAGTGTTGTGCCCCCACTTCAGGCCCCTTCTTAGCCTCACTGTAGTACCCAGCCCCCTCACCTTACATCCACAGCCCATCTGGTAGCGCTGGCTCAAGCTCTTCTTCTGTGTGGGGGTCATTGAGTCCCAGGGCTCAATGAAATCACAGAGGGTCACATGCATCTTGCCACCAGCCTCTGCTTTGCCTATAGAAATAGAGGTGGAGGGTTACAAACCCTTAGATCAAAGAAGGACAGTGGAATGATGGGGATGTTGTGTTTGTCTGATCAGCATTCTGACTTTTGGACTGAACTTTCACTTGGCTTAGGGCTCAGTGTCTTACACCTGCATGGGAGTTTTCTTGATTGATTCTTCTGGCAGCTGAGTTTCATCCTTGTAGATGGGGACTGCAGGGGGGATGAGGTGGCTGGGGAGTGATTTATGCTATCTTGGGAGGGAGTGTATGATGACCAAAGTTGTTAGTTGTGACTCGTTCAGCCATTCCACCTGTGGATCTTTTCAACCTAACTGCTGTTCTGAGGATTTCTGGATTCTTTTCTTCCTTGATGCACCCAGCTAGTATTTTTTTTCTCACTTTCTGTTGATGATGGTTTCACTATTAATTGTGTTACTTGTGTTGATGCAATTGCAGGACATCTCTCTTCTGAAAATCCTGCCTCAGGGAAACTTTTCTCCACATACCTGAACCTCATGCCAAATATTTATACTTGGAGCAATTACATTTCTCCATTAGTTTTATTTAGTCAATCTGTAATTGCTTTGAATACGATTGAGCGATTATTTTGACATACAGGAATCACAATAAGTGAAATGAGTTTAAGTGGTGACAAAGACAGGCTAGGCTATGTCTGTGGCTGACCTCGCATTATTGCGCGAGTCCATC
The DNA here is from genome assembly GCA_026776945.1 of Isichthys henryi. Taxonomy (NCBI): domain Eukaryota; kingdom Metazoa; phylum Chordata; class Actinopteri; order Osteoglossiformes; family Mormyridae; genus Isichthys; species Isichthys henryi. The sequence continues at coordinate 2,640,928 of JAODJX010000043.1, forward strand.
AAACCTAAATCTCTTCTCTTAAGATGTATTTGCTTTGCAGTCATGCTGTGGTGATATTCAAGTTCTGATCTTCAATACTGGCAGACAACTGCATTCTCATTCACGTTTAATATGACGCGCTTACACACAAATGATGCTTTCTTTCTTTATTTAGACTCTCATCTTGCACGTGCTGTATACCTTCGGCCATACTGCTGAATAATCGAGAAGGAAATTTTTAATTGGTGCTTTTTAATAATCAAGTAAATGAGCTTAATTACGTAATTCTGACAGCTCTACTACACGACAACACCGCTGCTATGTCACACTTTACACTGTGCCGTCCTAATATTTGGTGCTGCCTGTGGTCAGACTCCTACCTGCAATGAGGTACTCTTTTTTCCCGTTTGGCTCCAGGGTGACCCCACATACCGCAGAGGAGGGGGCAGTAAATACGGCCTCAATGTCTACATCTGGACCTTTGAACATCTGTTAGAAACAGGTGAAGAGTGTTTTTTTTTTCACTTTTATCTAATAAAAGCCTTTTTTAGTAATTTATGTAACTGGATTTTTGAAAATTAAGCAAATCAGATTAAGTATAGCATGCAATATTTGTGTCCAGTAACCATTAATGATAAATTCAGTAAACTTTTCTTGAAAGCAATATAATTAGCGGCCCTGCTGCCTACTGCCCGTACTGGTTTTACCTTCAGTGAAATGAGGAATTGTCAAATAAATAGGAATTCACAGGCAGGCTTTTGACAAAAACTGAGCAGTACGTTAGATGCTACATATTGAATAGCTGATAAACCTTTTTGTAGTTTTTGTGCACACCAGCTACATTTGTTGGACACTTGGAGCTTACCTTGATCTGTTTGATGTCATACTGAATCCGCTTGATCGGATTACCATAGATGTCATTCCCGGAGTCCACCTCCTTCCTCCCAACCACCTTTGCCCGGATCACTGCCAAGGGGAAAATGTGCATGAATGCCATTAAAAACCCAGACACTTGACCAATACACAGAGGGAGATTTATTCAGCAAGGAACTCATTACAAGAAAGTGAGCTGGCAAGTTTATCGTAATGTATGCACAATATTATAGTGGAACAAGTGAGACGAAACAGGAAAAAATGGTCATCTTACTGAAGAACACAAATAATCTTCCTGCTTTCTTTCCCGGTAATACTTCATAATATTAGCTGCAGTGTCTTTTTACTTACTCGAGTCTCATGAGATCTGGCTGATGGTATGTCTGATCTATACATTTACCCTGCTGAATTTCAATGTGATTGAGACTGGATAGGGGCACAGTGGGAAAAGCAAACGTAGTGAGCACTATATCCCAAGCCTGTGGCTCCCAGTTAAATTAAATTATTGTCTAACAAGGTTTCTTCTGCATTAGCCAGGTAATTTTTTTCACTAAGCGCTATTCAGTAAACACACTAGAAGTATCAAGCATTTCCTTCCTTGACCTGCCGCAAAGTGGGAGCCAGAGGGAACATATTGTTCGTGGGATAGCTTCTTCCAAACAGGACAAAGCAATGGACAGATTGGTTGGAGGATCCAAGCAGATAAGGAAGGAAAGTGAAAGACAAAAAAAGATCAAAACAGGGACAAAGAACAAAAGGGACAAGAGAGGAAGAGAGAACCTAAAGCGTGCTGCTGCTGTCCAACATACTGACTTCAGGCTGATGGGGTCAAAGGTTAAAATGGAAGCGGTTTCTAGCAGAGCTACTTTAGTTAAGCACTCTGTGTCATAAGTAGGATGTGGAGAGGCTTAGCATGGAAAATATGAGCCTGGAAATATTACATACAGTGGTATAAAATAAGTGAAAGGGGGTAAGAAATTGCTAGCATACAGGCTCAGCTGGTGGAAGAGTCAACGTTTCTCAGACTAGAGTCCACTTTACGGCTTGGAAGAGGCGGTGGTGTGGCGGCTTCGCCACTCTTAACACTGACCCCCCAATCTAAGTCACACACATTTTGCTGGTTTGCACACAAGCAGTCCAGTTCCGTCGCAGAACCCATAGCTTCACTTGCAGTACTACTGTAACCTCGTGTGCTTTTAATAATAATCATCATGTATGACACATGGCTGAAGAAACGAAGGATTAAAATATATCATGCGCACAGCCCATCGTTGTATTTCGTCTGACAGTGGCATCGCACATCCTGCCGCAGAGCCATTAAAAAAAGTCCAACATGGCTTTGCTCAGACACAGTAATTGTCGCTGAGCAAAGCGGGCCAGTATTTCCACATCCCTAGACTATCTGGGACTTCTAATAGCTTTTCCTGAGTTAGCAGAATATTCTTTCTTAAATAGGCACAGATCCCCCCACCTCTTTTAAGTAGGTCATGTGAAATATGTTCCACTAAACTCTATCACACATAAGGATTGTGAATGCATTGAGACACATAGCGGAAAATGGTCAAGGAAGTGAAAAATGACTACTCAACTTAGTAAGTTGATTTTTTTTTTACTATACCAACCCAAAAAATGAGGATGGGACACAGAAAATGTTGCTTCAACATCTAAGGCAAGACTGGGGAAGTGGTGCAAGATTTCATTATTTCAGTTTTTTTTGTTATTGTTTTCCATCTATCTTACGTGGTCAATGTTGCTGTAGGACAAAGTGAACTGGTTCCACAGAAAAACAGCAGCCAGCCGAAGGCCAGTTCTCAGTCTGACCTGGAGGCAACATGTTGTGATCTAGACCCGGCAGCGCAGTTTAAGTAACTTAGTAACAGATTACAAATCAACAAGCAACTAGGCTCAGAGGTCAGACTAGATTAAAAACAGGACCTACTAACAGATGCAGTAAGAAAACCCAACTACCTACCTCACCACCTGCCTCACAATTGTTGAACCTTTACACTCATTACAAAATAAAAGACTCTCAAACTACACAAGCATGTAGAGATTGAGCAAAGTTTATATTTGGGAAAAATGATCAAATACACAAATATGTAACCATAAATGAAAAAAAAAAAGATATTTAAACATACCTTAGTGGAGTCATGATAGTAGATGCAGTGTTAATTATGTCAGTAGGCACACACTTCCATTTCTACCATACCATTCCAACATGACTGGAGTGAGAATGGAGACATTAGGCCCCAAACGTGCTAACAGATAATGTACTCAACATCCATCCATCTTCTGTAACTGCTCATTCAATAGAGAGATGCAGTGTGATTTATTTGTCAGTTTATTTCCCCCCCTTTGCAATGTACAGTGCACATGAATGAATATGCAGCATGTGTTTAGATATCTTAAAAATTACTTACACCTAGTTATGTTACAGTATTAAATGTCACAGCACCACTACCGTCACAAGTGTGTAAAGGTGATATTTCACGAATGAAGACTTCTGTCCTAAGGGTTACCTAGCAGGAGTAACAGCGCACCAGTGAGTCGCCCAGTGGCCCCATTTTCCAACAGCCTGATCACTGGAAAATCCTCTGTGTGACGTACACAATGAGAAAGTGCAATTGTGTGGCTCATATTATGGATTATCATTGTGGTTTACCACACAAGGGTGTGCAGTTCACCTGACCACATCCACTGGGATTAAACTGTAACAGGAAGTATTTTTATCATGGTCAGCAAGACACATATATATGGAACATGGATTTAGGGAACTACAAGACATGACTTGTTACAGGAGAGAGTAACCCTAATTTTGAATTTGGTGAAGGCAAATACTGATATCTGTGGCAGTGTAGAGATTGGTGTAAGGGAGAATCCTTTAAAATGCATTTAGATGAACTAGATTTGTTTAAAGACACTGTGTATATAACCAACTTCCCTCGAGAGAGAGAGAGAGAGATTAGCTCTTTTTTATTTTCCCACTTGCCCTGAATCCAAAGTGAGGCCATAGCGTGTAAATATTGGCAAACAAGTTAAATGAGTCATTCGCTTAAATAATTACAATACATACACAAGTTTCAGTTTGTAGGAAGAACCAGATTTCCTAACCCCAAGAACTCTTCAGACAACTCTCTCTCTCTTTTTTTTTTTTTTTGCTAAACTGACGGGTGTTTCACCACTAACAGCTGTAGCAACCCATGTCTGTGTCTGATGCCTAGGGAAAGTGTCATTCTCAGAGAACAACAGTAACCACACTCTGGCACAAACTCTTGGGAACAAGGGTGCCTGGGCCTTGCCAGCAGACCCCCTCTTCTGCTCGAGCATAGGCCCCCCTCAGGAGACCCAAACACTGCAGAGGCAGTGTCCCAGTGGATGTCAGCAAAATCTTAAGCCCCTGTAAGTTTGTGCAGTTGCTTTTGTTTTGGGAACTCTGATCATGGGGCTTCTGGGATCATTGGCATGTGGGACTCTGTTGCTGGGGAGGGGGCAGCAGAGGCAGTGGTGTTAGAAGCCTAGCTTCACCCAAGGGGTTCTAGGCGATGTCTCAGAGTATCATATGCTGTTGTACACTTTGAAGAAATACCTTTGCAAAGCAACCCAGCTGTATAAAAAAAGCTGCACTGCAAGACATGTAGCTGTAGAGAAGAAGAAGAAGAAGAAGAAGAAGCTTGTTTTCATTCTCCAACAAACTTTTCCGGAAGTTGTGCTCATTTGTCACTCGTTCCAGCGCTCACCTTAAGCGCGGAAGCCTAACCTCGGAAACACAGGACTTAAGGCAGGAGACACTCCGGATGCCAGGTATACATGATTATCTTAAGTAAATATTCATCATGAAATCATAAAACTGGCGTAAATTACTTAGGTGGCTATCACATTTACTGATAACCTGTGTCCATTTGTGCAGTATTAATGCAATTCAGCTGTTCCCAAAAATGCAGCGCCCCCTCGTGAGACTTGAGGCAGTGACATGCAGGTCAGTATTTTTAACCAGTAGAGGTACTGGCTGAATTAATATAGTGCCTGAATACCAAATAGCAAAATTAATAAAAATAATAAAAAAATATTACAGAATTTCAGTACGTTGCAATGAGAAGAGTAAAATACCAATTCTAAAACTGTGTTTTTTGTACACTAGAGCTCCTAGCCAAAAACCGATTTGTGTGGGCCTATGATTCTGCTTCCTAGTTCAAGGACAGCCCAGAGCAGTTAATTAATTTCACTTCCAGCTGACACACCCACTGTATTAGCCGTAAAGGACGGAATAGAGGAGGATAAACATCCACAGCAGTGTGTGATCTCGCGTTCCGTATATCTGAGCTCATGAGCTGTGGTAATGGGGTCTCCTGGTGTAGGCGTGCCAGTCGCCAACCACAGCGACTCGTCACTGCACTGCAGTGGCCATCTGTCTGGAAATGGGGAAAAACAAAGTCTGGGAGCAATAGAGAGGTGGGGCTGGCAGGGCTTTCCGTCCCGAGTTCCCTAGTGAAAATGCACCTTCGCACATTGGTGGGTAGGCCTGAGCCACGGCGGATTCCCGAAGCGAGAGGTTCTACACGTCGCCTTCCTACGCCCAGAGGCCCATGCGGGTTTATAACCTCATCCTCCGCATGCACACCCTGCACATCCTTTACAGGCAACGAACAAAAATGAGAGTTAAACCCTGCAGCTGCATGCTAGCTCTACTGTTGATGAGCCCCCCTCATCTCCAGACAGACAGCAGATGGAATCCCTGCCACTTCCTCTACCCTGAATACTTCGTCTAACAGGCCTGCGAACTGCCCTTCCTGCTGCCCGGGGGCCCTGTGTGATGTGGCTGCTCTTAGCCAGGGTCTGTCTGGATACCGGGTGTGCTTTTGGATTTGGAACGGACATTTCCTGGACTTTATTTATTTGTTTGCTTGTTTATTTTCCTGGAGCTAACAGTCTCCTTCAGAATTTCTGCATAAGGTCAGCCAATAAGCTTGCTGGAGTGAACACACAGCCCAGTTGGCGTGGTGTCAATACCTGGTCCCCCACCTCCATTTGCCCTGGCTCTTTTCCTCTTTATAGAGAGAGAGAGAGAGAGAGATGATAAAACTGCAGGCCTCAGTCTAAACTCAGTCTAAGTTAATTTTTTTAAGTTTTCAAGACCATCTCACTACTAGGACATTTATTTGGTAGATGCTTTTGTCCAAAGCAACATGCATGTGAGGATCAGAGAGAAAGGTCAGCCAGTGTCCTGGGAGCAATTGGGGTTAAGGGCCTTGCCGAGTGGTGAAATCACTCAGCCACCAGCAGGATTTGACAAGCTTTTGATCACGGGCACAGAGCCCACAGCTGCGGAGCTGCACCCTGTACGTGCAGCACATACAAATATATGGTTGTATATGACCAAAATCACTGATCTACACTGATCACCACAGTTTGTGCAGAGAATAACAGCTGCTCATCCCTGTTCCCTGTTTGAAGCCTTAAATCCAGACTATTTTCTTCATTGTAAAATGTAGTGTAATATTACCATGCTCACTGTAATCCAGAATGTGACGTAGTTGTCGGAGATGTTTTGGTTTGTGTCGCATTAGCTTTGTCAAGCCAAGGGGCTGAGCTCTCTTTCTCCTAGATTAAAAACAAGCCCGGCACTTCATGAAAATTAGGCTGACTGCTTTCACTCCGATTTTTCTAAAGCTTTTGTAAAAGTAACACTGCGTAACACCTGAACAAATTTTCTTGACCTTCACTGATCATATATCTTCCTGTCAAATCTCAGCTATTTCCCAGCTGCCCCTCCGCTACATCTCATTTCCAGATCCTTTTAAGCTGTCCATGTCAACTATCAGCTTCTTTTTGTGGGAAGCTGAAACAGCAAATATTTTTTGTGATGCAAGTATGATGAAAACAGTGGTGGAGAGAGGATGTACCATTCAAATAAAATCCATCACCCTGTTACTGTTAGACTACCGTTAAACTGTTCTCACTAATAGAGGGGCATGAGGTGGTGACAGAAGTGCGTGATCAACAGTGGCAATTAGCGTGAGAAACAAGCAGTGACTATTGTCGTCCGTTTATAGGTATCCAGTATTGGGCCATCAGCGATCCCCACAAAGGCTAGCAGGACTCAGCAACCCCCTCTGCTCTCCTCTGAAGGTTTTCTCTGCATTTTCTGTTTTGTATTTGGTTCAAGAGCTGGTTTATAGTTTAAAGTATAAGTTGACAAACTAAACAGATTTATGTGGTGAGTAGCTAGGTAACATTATCTGACATTTAACTCCATATTACCACAACCACCTCACCCTGACTCAGTTTTGAAACATATCAGTTCCTATTTTCCATACCTTACACCAACAGAGAAAAGTATTGCAGCACTTGTAAAATCTGTGTAGAAATCCTCACCATAAAAACAATATGTTACTGCAATAATTGCAAAAAATATCTTTTTGTGCCTCCGTTGCGGCCTTGCACAACTGTGTTACAAGATGAGAGTCACGCATCTTGCAGGAGTGGAGAGGAAAGAGGAAAAATAAATTGTATAGCATCAGGAAGCGATTTGCATAAACCTTTTGACTATCCTACAGGAAACAACTAACTGATAACTTAACCACTAGGAAAAATAACCCTCAAACTCCTTCTTCCAATAGTCCCCTTCAAATCCAAGAGTAAAAATGACTGCCAGAGTCACTAGTTTATAGGAAAGTTATATGTGCTGTAGTCTTTAGCAATTTAAACTGCAAGGAACCAATTTTAATGTCGGTTCAGTACTCAAGGTTTGGTTCAGAACCCAAAAGTACTTATAGTTTAACTCATAAGTTAAATACCAAGAACAATATTTTCGAGTTTTGTGAGGTGATGACTAAATGTTTTATCACACCAGACAGCATATTAATATGCAGAATGAAAACACCCCCCATTCAGAAAGGTATATGTTTCATAATTACAATCATATTTCCCCCCTACCCACAGCAGTGTCCCATTCATTAATTCAGACATCACGCTCATGTTACAGCACGTTGCACGTAGAGTATGTAAACGTGTGATTCCAAGAAGTGGGTGAAATGACAGCACTGCAATAATAATTTGATTCACTCATTATCTGAAGGGGCTCCTGAAGGTACTGCTCATTTCGTAAAGGTTTGGTGATTGCTATTGGCTCACCATGGCATGTACTAAGCTCACACTTAGCACATAAAAGTGTTTCTTTAGAATTCTTTCGGATTAGACATCAGCGACTCAGAGAAAAAAATTGTGAAGTCTAAAAAACAAAAACTCTATACTGTGCTTTAAATATTAATTAGATACATTAGTTCACTTAAGCTGAGTATTTTGCTGCTATATTGACTTCTGCATATACCAAGACTGTATTAAAAGATTCTGACACTCATTATGAGAACATTCGGAATGACACTGTCCACACACTGCTGGTGAACTTCAGTGTCAGAGAACCAGGGTGCTGAATCAAAGCCATTTGGTACAAAGAAAAGAAATAATAGATTATACTGTAGCATCCCACATGAGCTTGTAACCAGAAGGTTGTTAGATCAAAATGCTGAACCTGAAATTCTTCGTTAAAATACCCAGCTGTGTAAACAGCAAGGTTGTAAGCTGCGATGGATGAAAGAGTCAGCTATGTGACTAAATAATAATAAACCAGATGGGAGGAGTTTCTCACACCATTTGGAGAATGCCATACATATTTCTTAAAGGTCCTCTGCATTTTATTGGTTTTCCGCTTGTGTGTATCCAGAACTGAACCAGACGTCATACTGGGCCAGATGGTTCTGTAATCTGCTGAGAAGTTGGATTCCGATTGAATTCCACTCCCAATAAGTAATTTAAACTATAAAAAATTAAAGGGGAGGGGAAGAGCCATGGGCTCCTTTGGAACTCTGGGGAAGCGGGGGACTTGAATTCCGCCATTCATGCCAGCATCTGGATTAATGCTGTCCCATTTAATTAATCCTAAACTGGGCGGGAATGTCCCGTGGGACCTGTTGCAGCATTCCTGTCATACTTCAGGCTTGATGACTGGCACCGCCCTTTTACTCGAGAGCTGGCCGGCTTTTCCGAAGTCCCTTCCAAGCAGGAGAACCTGGAACGTCGAGCCCCCGGCATGCAGACCACCGCCAAATCTCTCTCTCGCTCTGTTTCTCTTGCTACCGCATGCCACGTACACACCAGGCACGACTGGCCCCCCGTGCCATGGAATCCTGCCTTGGCGAGGCCTCTGAGAGGAACAGTTGTCTTCACAGAGGGCCTGTTCAAGATGCACTCACCCACATCACAGATAGGCCAGGCCTCAACCCAAGGTTCATACCTGGCATCATTCACCCTGTTCATCACTTGAAAGAAATGTGTAAATGTTTGCCTCTCACTGTAAACTTTTCCCCCCCAGTATTATAGAGCTCAGATGCTTATAGCCACGTCTTGTCTTTAAGAAGGCTGCTAAAATCAGTTTCTGTAATTCTGGCTAACTGCTGGCATCATAACACTTAAATAAGTGTGGATGAGAGCTAGCAGCTGTCTACCATGGAGGATAAAGTCACTGGCTCGTTAATTAACCATCAAAGCCAATTGATGTAGCCACAAGAACACATGGTAGATTTGAAGTGGGAGCTGAGATGTGCCACTCAGTCTGTGCACTTTAGTGCCCGGCCCTGTTTTCTGTTTTCCTAACAAACGTTATCGAATCTATGTTTATCGTTGTTTTAGGAAAGAAAAGTAATTACATTTGATTTTGCTGTAGTTTGCTTGCTAATCTTTTTTTTTCCCAGACAAAAACATCGTTTAAACATATATCTCTCTTCCTGCATGAAACAAGAATTTATATAAACCAAGTATTGTACTTTTAAATGGGTACCTATCAAAATCGCCTCAAACGTATTATACAAGCCACGCAGCGTTGACTTTGATATATTAAGATGATTCTATTCAAATAATCACACTCAAAAAAGTGCAACCAATTTGAAATGTTGATTCTATTGAGGTTGCATTATTGTGTGCTAAATGACGGCGATGCGCATTACCGCCCACTGGCGCTCCGACGTCGCCAATGACCTGTTACACTCGGGTTATTAACGACCACAAGGTAATGGAGCCCAGCTTGGCGGCGCTCGCTCTCGGCCTCGCTTTACTAGGCTCTTGCGGTGCCACGGTTCCAGTTATTTCAAACAATGAAAGTGCAATATTATAAGACAAAGTTCTCAATGATGAAAAACGGCTCATATTTTTCCTTTCTCGCAAAGCCGTCAGTGGCTGATGCTGGGGAAATGCACTGTGAATCCAATTTGTCTACATGAAACAACCATTTTCTGGAAGTTAGTTTAACTTCGCCTGGGAAAACGGCGATGGAATTTCAGAGCCATTACACTTTTACGGGCACGTTTGAGCCTGTTTTCCGTCAAGTGGTCTCCTCCCGTTTGGACGTCCCGAGGAGAACAAGTCACAAGAAATTGCTCCGGGTAGCATCAAAAGCAGGAAATCAAACTGAAATTTCGCATCTTCTGATAAGGCGGGGAGTAAAGGCGGACAGAGTAAAAGAAAATGTGACCGTCCCACTTACAGTAAGGCGCGGCATTCAGCGCAATACATAGTTTTAAATGTAATATGAACTGAAAAACGTTTCACAGATTAACATTTTTGTCCAATAATCATGGCAAGCCGCTTCGCATGAGTATATTGTACTTGAAACTCAAACGAAGGCCACAGAGATGAATTACGAGGAAGACCTTTTTGAGAAAATTATAGCGATATGCTCAGAATAATAATGGTATCTTTGTTGGCTTCCCCACTCCATCCATTTGAGTGTGCGCGCGCGTCTTCCTGTTGCGATGAAATTAATACTCGTTGACAGACATTTTCTTTTTAGTGAAGACAACCTGGGGATTTCAAAAATCACATTCCTGTCTTCAGTGGACTTGCAACATGAACCCAACAGTTTTTAAGGAGGGAAGGAGTGATCGCGATGCGGCCATCCAGTGCCAGATCCTTCAGGTATTTGAGGGGACTCGGCTCATATTGCGATACCTGCCTGTCACCGTCACTCATCCTCTTATTTTGCTTACCACCGTGCTCTATTGATAGAAATGTAAACGCGGCAATTAACCAATTACCAAGTCACTTTCGTTTTTCTGTTGCTTATCACTGGGTGTACTTTGCGCGAGGTTCTATAGCGCGCTTTTTATTGTATTTGTTTTGTCCTACTTGGGCTGCATCTCTATAGCTGTGGTTGTTACCTGCTAATGAGTGGCTGAATAACTAAATTATCTTAAACAAAGAAGCCAATCGTAAACCACAACACTATATATAAGGCTTTAAGTTTTAATTGAAATATTCATTTACCTTTCAAGTGCGTTTACATAAGCGCGGGTCATTCTGCTGTCACTTCTGAACGCAGTCAAACTCAACAATGTGATGTTTATGCCTTGAAGAGCATAACAACATGCTTCTCATGATTTCAATAAAACGCAGCTGTACGCGTAACACACCAGAAGCCAGAGAGACCGAAGGCGGGCGTTGAAACATTACCAACATAGTCTACAGTAAAAAGAAATAGCGGCTGCACTACGTCACCTAAATGTGCGGGGTTACTTACCTACATCTGCATTACAAAAAGCCTGTTGAGGATGCACCGGAGAGCAGCTGCAGGCTTCTGCGATTTCCTCCACCCGCCACAGGAGCAACACCACCAGAGTAGCGAAGAAGCTGCTTATTGTACAAGTCATGTTTTCCACGTAGCTGTACTTTAATGCTGTTGCTGCCGAAGACGTAGCTAGCTATAGATCTCAGAAAATAAACCTGAACGACGTCTTCGCAATAACGCAGAAATGGGTCGAAGTTACAGCGCTCCGAGTGGCTTCTTTATTTCTCCGCAGCGGCCGAAAATAACGTGCTAAGCAAACCCACCAGGACGGATCTGTCCGGATAAACACAGCCTAATCTCGTGTTTGAGCCGGAGACGTCTGCTTTCACTGCCTTCTAGGGGTCTGTTTTTCTTTTCGCCTAGATCGGGCTCATTTTATGGCTTGCTCTCTGGGCTCCTCCCCTACCCTTAAAAGAGGACCACGGTGACTTGTATGTCAGTGAACACTTGTTCGATATACGTGCGTTTTCACCCCATGATTAATTATAACCAAGGAAACAAACTCCCTTTATAATTAGCATCGGCAATACAGTGTCTCAGTAAGTTTTCCATTTAATTTGTATGTTGTGGATATTTCAAGCTAGAAGGCCAATGATGTACTTTGTTAAGAAAAAAAAACTAGTATCTTTTTTCAGAATATGCAATGGGAGGTCAGGGGGTCAGCAGTTAGAATAAAGGTCACGAGGATCAGAAACCCCCCATTCATAAATTATTCACTGCAATCCAATCCAAGAGTCTGCAATTTTTTTGTGAATTTCAGGAGGAAGTACGCCATTTGCTGGTGTTTTGTGTAACCTTATAAGAAGTGACGGGAGTGTGTCTATATCAGGCAGGGGAGTGGGAATTTTTTGGGTGGGGTCATGAACATCAAAGGATATGACATGTTCAAAACTAATGAAAGGAGAGGCTCGTTCTTATTGTCAAAACTATGGTGAAACACAAAGCCACACATCTCTATTTCTAGACGAGTTCGCCCACCCCCACAGCACGAAGAATGGGGCTCTTTTAACAATGGTGACACGGCGATTTTCTGAAAAACGCTGCTAAAATGCATCAAAATGTTCTTGAAGCACGGTTCATCTGTTGACTTGACTTTGATCTCTCTGGTCAAACTTTGAGATGCAGGAGTATCGGTGTACAGGAGAGTTTGATATAATTACACGGAAACACCAAGGAATCCAAGAGTTTCATTTAGTGGAAGTCACAAGATCCCAGTCTGCCTTCATGCACTTGTTGGAGCCGTTTGAGATTAACAAGGGGTTTCCTGCAGTTTCTCTGATTTTGTAGACAGGCTGCTCCTGGAGGCATCTGCCCTGAGAGGTGAGGGAGCTGGAAGATCTTTTTTTTTGCATGGGGAGGAGATCTTGTACTCTATATCTCCCAGTCTGATCTTGGAGTTGCCTGAAGCTGTTAGGGAACCTCTCAGACCCAGTGGCTTTGAAAAGTCCATCAGCCTTGGAGATATAGAGCAGTGATCTAACCCTGACATGCGAAGCTTCACAGAGACACAGCCGGGAAGGCAAACTTCAAGTTGTTTGGGGCTTTCTGAGCTCATTAACCCTGTATGTTTCTCTATAATGGCATCCTAAACTTGGATCAAATGCATGGCCTCTAGGCTGGTTAATCAAGCCTGGTCTTTTTCTGAAGCCTGATTGATTTGTTTGTCTTCCACAGATTGTAATTCATAGCAGGTATAAGGCATCAGAAGGAAGGGAAACTGTGGCAAATTGCCCTTTTTAGAAGTCTCTTTAGTAATGAAATGGAATTTTATCCTGTGTTGACAAAGACAGTAAAAGAATTATGAAAATAATTGGTCTCGATTTGTTTTTTTTTTTTGTTTTTTTTTTAAAAAAGGTTTTCGTTGAACTCTGATTCCCCTCTTTGGAAGTGACCTTAGAACCCTTTTGGTCAAACGTTCAGTTCCCTAGTCATAGGAAGGGCAGTTGAAAACTGTGGATTTTTAACCCCGTCTTCAGTAACTGTTGTACGTCATACGATGGACTTTCTCTTTTGACACAATAGTGGCAGGGCTTTCTCGTAGCTTGAGTAATCTGGGCAGGGTGCTCTGCGTAGATCACCTGCTAGATGAACAACAAATGGCTGGACGAGCTATAGGCCCTGCTGCTTGATGTTGCAAACCCTTTGGGCAGACAGTGTGATAATCACTTTGTTTAACAAATATTGTGACCAGATAAGCTGCTAGGCTACAATCTCTTGTCCTGGCTCACAGAAATGTCGTTCAAACTTTGTATATCAGTTTGGTATGAAACGTGCAGATCTCACAGGACATCCGCTAGGAAATATATCATGAAATGCAGCAGTGACTGTTATCAAACCCTTGATTTGTCCATGAGTCTAACATCACGGAAGGACAGTCCGGCCCTGTACAGCAGTAACAAGGCCTGCTGTGAGAGCTGCCAGATACTCGTGTTGCCTCTGGAACATATTTGTTTGTGTTTGGGGTGGAAAGCTAAATTTGTCAAGGCCACCCAAAACATAATTGACAGTATGTAAGAGAAGAAAAACACACACATACATACACACACACAGTATTGTAGAAGAACAGAGGATGACAATTTTTCTCTTTTTGTCTTGGTCTGCCGTGATGTGCGTCCATTGAAAACTGGCAGAAGGACCAGCACTCAGCCAGTTAGAGTCTGAGAAGCCTCTTCTGGGGTTATTTGTCTGGATGGGAAGAGGAGTTTCCCAACTCTTATGCACTATCTAACCTATGAGAACCAGCAAAGCCTCTGGGCACTAGAAGCCCAAAACCAGTCAGAGAGGAACTATAGGAACTGGGGGGATGGGTGTAGCTGTAAAGTGGTGGGAACGTTCCTGCTTGGTTTGTTCACCCGCTCTGGTATGACCTCTCTGATGGATGTAAGATCCTTACCCGGTCACATGTCTGCCCAATGACAGAAGCGAGGGAAAAATGCAGGACATTTGCTGCTTTTAACCTGGGCTCCCTTTACAGGACCCATGTGGCCATGAACTAGTGGTCTAGCAGCCTTGGAAAAAAACCGCCACACCTGGATCCGCTCCATGGGATGGCATCACAGGTAATGACCAAGGTATGACTGACCGCTCCAATTATATTTTTTCAAAGCCCACCCTTACATCCACCCCCAGGAATTCGTCAGATAGCCTATGATAAAGAGTTCCATCAGATAGTGTGGAAATGTCCAGCCCAGTCACTGTGGTGGCTCAGCGGTGAGCTGGAATTGCTCCCCACCCGTGATGCAGCATTGTCCACATACAGATGGTCGTACCCCAGGGTTACACCAACACATCCTGTGGGACCGGGCCCACTGGCCACTACGGCTCTTATTTCCATGATACGTCCCCTCTGATCTCCGTGCAGTGTCATGGTGGCCAGAACCACAGACCAATCAGTCCAATAAGGGCCACGCATGCCACGCCACATGATGTCAGTAGGTCTTGGGATGACTTTCAGCTGTTAGCATGCTGTACTTGTCACAGGCTGTTGAACATTAACTAGATGACTGAAGGATCAGATTGTAGTTGGGTTTTCATATGTCGATGCCTCTGAACAAAATTTGAAATAAATTGTTGTTTGGTTTCTCACTGTAACAATGTCTTAAAATCCTGAATGAATGAATACAATAAACAGCACGACCTTTTGGGGGGTGGGGGGGTGGGGGGGTCCACATTTCTACCTATCTGCATAT
>JAODJX010000043.1:2656942-2666957 GCA_026776945.1 Isichthys henryi
ATTGCTTCCGGGATAGGCTCCGGACCCCCTGCGACCCAGTAGGATAAGCGGTTTGGAAAATGGATGGATGGATGCTTGATTGGGAAGCGGCAACAGATGGAATCATAATCACTAAGGTCTGTCCAGGTGAATCAGTGATGCAATGTCATGTGATGTCAGTCAGTGCTAGCTGATTGAAGGCGGTGAGGCTTGGCCTGCGTGTCATTTTGGTCATGGTGACATTAACTGGAAACAAAGGTGTGAAACCAGAGCCCTGGATACTGAGGAAAATTCCTAGAGAGGTAAAAATGTCTTTGCGAGATGGATAAGCAACATCACTCCACAAAAGCAACTGGTGTATGACAACTGAAAGACTATTAACTTCGGAAACAAGAGCCCATTGCGGCAGTAAAACCATTTTGCACATTATGACTATTGCCATTGTAACGTGAAAGTTACACTGGAATGAAGGTGGATGAACGTTCTAGGCATTTCCGAGCAGGTGCGAGTCACTGAGAATTAGCCTGGTGCTGGTTTAATGGCATTGCCCTTCAGCTACCACTGAAGTTATGAAGAAGGGAGAACTTCACTGTAATGTTTCCTTGAGGCTTTCTTTGACTTTACTCTTTCAGGAGCATCCCTGCTGATGGCTGTACAGGGGTACAGAAGGCTAAGTTTAAAGATATGGGTTTGAGGTCCCTCTTTCTGCCACACATGGTCCTCTGGGGTGTATGTGGGCATGTGTGTATGTAGGCATGTGTGTGTGTGGGCATGTGTGTGTGTGCGGCCGTGTCAGTGTGTATGGGTATGAATGCGTGCATGTGTGGGTATGAATGCATGCGTGTGTGTGGGTATGTATGTATGTGTGTGGGTATGAATGCGTGCGTGTGTGGGTATGGATGTGCCTGTGTGTCTGGGTATGAATGTGTGTGTGTGGGTATGGATGTCCCCGTGTGTGTGGGTACCTGTATGAATGTGTGCATGTGGGCATGAATGCGCGCGCATGTGTGGGTATGAATGCACGCATATGTGCGGGTATGAATGCGTGTGTGTGGGTATGAATGCGTGTGTGTGTGTGGGTATGAATGCATGCGTGTGTGTGGGTATGGATGTCCCCGTGTGTGTGGGTATGGATGTGCCCGTGTGTGTGCGGGTATGAATGCGTGCGTGTGTGAGTATGGATGTGTGTGTGTGGGTATGGATGTGCCTGTGTGTCTGGGTATGAATGTGTGTGTGTGGGTATGAATGTGTGTGTGTGGGTATGAATGTGTGTGTGTGGGTATGAATGTGTGTGTGCCTCGCTATAGACTGGTATTCCCTCCCCTGTTTAGAAAAGGCTCTAGAATGATGGAAACCTTATTCTGGATAAGTGGCTATGGAAAGTGGCCAGATGACCAAGCATGCTATGCTGCATTATAGTGCTATGCTGCATTATAGTGCTATGCTGCATTATAGTGCTATGCTGCATTATAAGGAGTTACGCAAAACAACACAAAAACCCAGACTATAAGAGCAGCCCAAGGCAACTTTATTTACTCAGAAACACAGTAAAATTTTTGAAAGTGCTGTAAACAATCTATTGAAAAATATGTCTGTTCTCAATGTATTACAGAAAGCTTTGGTAAAGAATTATTTTTTGATAACACTGATACTGATTTTGATAGCAAATAGAAAAATCAAGTGTTTTTATTAACCATCGGTAAATGATTATGTTTTAGTCTAAAATGTTCATATTTTAACTGGTATATTACATAAAAACCATTGGTAGAAGTTACTGTTTAATTTAGTAGATGAAAAGATCACTGCAAACAGAGAATAGCCGCGAAGAACAGCAGACTTTATATGCATGTATGCCCAGAGAATGGCATTCACTGTAAACCACTACATTTCATATTTGGGACGAATGACAAATTGGAATGAATATTGGTTAGCAAAACAGGGGTAGGCCTGACCCGTCGTACTGTTGGCTGGGAGGTACACAATGTTGTCCTTGAATTCTTGAACGTGGAAGATGTAACCACTGTCACACACCATGACGACCCTGTTATTGTAGCCGATTCCTTCATAATTCGGCACATAACTACTGGGGTAGAGCCGGGCTGCTAGGCCCGAATCACAGGTATACCCTCTACGTGCACATTCCTCTGCGGAAAAGTAGATCTCCACAATCCAGGTCACCATGTTATCCTGGAAAAGGGCATTGTTAAATACGGGGGTTGTAAAAGACCTGCTGAAACCATTGTTCCAACCATTATAGGGGTTGTTGTAGTTGTTTTGCTTGTAATTGTTGATTTCCGTGGCACTGATGATGTAACCCCATGGGCTTGTGGTGTAGGTCCTGGGGGAGTACCTCATATCCATACTGTCCATGTGCGTCTTCAGCTTCTGGAATGACAGGACGTGGAATGGGTAGCCTTCCACCATGTCCGCATCATAAAGCACTGTGTACTTCTTGTACATGCCTGAGGTGAACTGGAGATCATACAGAGTGTCGGCCGAGATCATGGAGAAGCGGATGTTGTCCAGTAAGGTGGCCACGGTGCTGGGCCCGGTTTCATTTCCCGTGTCCATGAACCAGCTCTCCAAGGCATTTAGCAGGAATGGTTCATCTGGCACTATCAAGTCAGAGCGGGACAGGAGAGCCTGCAAGGTCTCTGAGGACAAAGTGCTCCAAGCCGTGGAATTGATCAGCGCCTCACAGTTCCAGGCCAGGTACTGCAGACAGACCTCCTGCAGCACTCGGTCACCAGTGCGGACCCCGTCATCATACATGGACAACGGGGACCCGAAGGTATCGTCCTCGGGCAGCAGCCAAGGATAGAGGCGAGCTGATTCGGCCTGCAGCTGCTTTACCCCGAACTCTGATGCCATCTGGTGGAGGCACAGGACTGAGGCGATGGTTATACCAATCTGCCTGCTATACACATACTTGGAGACAATGCAGATTTCACTCTTTTTGGGTTCTTTGATTCATTTCAATACAACCGGCATGTGGATATAAGTGTAGTTTGCTATACTAACCACATCCAGTACAACTAATACATCTATACGATATTTGATATGTATTCTATAAAATAAACATCAGCTGAATGGATAAAGTGCAAAAATATTTTAATTGATCTAAATGATGTGGAAGCTCCAGTTGTATCTTATACTTGACATACTAAATGTGGACCCAGGATTACTTGAGGCTAAAATTAAGCTAAAAAGACCAGCTGGAAGTCTGGCAACATGAAGGAAAACGAACCTGAGGAAGCTGGAGACGTAGGGACGGCAGGCCGAGCTGACCAACATGGTGAGGTTGCTGGATCTCTGCATGGAGCTGATGAAGGTGAAGTCCGGGTCCAGCGAGAGGATGAGGCGATGGGTGCAGAAGGTCTCGTCTGCTGGGTCCCTGTTGGGACTCTGTACCACAATGTTGAAGTCGCAGCCAGTGCCACTGTCCCATAGCTTGCCCAGCTTCTCTGACAAGTCCAGGCCGTCATCCACAGCATAGACGTGCACGTTGTTAAGGGCAGTATCTGCAAAAGAGAAACATCTAGATTATTGTCCTCAGCAGTGGTGTTTACCACCACTTAAATCACATGTTTGTGTGTGGCCTCCGAGGATTGAAGTCCCTCCTGTTGGCCACAGTCACTACACTGGGGGGGGCAGGAGGCCCCGAAGTGACCTTTTAAACGCGTGTCCTGGCCCAAGCCGTCCAAGTTCGGAATTAAGGCAGCTTGTCCTGCAGTCTTATGTCACATTAATGAACTATAATGACTGCTGGGATTCTGCTTCCATCAGAAACGGACTGTTGAGACCTTACCTCGCTCACAGACAACCCCTGCGTCCTCGTTGTGAGTACAGTCAGAGACCCCCCAGCCTTTGAAGCAGCAGCTGGGTAAGTCATTCTCGTCCCCTGTGCACTCCATATCATCCAGCCAGATGGGCCCAGATCCTGCTCGACGTATAACACCAACACACATATTAACTAGAATCATTTAAATGCAACAACCTTGATTCACTTCCTTAATATATAATTTAGCAAGGCAAGCATGTTTAACTACTGGTCCCCTGCTAGTTTTATGATCATGTATGTGTATATATATATGTGTGTGTGTGTGTGTGTGTGTGTGTGTGTGTGTGTGAACGAGAACTTCAGCACTTATTGACTAAGCGTGGGAATTTCACAAAGCCCCCTAGTGGTCAAATGTGGAAATTAGCAGAATGTCAGCAAAGTGGGTCAGGCTCACCTTGGCCATACGTGCCACCTGAGACGGCGGACAGAGCACCAGGGAAACTGAGCTGCCGGCAAACCACCTGTGCCTCAGCTATTCCCCAGCCGTCGTCACAGACCGTCCCCCACTGCCCACCGTAGAACACCTCCACGCGGCCTTCAGAGGACAGCTGGCCCCCCACCAGCCTCACATCCCCATCCCTGGCCCCTGTCAGGCGGTAGGTAGACAGACACAGTCAATCGGCTTGTTGGT
This sequence comes from Isichthys henryi, assembly GCA_026776945.1. Taxonomy (NCBI): domain Eukaryota; kingdom Metazoa; phylum Chordata; class Actinopteri; order Osteoglossiformes; family Mormyridae; genus Isichthys; species Isichthys henryi. Next base: position 2,661,394 of record JAODJX010000043.1, read on the forward strand.
AACCAAGCAACAGTTCAAAGAAAACCCTGCCTTTGGTCCGACCCCTCCGGCAGGGATGGACATGACTATCGAAGTCAGTGACTGATTTCCACACGGGAAAAACCCGGGTCTCACAGCAAGGCTTTGGCTGGACAGGGCAAGGATCCCTATGACGATCTTCAAAGCGAAAGTATCTGAAGCAGTGAACCATGATTGGGAAATATCTTAAACGTGTTCTCAACCATTTTAAACCTGACTGAACTACAGCATGACAGCTGTGTGTCCTTGAGAAACCACAGGCCACTTCAGCAGAAACAATGCTGAAACGAAAGTGACTGCAAATGAACCTGACGACCAAGAAGTCATACATTCCTCCTGTGCTTTATGTCATATGCATGACTCGGTGGTATTCTAATTATTTTCAGGGAAAATGAAACCCCATGTGTTTTCTAGAACAATCCTGATGCAAGGCTTAGCACTGGGACTGCGCTTACCTGCAGCCAAACTGAGGGCCGCCAGGAACAGCGGGAAGCAGTCAGTCCAGGCGCACATTGTCCGTGTCCTGAAGACGAGAGATCACTTAGTGTCTTAGATGGAAATGAAAAGCAAAGCATGCTTGAAGATGGGGGGCATAGCGGTCGGCACTGAGGTCTCACCTTCAGGCCTGGGGGCTGCAGGCAGGCATGTGTCATTAGACTCCCCCCATGACTGCTCAGGTTTACTCTCACAGGCCAAAAACCTGGAGGAAAAGTGGTGTCTCTGTATGGTCTTTGGTGTGTGTGTGTGCGTCTGTGTGTGTGTATGTATGTATGTGTGCATGCTTGTGCCCGCGTGCCCTACAATGTACAGGATATGCACCACACACATGATGACCTTGCACTGCGTAAGTGATTTTGAAGGTCAATAGATATTTAAAAAACATCTTTTAGTAGTGAAGTGCAAGTGATTAGCACAAAGTGCGCAACCACAAAATGTGTCCTCTGCGTTTAATCCATACGTGACATCGTGACGTAGCGGGGGCAGCTAATTCAGTGGCACTTTGCTGGTTGGGGATTCTTTCGATTACAAGTGCCACCACCGCCCTCAAGTAAATCTTTTGGCTTCGAACAAGCTGGAGCGATTTAGTTTAATTTAAAACGAAACGAATAGTAAGTAGCAGGTCTTTTAAAATAAAATATGAGTGCAGCATTAATAACAAATTAGTGTTATGCTACTTAGAAAATTGCAACAGAAAAATACACACTGTATTCAGATAAATGGTAAGTAAGAGTGAAGTGAGGTCAGGGAATCGAAGGAGTACAACCTCAACATCCAAATTTTCAATGATGTAAGAAAAAAACCTTAATTAGATATCCGCTAAATTGGTAGGTGTACGTAAACAGAATGTAAAACGATTATATAAGGGTAAAAAAATAATTTTACTAGTTTTATACAACTGGAAACAGACGGGAAAACAGTGTGGTCAATTTTGTGATCCGTTCAAGATCTTCGGTCAGCGTAGCGTTTAATGATTAAACACCTTTCACTAAAATTAGGCAACAGCAAAAATATAGAAGCTAATTTTAATGTGAAGATTTTAATCTTTATGGACATTTGCAAATTATCATTTTGCATTTGATGACACCCTAACTAAAATGTATCTTTATGTTGGAATTATTTTATTATTGATTTAATCATGCTGCCGCGTGACACGAACCAGTTATAGAATATGCATTTACGAAATATGTGCAGTAGCAAAGTCAATAATAGTAGGTACTATAATTGGTATATTTACATATTTATTATTATTAACATTTATTAATAACCATAAACTCCCAATCCGCGGCAAGAACATTATCGTTTGCGTCTTACCGTTTTCAGGAGTTCAGAAGGAAACTGGGTGTTCCTTCTTCTTACGATGCCCTATTTATCCTGTCGATGCCAGCCGCCTCCCCGTGAATGGCATATACCCACACAATACACAGTCATAGGTTTCATTTTCCCGAGAAATGCAGACTTAAAACGCTCACACACCTGACTTACATCCCGCTACAGACATTCCTTTCTGAGTTAATGTGGCGAACATCATCCTCCGACGATACTGGCTAGCCTACCAAGTATATAAACAAATTTGTCCCAAAAGAAATAAATTGATTTCCCATTACGTTAATACACCTGTCTAACTGCTGCCTGCAAGAAAACTGCCCGTCAATCTGTTGTTTTGCAGTCCTTAATACAGTAATACTTCTCAGTGTTAGAAGTAGCTGATTTCAAGGTGATTAATTGCTTCTAACCCTTATCAGTTGACAGTAAAACTTGAATCCCCTGAATCTTCATAAACTGGCCAATAAAACCTTGATCAATTGAATGGAAAATTCTGCAGGAAAATAATATTACAGCTTCCAGAAGAACTGAGTTTAAATGATTACATTTCTGCTGATAACTGCAGCGATGTAAGTGGTGCAAGCCTATTTGAGGGATTATCATGCTGTCACACTTAAGCGTGACGGCAGTGACCTGATCGTGTTCAGAAGTACTTTACCAGCCAATTATATTTCTATTTTTGTTGTTTTTTTAACACAAATGTGTAGCATACATGAAAGTGGCAAGAGTTGTGCTGAAGTCACTATATGACACCGGAGTCCATTTGACTCAGATAATCAGGTATGAGAACCAGACGGCTGATGTGTCATAAACAGAAATCCTTCGGGTCCAGCTGCCCCTTGCCCGGCTGACGCATCGCTGACTTTACACTAGAGAGTGTTAAAAATCACTCTTCTTCCATTCCAGTGTTTTGTCTGAACACTTAAACACTTGATGGAACTAATAACTTTCTTAACCGCATTACTTGTTCTCAGTAGAGAGGTTGCTGGAATGAAGGTTTTTACATCTACGGTTTTATTGAAGTAAATTATTGTGTTTAGAAAATAAATCGGATCACCTGGGTTTTGTCTAAATCTGGAACTGATTGTATCTAAAGGGATTCAGCACTTTATGGCAGGAAAACAACTAATGGAGAACCTCGATCTAGATGGTATGAAGGGGGAAAAAACCAGCAAACCAGAAATGATGAGACAAATTCCTATGTATCTGTGCAAATGGCCAATACAGGGTTTATCATGATATTTATCATTAACACGTGTCGTTAATACAGTATGTGATGAAGCCCACCTAAATTCGGCCCTGGATGTGTGTATTAATAAGCTCATTGTATCAACAAAATTAGTCCCTGAAATTTATGGCTTATCCACCAAAAGATATCGGCCACCAGAGGGAGTCATGTACCATATGAGAAGCCAAGGGCAGGAGATGGACATTCGTACTGTTCCCCAAGCAGTTGCGAGTTGATGAGTACAGTTTTATATGATGAGTACAGTGTTATCTTGCACTGGGGGGGTATTTTGTATAATTTTCGCTCTGCAATTCTCAAAGTTGTCAGTCAGTATGCGATCAGTGTGACTGCAGTGTAACCAGTAAGTTCGCGTTTTAGTTCAGGTTTGTCATGTGTACATAGCACCATGAAATGCTGACTTGCCCGTCCAGACGCATTCATAGCATATTGTCAATAAGATAACAATGAGTAGCAGGATCGAAGAATGATCACAGCAAGAACTATAAGTAATACAGACTATAAATAACAGAAAATACACGTACATAAAGACTCACCACAAATTACAAATCACAAAGGAACTTAGAAAACATCCAAGTAGACATATGACACATAACAAAGACATATTTCGTGAGTGCCTTTGTTTCACTTTGTGTGGTCTAATCCTGGTATATGTCACATGTCACTTACTGGATGGAGCATGTAAGAGTTCCTGTGTCCTCATATACAAAAGCCAAATTCAGAAGCTAGAATCATGAATAGCAAGTTAGTGGTGGATGAACAGAGCATGCGAAGGACCAAGAGTTTACTGTAGAGAAGAGTTGGGTCATTCTGGTCCAGAGAGTCAAAGTCCAGACCAGGATTTTGTTTCAACCAAGCAGTTGAGCATAAAGAGTTACAGTCACAGAGTTCTCAACTGGCTGGTTGACACAAAATCCTGGTCTGGACTTTTACTCTCTGGACCTGAATTACCCAACTCTGCTGTAAAGTGTCATTATGTTTTAAAATGAGTAGCTGTTCAGTTGTCTTATGGCTTCCCAGCCGCTTTGTGCTTCAAATGCTAATGCTTATGTGTTGACTTGACTGCCAGGAGGGAGGGGGGAGAGAGGTGGCCCTGGGGGGTGGCTTGGGTCCATGTCGGTGTGGCCTGCCACTTTGTGGAGGCGTCTTCCCCAGCCATGTCAGTGCTCTGAGGCAGGGCAGGTCCAGGGTCAGGAGATAGCTGAGGCGTGGCCCAGAAACATAACACACTGACGGCCATTCAGGTTTCAGGTTGCTATTTGTTTTGATTGTGACAAAAAAGAACTGAAACATCTCCAAGAACATCTGGGGCTGAAGCCGTGTGAGCTGCCCACGACCTGCCTGCCCAGGCTCGCCGTCCGCCATACCATAATAATCCAGGGGGTCTGAATTCCCCCATGCATGTTGAGTACTCCAGATATGTCCATATGTGATGGTGAACTTGAAGCTTCTGACCCTCTCCACAGCTTCTCCCAGATCTAGGTGCAAAAATGATCATCCTCTTGCTTGCCGAAATCGTTGGCCTGCTCCTTGATCTTGCTTATGAAGGGGAGCTTGTTGTCTTGGTCCCTCTTTTCTGGAAGCCAAACCTCCTCCCTATAAGCTGACTTATCATTGGTGGTCAGACCCTCAGTGGTGGTATCAGCAGGAGACTCCTGTATACAAAGATATATTATATCGGTGACACTTTACCTTGATGGGACTCAAATACTTAGTAATAACTCAGTTACTACTGAAGTACAAATCACGAACGAATATAGTTGCTACTTGAGAAAAACGATGCATCACGATTCATTAATAAAGAACGAACATGAGGTCAGTATTTCACATGTGTTATTCATGACTTGTTCACAAAGGTTTACAGAATTAACAGATACAGTAACAAATAGAGTAACTGCTTGAAATGAAACATACGTCACGATTCATTAATGATTAACATGAAATCATTTGAGGTTAATTAATGCATAAGTAATAGCATGATACTATAGTATTTGAGCTCCATCAAGTAAAGTGTTACCATTATATATAGTATATAATATATTCCCTACCTATACAGCACAGTTGGTGAATCTGCCAGAACAAGCATTTCACTGCATGTGACAAATAAAGAACTTCGAACTTTGACCTGAAGGATTTTGAGTAATTTCAGAAAATACTGGGGGCCCCCTGCCAGCTCATCGCAGCGCACTCGCTTGAAAGGCCCCTTTCATGATAGTTAGGTCTCTAAGTACAGGGGCGGCATGACCAACCAGATACACTCATTTTCAGTCTGGCTTGAACTAATTCAAATAACATGACAGAATGTTACTTCATTACATTTTACGGATCATAATTTGTCAGTTAAAAAAATAAATAAATCTGCTAGATGTATCTGGAATTAAAATATGTTTTATTAACGTCATTGTCCATCCATCCATTTTCCAAACCGCTTATCCTTACTGGGTCGCGGGGGGTCCGGAGCCTATCCCGGAAGCAA
>JAODJX010000043.1:2730092-2742711 GCA_026776945.1 Isichthys henryi
CACCCGCCCCCAGCCAACAACATCACGCCGTAAGAGCAGAGGACAATCCCCCCTCTTCTAACGCGCCGGCAGGGAGGGAGGGAGGGGGGCGACACAATCAAGGCTCTGTTCGCTCACAGGGGCGTGGGGGTCACACTGCCGGCTGGTGCTGCCTCCACATCCTCTCTCACGCGGCCTGCCGGTAGTATGATGAAGAGGAAATCACACACGGGCACCTCCACGGCCACCCGCCTGCCTGACCAGGTCCTCCCCCACCACAGCCCTGGAGGAGTGTGGCCCCCCCGAGCACCTGTGAATTAGGAGGGACTGGCTTTGCTGACGCGCGGTCATTCCTCTCCTGGGGGGTGTAATTTCAGCCCCCCACGTGCGATTGCCCTGACTTTGCGAAACATTACGCTCAGCTTTATACCCCAGTCTATGATTTATGTTTTTTTAACTTCACTTTGTGTTCTCTTCTTCTTCGTTTGTTTGTTTGTTCGTTCATTTGTTTCCATGATTTTGGCTGTTGTCTTTCTCCAGGAGGTATGTACTCTTTTATCCCACAAATAGCTCATCGCTTTGTTGCCAGGGTCTCCCTGGAGGTCCGCCATGCTTCCGTTCCCTACGTTTGTTTGTTTTTATTTATTAAGTATCGTCTTGTTCAGTTTGTTTATTAGTTGCTTAACCTTCGTTTTGTCTGTGCTCGCTCTGCGTTCTGTGCTTCGTGCCGCTTGTCCGTGATGCATTGCCGGGTCTCCCGGGACGTGTTAGTGCTGCTTGAAGCTAGCAGAGAGCCTGCTAGGGGTCTGTGAGGTCTGCAGCTGTGTGAGTGCCAGCCTTGGGACAAGCGGTGCCCCTCCCCTCCCCCGATTCCACTCCATTCCCCACTAAAACCACGTAAACTGAACTTGTCTGCTACATTTCTTCAGAAGAAGGGAGTTCGGCACTCATATTCGAGGGGTTTGTGGGTGATACTGAAGGCTGAACTGATTTGAAATGCTGCACTGTGATCTGGACACAGAATATCCTCTGCCTGGGGTTTCTGGAGTGGAATACAGGGGTGGCGGGGGAGGGGAGGGGGGGTCACTGCCTCTGTACCAGAGTGGCTGGATGGGTGAATAAATCTGCAAGCAATGTTCCCCAGTACTGGACTTCAGTGGAGTAGCTGGGGAAGAGGATGTCTGTTTGTTGGGCTGGGAGGTCAAGCATTCTCTGTTCTCAGTGCAAACTGATCAATTACAGGGAAAGGTGATGTTATGGAGGGTAGTGCCATTCTAGATTGGATACACTTTCTATGAGGAGCTAATGAAGACCTCTGTAGTGTGTGGGCATGCGGTAGGTGGTAGAGAAGGCTCTGCTCTGCTCTAGTCCAGTACTCCATGTCTGCACCTCTGAGAGATCATTAATCCACAGCCCACAACTATACCAATTATCCAATCAGTTTCCATCGTGTTCCCATAGTCATAACGTCTCATTCGCCGATGCCTGCTTTGTGTGTCCCCCTCCAGTGCTGCCGGGAATGAGGGAATGTGGGGGCGTGGCGTGGGTTCCATTCCAGTGTCACATGGCCCACCCCTCCCGTCATTGTGTTGCTGTTGTTGTTAGTCTGGTCTTGTGCTGACACCTACAGGTGTATGCAACTCATAGCATGTGAACGCGCAGCTGATGTCTAGGGTGTGTGTGTCTGTGTGTGTGCCGTGCCGGTGACACGTCCGCCCACCGTGCCGTGCTCACGCTCGCTCATTCCACAAGGTGTGCAGATGGTGCAATAGGATGTCTCTGTGATGAACCACAGCTTCAGGTCTGTTCACAGCAGCTGCTGTTCGTCAGCCTTGTTCATTGGCTGTTGCTCTCCTGCCGTTCTCAGTTTTGATTGGTCACCATCCACTTCCCTCCCCCCACCATCCTACCCCTGGTGACCCCAGTAATTTCACCCCCACAGGTGGACGAGTTAAAACCTGGAAAAGAAGATGGTTCATCCTCACAGACAACTGCCTGTATTATTTTGAGTACACCACAGTAAGTAGCAGCGGGGGATTGGCTGACCGAGCCTTCCCAGAATGCACAGTCAGTTAGTGATTGGCCAGCACTGGCACATTGTCCCATAAGGCATTAGGATGGAGGAGAGCTCCATGATTGCGTTTGGTGCCTGTAGAGTTCTACTCCTGGCATTATAATCCCACAGGCTAGAGTTTAATGGGACTATCTGGAAAAAAACATTTCCCCACCCACTATTTTTTGGGAACCTTTTCACAGGACAAGGAGCCCAGAGGGATCATTCCCCTGGAGAACTTGAGTATCCGGGAGGTGGAGGACTCCAAGAAGCCTGTAAGCTATGATCTTCTCCTGTGGCTTTTGTTGGGAAGCCTCACGTCAACTGCAGTCACTGGTCGAGTTACTGGTCATTTCCCGAAACAGAGTTTAGCAGCTTCATGCTGTTTAAAATGTCCTTGTTTAATAATAAATATAATGAATCATTTGGTCAATCTTTATTTATATAGTATATTTATATGTTTTAACCACACAGTTTACAAAATGCTTTACAGACATTTAAGACAGGAATTAAAACATAAGAATAATATAAACATGAAGCATAACAATGAGTACAGAAAAATAGAGTCAGTTATAAAAAACAAATAACAACAGCAATAATAATAATAAAATACCACCAAAATGTGGGACTTTAACCAGCCACATTCTCATAGGGGACTGTAGACCACCTTCTCTGTCTGCTCTCTGTAGGGTACTGTAGACCACCCTCTCTGTCTGCTCTCAGTAGGGGACTGTAGACCACCCTCTCTGTCTGCTCTCTGTAGGGGACTGTAGACCACCCTCTATGTCTGCTCTCAGTAGGGGACTGTAGACCACCCTCTCTGTCTGCTCTCAGTAGGGGACTGTAGACCATCCTCTATAAACAACACATGCAAGGGGACACAAACCCCTGCTGTACTGGAGCCCAAACCCAGTGTTCTCTGGGGGATTCAAGCCCCAGAGGATAATATAATAATGCCCAGTGTTCTCTTTGCCCACCCTCCATCTCTGACCTCTTTTTCTGCAGAACTGCTTCGAGCTTTTCATCCCCGACAACAAGGACCAGGTGATAAAGGCCTGCAAGACAGAGGCGGACGGCCGCGTGGTGGAGGGAAACCACACCTTCTACCGCATCTCTGCTCCCACCACAGAAGAAAAGGACGAGTGGATCAACAGCATCAAGTGAGAGAGGCTCTGTACACCCTACAGTTCAATGCAGATACATCACTGAAGGCTGTACCTCCCCAGGAATTAATCTGCCTGTAACCATGTCATTTCCAATCCCGAATATCTGCGCCTTATCTCAGCAGCAAAGGCTTTACGTGACTTTCTGTGAGGGAGACCACATGCCCAGATGCTCACCTGTTTGTAGCCTCTACTATAGCTGTGATAGTAATTTAGGTTCTCTGCTGGCGTGTTTCTTTATAAAGACCTTTCTTTAAATGAGCAGGAAAGCATGACATTGTCTGATGCTGCCCCCTAGTGGTCAGTGATAAAATGTGTATCTTTTTCAAAACATGTAAATTCTGTGGAAGACCCTGCATTGGGTTTTGGGCTCTAATCGGTCCCTCCCCCTACTGTGTGACAGAGCGGCCATCAGCAGGGACCCCTTCTATGAGATGCTGGCAACCCGGAAGAAGAAGGTCTCGTCCGTGAAAAGGCACTAGCCAACTGACTGGACCCCACTGTGGCCTGGCGGGGCTTGGGGACTCGGGTCTGGCCCTGCTCATGCTGTGCAGAAGGAGGGACCGGTGCTTTTAGGGTGGGGGTCTCGGCTGGGGGGTGTAGCACGACATTGGATTCTCCTCATGATGTACAGCTCTTGCTTTCACATTCAAACTCCCATACAGAGACTTTCTAGCCTCCTGCTGGAAATTTCACACACACACACACACACACATACACACACACTCAAAAACCAAGTCAGCAGGTCTGAATGAATGTGGTTCCTGGAATTTTCTAATGTGGATAAGACAACGAAAACACCCCCGCCACACCGAGAAGGTATCACTTCTGTTTGTCTTTTACTGCTTTCGTATTTATTATGAATAGACGGGCAGCTTGTCCTCGATGTCGCACAAGCCCTCACACTCTCTCTGGGGACCGCTCCTGTTCCCGTGGTCAGGCAGGTGGAGGCCAGTTCTCTCTGATAAAGTCATCCACTGCCTGGAAGCTTATGTGCAGTGTAAGGTGACAGGCACTGTGCACTGTGAATACCGGTCAGGTCATGTGATCCAGGACAGGGGAGTAATCAAAGCTGAATGGGGGGGGGGGGTTTAACAGTGCTGAATGAAGAGAAAGGTGAGCCTGGAGGTTCCCCCAAAGCCTGCAAGCATGACACCATTCCTGACGACATGTTTAGCTGGCCTGCGATGTGTGCGGACATGAAGTGCGCGGATTAATACTGGACCCCCCCCCCAAAAGGGGCAGGGACTGCAGTTGGGCTTGGGACTGGTGGAAAACAGCACCGACCTTCGTACTGGAGCAGCAAGCCCGACATGTGGCCGGGGCCCCATCTAAGGATGAAAGGTCACAAAAACAGGATGGGTCAGGTCAGGGGGGGCTGGAAAATAAATACGAAGCATCTGGTGAACATGTGAGGCATCTATCCTATGAGGGACCGGCTGGCAGGAGAAGGAACAGTGAGGCTGAGGTGATTTCTGTCTCCTCCAAGCCTGCTTGGGCAGCCGATGAAGCTTCAGGTCACTCCCTCCACATTCCTACTAAGCTATTAACCCGGATTGCTGAGCTGTAATGCTACTTGTGCTGGTATGAAGCTCGGGTCGTCGGACTGAGCATTGCCACAAGAGCAGATGTGAGACTGGAGCGCGGACCTAAGCAGCGCGGTCCAGTATGAATGACAGGGCACAAAGTGCATGTGTATATCCTCAGGGGGCAGAGTCTGACTCAGGGTCGGTTTGGTGATAGGTTGTTTTAGACTCCTTTTGTCCCCCATTGGCCAACAGAGTTCAGAACTACTCAGTATCGCTCAGATGCCCTAAACATGCCCTTCTATGCTCCTCTATTTCTATGTGTAGGATTACCTCTCCTGCTAGGCCACCTTGCTCATATAAATATGTGAATTGCCAGGCTGACCAGGGTTCCTCCTGCTCTCTCTCAGCCAGCATAAATGTCTGTCTTCAATAAAGGTATTTTGTATCATTTTGAAGGAAAAATGTGTGCTTTTTTATGAGGAAAATTGCACCAATATTTGGTACGACCACTGTAAGGACTTTCTGCTTCTTGTCTGTTCATCTGAAATGCGGTTCCTGGTGACACCTTGGTCAATACTTAGGTTTTTGTTTGGATTTTGTTTGCTTTCATTTGTGTTTCTTTGCTTCTCTTTACACAGATGACTGTACTGATTGCTGAGAAGCCAATGCAATCCAACCATAGAAAGTGACAGTATCCGTTTATAGTCTCTCAAGACTGTATATTACAAAATGTGTAAGTTACTGTCTATTTTATGTTTAAAATCTACGTTTGTGTAGAAATATACTGAGTGCCAGATCTGTTTTTCCTTTGTCTGATTTGAAGCTTCTTCCATTGCCATGTAATCTAGTGCTGATAAAGAGAATAAAATTAATTACTGATTTATTATGGCGTTAAGCTACAGCACTTCACAATTTTGATGACATAAAAAAAATGTATGAGTGTCCCTGCACAGCTTATTTTGATAATTTGTATAGTTCTTTATTTTAACGGAGCAATACAAGTGTAGTTCCTTGCTCTCTTGACTTAAACCAACAATGTGTTTGTGTGTTTGGTTTAAGAACAGCAGCTGAGATGGACCTAGTTATTATCTACAAATGGCCAGTGTGTATGCAGGTTTCTGGGGTAACCTCTAGGTCAGCTGTTCAAACCCAGGGGTGAGGAGTCTTCAGCCAGTCAGTCCTCTAATTAGTAATCTAATTATGGAGCTGCAGCGAAAACCCACACACACAGCAGCCCCTTCTGGATAAAATTGGCCACCCCTGGGCTAGTATCAAACACTTCATTATCAATCAGATTACTGTAATGTGTCTCTATGGCCAGAAGGGGGCAGTCAAAGTCTTTCAATATAAAGGCTTGAGGCCTAGTCATTGTCTCCTTTATTTTTCTTCACAAAAAAACCAAAGGGGAATTGTGGAATGCGAGCGAAATACATTGCAAAATCTCATTTTACCACATGCTCCGTATTAGAACCTCAGAAAATCATATTTGACATGTGTTTACAGTTAGACCGATCTCAGTCCAGCTCAGAAACAGCAATGAATTGTAGTTAGTGCCTTTGTGTGTCAATCACATCCTAAATCATCAGGTAAAATTTCTGGAAAGTGACATTTTATGTTTATTACAAAATTCTTATTTATAGTGGCAAATTCATAACTGTGATAATGATATAAACAATAATAAGTCAATAAACAAACAGTAATGGACTAAGACTGTAACCATTTACAGGACACTCATTTAAAAAAAAAATATATATATATATATATATATATATACACACACACACTTTTGAAAAACCAAATGTATTTCAGTGTTTGATAGAGATTAAAGGCAGTTATTTGTTTGTTGACGTTTCTCTAACGTTACTGAAAGCAACGTAGACAATTTTTTTCAGATATTTAGGTTGGATATCAGATCCCGGAAGTTTCCCCTTTAGCAGAATGCAAAGCAGAACTTTTATTTGCGGCAAAAAAATTTAAACATTTGAAAAACAAGTTGCGTGCCTGGCGCTTCTTTATTTCCACCAGCTGTAGGCCAGTATTACAAACGAAACAACGCGCTTTATTGAAATATTTACTGATTATTTACATACAATTACAGCTTATATATGTTTTCAATGAATGGAGCAGTTTGGTGACGTTTAATTGGTTTAAACTGGAGCAACCTATGGGATTTACATGGGCGGCACGCGGTTTATAACGGTCGGCGGGTGTCGAATTTCTGGCAGCGCGAGGCGTTTGTTTGAAGTCAGCCGGCTAGTGGGCGCGCCGTCGAACTGCCTAATGCACTAAATCATTCACGAGTCTACATTGTTTAAAAAGCGTTTTAAGTTTTTAATGGTATAATTGTTTATTGTTAAGGTATTTAGATGTAAGGCGTGTTTGAAAACACTTAGCCTTTTTAACTTTTCCTTAGTTAGCTTGGTTACGCCGCAATAGAGGATCAAAAATACCTGCCATAAAAATAAAGGATCTGCAGGACTTCATACTTAAAACACTAATAAAAAAAAAAAAAAAAAAACGGACAAACGGCAAAATATTTAGTGGCAGAGAAGAACCGACTTGCAAAGATGGACTTTTTTTGGAGAAGGCAAATCAGAAACATGGCCGTGTGTTTCATTAATTTAATGGCGACAGATATTTACGAACCTCTAATATGACGAAGACGTGGCAGACTCCCCAGTGGAACGACGATCGCGGTGGTCGAAGCGGGCGGTAAACAGGAACTGTCTCAAACGAACACCATCATCCCCATTTATAATGAACTTCTTTTTTAATTTGTTGCTGTGCGAACAGCGTTGTATGCATGGGAAAACTGGCGTCATCTAAGAGAAATGTGCAGGTCAAAGTTTACATATTTTCACGAATATGTTAAAGTGTATTGATCGTTGCCACTTATACCGAAAGAACATAAAAATAAACACTCTAACCTATGTCGAGAAATGATTGTACACATCCAGTCACCCTGACCAAGATAAGCGGTTAGAAGATAAATGAATCCCTCTGCACACTTTATGCAAAACAACCTGTTAGATTACTGGCTCTTTGAATGAAGTTGAACTGACACTGGGAAAATGAAAGGCTTAATGACGTCTCGGACTTTCAGGTCGTGTTTTCTTTATGCTGAAACAATAATTAATACTGTAACAGTAGACAAAAGTACCATTTCACAACATGCATGAGTGCACAGCGGCTGAGGAACGGACATTTGTGAGACATTTGTGACTGAATGCCAGATAAACGGAAGAATGTATATGCTGATGCAATTGAAGTCCCAATGAATGCGGAATTATTACAGTTTCATTTCAAGACAGAGTTTCACAGTCTCCTGATAGCAAGTTAATTGACACACGTTAAACTTATTTTTGACTTGACTCTTCAAGTAACGGAGGTTCTTTCTAAAGATTTTGCTGGATGGTTTAAATCCTTTGCCTAAAGTCGAGCTTGACTTTTGGGGTGACAGCGTGGATAATTTGGAACACATCCACACACTGGCAATTTGGGAAATGTTTGTAGGCATACAGAACGAATGCAGCCAAATTCCCTTTATCTTTTTAATGAAATAAATTACATGAGATACTCAACACTTAAAATATACTTTGTGTTAATGATTTTGCCCAACTGTAGGCTAATGTAAATGTTTTAACCATGTTGAAATTAGGCTACATTAGGCTATGTTTATTAGGTGTACTGTATTAAAATACAAAATCTTATATTTTCGCCTTAAGATGGGTTCCAATAAACCGAACTCCATCGTCATCTGGGGAGCATCTGTACTAGATGTGAAGTGTAAATAAAATAAACCATATTTCAAAAGACTAGATAAACCACAGAATAGTTTTTTTGAGATTGTTTCAGTTGTTCATTCACAAGTAAGATATCATTTCCAGAAACGTTATGCTTCAACTTCAGTCTATCCTAATCTGGTTAATTTGTCTGCACTTGCCCTCGTATGGCGGAGGCTGTGACGTAAACCATATTCTCATTTCTGAAGTTGTATGGAGAAGAGCATGAGGTACTGAGATGAGCGTTCCGTTGCATTTTTGTATACCTTGTCACTGCCTTTTTAAATGTCATCCTCATTGCACAGTGCTTTGTAGTCAGCAATACAAATAAATACAATGCCCTTAGCATTTTTTTCAGATAATCTTCATTTAGGGTTAATCACTGGCAGGGGTCAAAATGCTTAATTTGAAATACAGTAAATAACGATTGTCTGAAAAGGTTGTCTCCCTACTGTTACCATGCCTGCTTCTGGGCCTTCCTGAACAAATAAAACTGTTCACCCAGTAAAGCAAAGTTTCACACCTCGACAAGCAACGGAAGTCAGTGTTACCTTGCCTGTTTGTACAGTATAGTGCTTTTCAAGCCAGGTGGCTCAAAGTGTTTCACATCATAACAAGCAGAACTAAAGAAGGACTGCAATAAAAGAAACATCATTCCAAACATTCAAATAAAAATGAAATATACATTGAAAAACAAATTAAGAACTAAATGCATTTCCAAAGGCTGAATGACAAGTGTGAACTTAAAAATGGCTACTGCGTCAGCTGATCTAATGCTTGGAGGTAAGCTGTTCCATCACAGAAAGTGCTTTATCACCTTTGGTCTTTAGACTGGACTTCTGACCTTCAGGCCCTTCAGTTATATCTCAGTATGAGAACCAGCTTAACTTTAACATAGCCGACTCTAATACTGAGATATAACTGAAGGGCCTGATTATGAGTATTAGGTGTGTTAAATGAGGGCTGCACCTAAGCGCTGCAAGGTGGTAGCTCTCCAGGGGAAGGATTGGGCTGCCATGGTCTATAAGGTATTAGAAATTCAGATATATACTCAGGAACTAAACCAAGCAAAGCCTTAAATGTGATCAATACAATTTTTTAAATTCTGAACTGGTACTTGGTAATATGCTCATGAACCTTTCATCTCGTAAGTAGTCTGGCTGCAGTGCTCTGTACTAACTGGAGACAAGCACTGTCATATATATATATATATATATACACATACACGCATATAAATTCACAGATGCACACCCATAAATTGAGAAATGAGTGAAACAAAAAACTGCTGTGGTCTCTTAATTTTTTCCACGCCTGTGTGTGTGTGTGTGGGACCTAGTCACACAGTGAAGGCAGGTATGAAGAATGTTGGGACAGTAATTAAAATGACTGACTCACAGGTTGTTGAGGAAGAATTTCTGATGGTTATCAATTACTTAATATCCTCAGGTGAAATTCCTGGCCTGTTCCAGGATGATGAGGTGGAGAATCATTTAGGCAATAATAAAATGAAGTCACAGACCTACAAGACACTCAGGACAACTGTTGGAAGTTCTTCAGTGATAGAGTCAGAAGGCAGTTCTACTAAATTGCTTATTTTTTTAAATGATTATTAATGATATAACATCTATGTTCTGAATGTCAGCTCAAGTGTGGGGAGCTCTAGTTCTCCTTCTAGGTCACTCTCTGCTTTTCTCCAGTTGACTCCCTACTGGGGGGTTCAGGACAGGAAATTCCTAGCCTTAGTCAACTGCATGTATGTCAACTGGTTCAATGAATGGCCAGAAGATGCCCTAGTGTCAGTTACTGCCAAATTTCTCTCTGAAACTGGAGGAATTATAATTAAACTCTTGTGTCTTCAAGGGACCTGCATGTGAGAGATGGAAATGTGGTCACCTTTCCTTGTTAACTGCTACATATAGCAGATTTTGGTAGTCTATCTTTCCTCTTCTTCAGTGACCAGTTTACATTTCCACTTCTGCATACCAGCCTAAGGTGAAAACTTATCCAGCCGAGGTTATGAGCTTTGTGCATAATGCCGTCAATGAGACGTCCAAATTTTAAATCTTGTTAGACCATTGCTATAGCTGTACTACTCCAGAAACCTTTTTGGAGCAAATCGAACTGTACCAATACCTGCTGGCCACCAAAAGACAAGAGTTGTCAAAGATGGCAAGATTGGGTTAACCAAACTGGAGCACACTAGCTCAGGTGGTGGGTTTTTGGCAGCCCTTGTTCAGACATGGTAGTTCCAGGTTGCTGAAGAGCGGAGATTGCAGCACTGGTATTATAATGAGTATAGTAAATAGTGTATGGTACCCAGATGAAGTGCTACTGAACTATGGAAGATCAAATAAATGACAATAATGCCACACAATTAAATTGCTTAAAAGGGCTTAACTTTTGCCTAGGTTGACAACATTAAAGTCATGTTGGTTGTACAAGATGTAGAACTCTTTGAAAAGCATGAGGATGCTGACAAACGTATCCAAATCGTGGATGTGGAGATTTCCAAGGAAAAGACTGGAGCTGAACATGCAAGTTACTGCACGTTACTCATTTGTTTTCAGATATTATATTTAGTCAGTGCCGGGTATCTGCATCCTGTGCTAATCATGAGACCCATTAGAGTCACAAGTTGTCGCCATAAAACAAAGGTCTTGTGACGAGGACTTGGGCCAAAGCAGAACCAACACTGCTTGCTACCCCGGAAGTTCTCAACACACTCAGTAAGATCAGAGTGTTACCCATGGTTACAGGCATCTGTATATAAAAATCACAACAGCAGTATTTTTATTCCCCCCCCCCCCATTTTTCCTTTCCTCAGAACAAGCTGACAGAGCTGAAGTCTTTTGGATCATCTCCAGAGGCCATGGTGAAGGGTACTGCTGTGATGATACTCCAGGCCTTGGATAAGTATTAAATTTATCTAAAAACCAGGCTTTAATTGGTCCTAAAATGTATTAAAATCACGTTACGGGTTTTTAAAATGGCACAAATATGGAAAATAACATTAACATGTTCATAAATGGGAAGATTTTACATGTTGCTACCATTTTTCATTTTTTCATTCCAACGTGACAGACCGGAATGAGCGGAACTGACAGCAATCGTTTATTTTTGTTTTTTGGGGGGGTGGGGGGCATTAGCTTCCGGTAACTAACAAGCTGTTCTAAGCCAGCCTTACCTGCCACTTTTTGGAAGTGCGATTCAACAAAAACTGGATGCTTGAAATCATGGATATGACACTCATTGTAAACTGTACTTCAAACTCCATGGGAGAAGAAGCTGTAGAATCACACCCTGCATGAAGGAAACACAAAGCGGCCAACAACTGACAGTAACTGGTGTTACTGCATGCTTTTTGCATGTGATGAGACTGGCCTTCAATTTAATTTTAAATGATATTAAGAAGTCTTAGAAAAGTCTTCAGTCAAACCTGCATATGCCCTGCCCAAGGACAAATGCTGGAGAAGCAGGCTGTAAACACAGCGACCAAAAGAGGCGTCTTTCTTGAAAGTCTCATTACCTATAATAAAGAAATAATCCTAGCTGTGTATATCAAAGCTTTTCAGTAAGTTTGTTGTGTTTTTTTTTGTTGGTTAAACGCTTTATTGGACTCACTTTTTGCTGAAATGCAATGAAAGTGTCTGCTTACGTTACCTGTTCCTGAATTTCACTCAAATAGTTTTTAGGGCGCCAACAAAGACCCTTCAAGGATAACCCCACAACTGAAGCAGATTTGATCAGGTCCAAGTCCATCAGCACTGCCGACCTCTGCTTGCTGTGCCTCAGTGTCATGAGGGTCTGCCAGAGACACTGTGACGTTGAGCCCGAGATACAGGCCCTGACTAAGGCCTACCACAGAATTTCCTGTGGCACGCGACAAGCTGCCTCCCTTAAAGCCCAGTAAGCACTGCCTTTCCGTGGTGGGGGCAATTGATACATTATTTTATTATGCTTTCGTTACATATAGCAGATGTATACAATTATGCAGATATGAATGGCATCCAGCATTATTTGTACTATGACTAATCTGGTGTCAATTGACATAATTTGTTTATTTTATGTGGTTTTTACAATCTATTTTAGAAAGGGTCTTGATAGTAATTTAGC
>JAODJX010000043.1:2759931-2783410 GCA_026776945.1 Isichthys henryi
GGGTGTTGCCCAGAAACAGATTTGAACTGAGGGCGGGGGGGGGGGGGGGTGTCAGAAGGACACTTTGATATCCAGCCACCAGGGTCCATAACACACACAGCAACAAGCAGTTTACTGCATAATCACGGCACTGCCCTTCAGCCAATCAGAGACCAGCACGATGAGGTCACAACCTGACGACCCGCAGTGGGATGGGGTTAGGTCAGGTCAGCTGGGGGCTAGCCCCTCCGAGCGAGGCTGGGTTATATATAGTAACTCAGCCCACCCCCCGGGACCCAGCGTGTACAGTAAAGGCAGCCGAACAGGAGGCCAAGCATCGGTTACTGGCACCGAGGAGGATCGGGTTTCGCCCGCTGTACTGGAGCAAGAGAGCGAGAGCGTGCATGTGTGAAGGAGAGCGGCTGGCTGAGGGAGGCTGGAGGCGGAGCCTGTGCACTGCCATACACACTAGGGCTGCAAGATTAATCATCTTTAAATCTCGATCTGGATTTACATGCCTGTGCGAAAGTGTGTGACATGGTGAAAGGATGAGCTTGAAGAACATGAACAAAATAATAGAAGACCCTTCTGGTAACAGTGAGGAAGATGAAAGACTAACTCCAGTTTCAGAAATGTGACTGTTTTTGCTTCAAGCACGACATTCGCTTGTGTGGATACATTTTTTTTTGATGAATTTTGAGCAAAAACATTTGTTTGAAGGTGTTATAATTAAGTGTTCTGTAAAGTCTGGGTGACAATCCCATTTTAGTGACAATCATAGCGTTTGTTCCGTCTTCATAAAGATGATATGAAATGCAAATATGAAAGAACCATGAGAGAAATCTCAAAACTGTACACACAGAAAGACACACTGACTCACGGACTGACACACACACACACTGACTCACGCGCACACTCACTCACCATGCAGCAATCAGCTGTGAATTGATCAGATCCGGGATGAATGAGTGAGAGGGGCAACACTTACAGTAAAGCTCTGGGAGCCTGATTAAAAATTAAGCAGAATCCGGAATGCAGGCCGTGTGGCTCTGCCTGAAGGATGCTGTCGCACCTGCTGTACCCATCTGTCCTTACACTGCTACCCAGTGACATCTGGACCCTCTTCTGCTCTCCACTCATTATTGCTGCTACTACCTCTAACTACCCAGAAATGCACGTCTCACAAACTGCCAAAGATTTATGGATAAACTGCAGAAAGCGGCAAGCTTCAGAGACCTGACTCAAGCAAAACCTTATACGCACAAGTTTGGTCAGAGGAGTTATGACTGTGTCACCAAAAATGTCAATATAAAACAATTGTAAAAACCCATGGTAAGACTGCTGCCAACAGGGGCATCTCTGAGCCTTCAAACCTGACGCTGCCTACCTTTGTACGGGTGCACCATTCCCTCCTCCATGTGCACACTGTCATCTGGCCCCAGTTGCAGCGACACATCGCTCACAGCACTCACTAGTTCAGCAAAGAAGTCTGCCACCTGGTGGCAGTCCTCCAGCAGGATATAACGGTCTTGGCGGTTGGTGAAGTACGAGTCACTTAGGTTGGCTCTGCAGAAGAGACAAGGACAAGACGCTCAAGGTATGTCACGGTAGCATAATGGTCACTCTTGGGACGGCTACAAATTCCACAGACCCCTGAAGGGAGGACGCTCTGCTACAGAACGTCAGCCAAACAAACGTGGCCTGACCCAAGCCTGAGGAAATGTGCATTAAGAAGTACAGGGGCATGAGAGAAAGGGCAGAATGGCAGGGGGGCAGGTGAGGGCAGAGACCCAGACAGATACGGACCCGCTGATGATGAGGCTGTCATCAAAGAGGTAGACCTTGATGTGCTGCACACCAATGGTCTCGTTGAAGCGCTCGGGGACGAGTAGGCGGAGCAGTCCCCGCAGATCGGGCGTGTGGTAGAGGGCGACACGGGTCTGCTGTGGGAAGCGGCGCAGCAGGGGCAGCAGAATGGAGCGAGAGTTATTCGTGCCTGCAAGGGAGAGAGAAGCGCGGACACGCTGAATTCACATGCTACATCGCCAGCGTGGCACAAATATCCTCCACACATGCTGGAAGGCCCACCCACTCGCAGGACTGGTCTATGGTAACCGATACTGCACCAAGGTGCCACCGGGTCACTTAGACACAGCCGATCATGCTTCAACGCTCACGGTGCTCCACCTCTGCTCTCAGTTCACACTGTCCCCCACAGCATTTGCACAAAGCTAGGGAAGGGGGGGGGGGGCGGAGGGTAAGCAGCAATAAAAAAATAAATAAATAATGCAAACCTGTACTGGGTGTCACCTGCTTCAGCAATGAACAGCTGAGAGCAAGTCAGCATTATGACATGTCCAACGTATGCAGAACTAGATTAATGCTGATCAGAACTGCAACATATTTCCAGATGTTGCAACCTGAATGCACAACAGTGCATGAACCGCAGATAACCCTCAAGGAGAGAATCCACAGATAACCGCCCCGGGAGCATAAACCTCCGTGGCACCATCCCTGCACACGGCACGACGCCGGAATTTCCAGTCTCCTGCTCTCAGCTTCCAGTTTCTGAGACAACCTGTGGGTCTGAGCGCCTCGGCAGGCGAGAGAAAGGCATTTGCCCAAGCTGACCCCACCCCTCCAGTCACATGGAAGCTAAATGGGAGATGAGGAAGGTATTAACCACTGGCAGAATCCGCACCTCGAGAGCCGCGAGTGTAATCCAGCAGGATGGAGACGCAGAGGTGAGAGGTGCCGGTTGCGTCCGGTGAACGCTGCAGAGCCTCCTGAAGGCAGTCTACCTGCAGAGCCCCAGCGAGGGGGGTGGGGCGAGTGGGGAGGTCAGGGTGTACATATAATTATCCTGTAATGTCTACAAAACAAATATTATAAACAAGGCCTGGCAGTGGGAGTTTGAGTTTTTGTTCTTCTTCTCTGTTCATTTATTTTTTGTATTATTCTGTTTTAATGATGTAACATATCACAACCCAGCCGTGTAAAGCACCATGGGGCAACTCAGTTGTGAAAGGCGCTATATAAAACTGAACTGAATTGAATTGAACTGTGAATTGAAGTGAAGTAAACTGAACTTAACTGAACTGTGAAGTGAACTATATGCATGCTGCTAGCCTGAGGCCATGGACTTAACCTAGAGGCGGCTGCTTCAGCAGCCTGAACTGTATTAAATGGTAAAAATCACTTTGACTGAAGCCACAGAATGAACACAGAAATCTCCAAGCATTGCCAATGGAAAGGACTCATGAATCTGGAGAACTCTCAGTTCCATCTCAGCCAGGCAGACAGCACCCCGGCCAGGCTCACCAGGTCCTGTTCCAGGGGTCCCGTCCCAAGATACAGCGAGGCCATCACCACCCTGCTCTTGGCCGTCTTAATGCGTGCCTGAATCAAAACAGAAAAAAAAAACAAACTGAAAAGCAGGTAAGTAAAGCGAGACAGCGAGTCCAGCGCTGCAATCAATGGGAATCCATGGTGAATGCTGTCGCGCACAAACGCACGTATATCATTTCAGATCGATGGGCGGCTGGCCGTTGTGAGGCCGCCACAAACGCATTTCCCGGCTCACTGGGTCCTATTTCTGACTGTAAGCTTCATTGATATAGAAAAAAAAAATAAAAAGAAAGAATAAAAACGCCAGCCAGTCGTCTCGCCTCAGGGAAGAGTGTTCGGACTGGGCCGGGGCTAAATGGCATCCAGGAAGAGGCCAGGCGCCTCTCAGAGAAACACGGGTCCGTTTGGCACGGGTCAGAACACGCCGGTGCAGATGCCAGCCCACTGGGATCCACTTTACCCCCCCCAGCCTGAGGCTGCCAGTCTGCATTAGGATGTAAACACTGTATTTCCCGAAAATGCATCAGATATTTAAGTCTGACGGACAGCTGTTACACCCAGGAGGCATCCTGCCTCAAGCTGAATACTTCCTGGGACAGGCTCTGGGGCACCATGACCCTGTAACAGAGGAAGGGGACGGAAGGACAGACGTACGGACGGATGGATGAACATTAATGCTAGGGGGTTTCTCAACTATTTAAAGGAGGAGTTAGCGTATATGCAATACATGTATTTGCATATATAGACATACGTCAGAATTCACCCTCACCCCTGTGTGTACAGAACGTGCATGTTGCTGCCATCCAGGTCTGCACCGTAACAATTATTAATCTATAGTTTCTGACACGGCGCAATGCCTATGATAACAGACAAGAGCAACACTCCGTGACCTTCTCCTACAAACCCGACATTGCACGAGAAAGATTGGAATGCTGGGGTCAGAAGGGTTCAAGAAACGAAGATGGGGCAAGCAGAGGCTCGACTCTTCCACAGGAACCCAAAGAAATCCCCCCATAAACATGCATTTATTCCATGCGTGGCGTGTTCCAGATATTCAATCAGCGTGATACGTGATCTGAACAAGGCCTGCTTTCACGTTTAACGACCTTGTCGGAGAACGGCGGCGCTGAGCACATCGCGCACGCACGGGCTTTGTTGGTGCGGTGACGTGTGCTTTTCCAAAGTATCCGGTGTCTCCCTGAGCCAGGCAGGCACTTAAGGCGGCCCGCACTAGTCATATCGCACACAGACACTTTGTTATCTGACACACTTTGATGTGCACAGCACCGCCCGTCCGGCCAACATCCAAACTGGTTATCATCTGTAAGAAAACCCCCTTTCACCATCGCCATGAACTACACCCTCTCCTATGTATGGTGTCACTTCAGGTTAGCAAGAGCGCCGGGTTACGGGAAGCTTCCCACAGGATAGAAATAAACAGCGCTGAGTGAAACTCCCCACAGGGCAGCTCCGCAGCCCAGTACGAGCACAGAGCCGGCCAGGCGGCAAACAGGCAACCTTCAGCCCACTGTGACATCCTCACGGCTGCTGCAATGGAAAGGACGGGCCGTGCAGGTCACCGAGCCGCCGCGCAAATGGCATTACGGGATTTTTATACTAAAAAGAAACAATCAATCGCTCCGGGAAGTGACTGGTTTAGCGTGGGGCCAGGAGCTCAGCAGCCCCAACATCCGTCCTGTCAGGTCATGTTGGCTTTTAGCTCGATTCGGAGCCTGCGTCACTTTTATCAAAGGACGGCTCCTTTGACAGTGCTCTGATGCACATTCCACATAAAACTATGAATTGGCTCTGCAAACAGTGACAAAGGTGTGCGAGAGATAAAATACGGCTGTAAAAATGGCAAAAGGCTTCCTGCTCACCAAGGAGTGCAAAGAAAGAGGAGGAGGGAGCCCAGGTCGTACAGGATTATTTGTGCAGGCGTGGCCTTGGTAAGCAAAAGAATAGGTTACCAGAGACCAGTCAGAAACTGTCACCTTTCCGCTAGCTCACTGCAGCCGTGCTCATGGGTGATGTTAAGTGTGGCTTATGTAAATAGTACAGATATGAAGATGTTCTTAATGCCAACAAGGTATAAAAACATATCCACCTGGACAATCATAGGCACGCAGGCACACTGACCTTCATGACCTGGTAGAACTCAGCAGGGGAATGCAGCACACGGACTTGGGCTCCAGGGACCCGGAAGGCTGGTGCGTGCTCAGCCATCCAGCGGAAGCGCGGAGGCAGCCCCTCCACGCTGGGGTGGCCCGACGTGGCCGGGGGGGTCACAGGCTCTGCTTCAGCCAGCAGGGGAGCAAGAAGGAGCAATGAGGACCTAGGATGGACCACACACAATGAGGACAGTGATCCGAACACCACCCGGGAGAGGTCAGAGTGGACAGTGATCCAAACACCGCCCCGGACAGGTCAGAGTGGACAGTGATCCAAACACCGCCCGAGACAGGTCAGAGTGGACAGTGATCCAAACACCGCCCGGGACAGGTCAGAGTGGACAGTGATCCAAACACCGCCCGGGACAGGTCAGAGTGGACAGTGATCCAAACACCGCCCGGGACAGGTCAGAGTGGACAGTGATCCAAACATCGCCCGGGACAGGTCAGAGTGGACAGTGATCCAAACATCGCCCGGGACAGGTCAGAGTGGACAGTGATCCAAACACCGCCCGGGACAGGTCAGAGTGGATAGTGATCCAAACACCGCCCGGGACAAGTCAGAGTGGACAGTGATCCAAACACCACCTGGGACAGGTCAGAGTGGACAGGGATGCAAATACCGCCCAAGACAGGCTGGAGTAGACAGGAACCCAAACACCACCTGGTACATGATGAAAACAGCTACTGTCATCTATTAATGTTTGATGCTGAGTCTATTACATCGGCTAACATGGTGAACAGTGAGCTGGCACAGGCAGCTGATCAGTGAGACACTATGAAACTATGAAAACCATGTATAGCACTGTCAGGCATCACTAATGCGATAATTAGGCTAACGGGAAAATGAAATTACACACGCCTCATTAAGTGCCTGCCACACTTCTGTATCCTGACTGTTGGTGTCAAACTACATGCTAGTTTTCCTATGGGCCCGTCACTGGCCCCACCCTAGCTATCACCGGCACAAAGCTGTGGCCAGCACTGCTTCTGCACCCGTTGGTAAGACCGCTAGAGATGTCCACACTCTAAGGTCAATGGTTTCCAACTTGGGGTGGAAGTCTACAAAATATGATACACCCAGGTGAAACCTACAAGAAGTATAAAGACGAGGGGAGAGGTTTCCAGCTAGATGAAAATGGGTTTGGATAAACTGGAACAACCTGATACAATGGAGAAAGGTGGGGGGGCGGTCATCGTCAAATATTTAACAAAAGCATCAGAGCATAAGAACGGAAAGCTAGCAAGGGAGCTCCCACCCGGGCTTTGAGGATTCCGTGTGTCAGTCATGCGTCTCATGCCGTAACTTCCAGTTAACAAAGCCAGGCAGAAGGTGGAAGTTTGAGTAGTTTGTGACAAAGCTGCCAGTCAAGCAAACATATAAATAAAGACACTAATAACACTGCTGTCCCTTGGGCGTTTGTGAGCGGGAAGTAGGGTGTGTCACACCGACAACAAAACATGCTGCTCTCTATTGTCTGACCAGGGAATCTACCGTGCATGACTGGACAAGAGTTGTTAAAATGCCTTTGTCTGAACCACAACTGGTCGTTCCAGTGGGAAAACACAAGAAACAGAGGAGGGAAGGAACTGGGGGAGTGGGGGTCCCCATGCAAAGTTGTATGGCTCAGCGAGTTAGGTTGTTGTACCCATGATTAGAAGGTTATGGATTCAAATCCCGTGTTCAGCAGAGTGATTTCACTGTGCGGCCTTAACCCCAATAGCTCCAGGGACTGTGTGACCCTGCTACATAAACTGTGTGTTGCTTTAGATAAAAGATTCTGCTAAATAAGTCAATATGCAATTAGTTGGTTTAGAACCTGCAGCCTGTGCCCTGGCAGGACACAAACCCACGTTCAGCTGGGCCCTGGCAGGACACAAACCCACGTTCAGCTGGGCCCTGGCAGGACTCAAACCCACGTTCAGCTGGGCCCTGGCAGGACTCAAACCCACGTTCAGCTGGGCCCTGGCAGGACTCAAACCCATTTTCAGGAGAGACAAGAGTGCGGTAGCTGATGACGCTCCAAAGAATCAAGACCCAAAAACAAGCGTGAATGTTATAGGAGTCCAAAATAAAGGTGTTCTGATGTTTCCAGGCTCCAGCCTGATACAGAAGGATGACTTCATTCAGATTAAGGTCTTTCGATAAACACAAATGCAAAGTGTGATGTCACCTGCCCTTTTAAAAAACACCTGGCCGCAAGTCTGCAGACCTGGCATGACAGGCGTCTCGGCGTTTGTAAAAAGGGGCGGAGATCCCCGGTGCCGTGAACAAAGCCCTCACCAGTGCAGCAGGGAGTCTAGCTATGCTCAACACTGGTTTTCGTTTTTATTTAAACTAAACATCCTTCACACATATTCATGGGCCTGTGGGGGGTGCCTTGTGGGGGTGCATCTCCTGTTTTGCATAACAAATGCCACTGCTGGAGCTATTGCAAATACTCATTCAGAGCAAAGAGGAGTGCGAGGCATCGTTTCTGGGAGAAAATTCTGTACAGGCCACCAGAGGCAGCATGCTAGACACTCAGGTGAGGTGACATCGTAACCACGCTGGAAGTTCACGGCGAACCGAAACCACTCAATTCCAGCAATTCCACCCCCGACCCCCCTTCACATTCCGGACGCGAGAACCCAAAACTAACCGCCTCCGAGCAAAGCCAGAGTTCAGCAGCACTGAAACGAAAAGCAACAACACCAATAACAATGTTACTGCACAATCATCAGCGTCATGGTTAGCACTGAAGTGGAGCAGAGCCGTGTCATGCTTTCCAAGGAGCTGAAAGGCTGGATCCACCCAGCCGGCCCTCCAGAGAACCTTTACGTTAATTTTCTGGAAATAAAGGGAACTCCCTTGCCCACCCATTCCCCCTGGATGACCTGTTTTCCAATGCACTCGGCATACCCTCAGATCCATTCAACCCCCTCACCCCAAGTCATTTGGCAAACTTTACCGCTGCTGCCTCAGCGAGCAGCTCCTTCATTGTGTCATGACCTCCAGTGGTTTCTCCTCTGGCGTCCGTCTATCAGCCAGGGTCACAAAAACCCCTGGGGAAGGGGGTCACAAAAACCCCTGGGGAAGGGGCTCACATGACTCCCCACCCCAGCCCTCTAAAGAAAAACAGGTTTCTCTGCCATCCATCAAGACAGGCAGCCATCATGCAGGCATTCACCCCATCTGCTGCAACCACCACCAGTTAGTGTGTTAAAGGAGGAGATTTAGGAGCATAAAGGGATGTTGGGGGCTTGATGTGAAATAGGCCTCTCGCCTAGGGAAGTGGTTCTCAAAGTCGGTCCTCGGGCTACACTGCCCTGCTTGTTTTCCAGCTATCCCTGCCCTACACACTGCTGATTACCTGGATCAGGTGTGTTCAGTCAATCAGAAGCTGAAAGACAGCTGGGACTAGGGGAAGCTTAGCTAAACTGAATCCTCCAAAGAGAATCCACGAGAATCCACGAGAACCCCCCTTATTACTTCCTACGATTGGGCGGTACCTGTCCTGCATATATAAACCCAAAATGACTCAGGACGCTTGACAATAAAAGGGACGCGTCGTGTGCTTTAGCACGCAACAGAGAAAGTGTCAAAACCAGGCTCAGAACTTCCACATAGCTGGTTACTGCAAAAATCAGACGACTATCCATTACGGCGATTTCCGCTTAGAGGCACATGATCGCCTTTTTTCAAACAATGGCTACAGACAGACATACTCAGTCTCGCCACTAACAGCAATGTCAGTGTCAAGCTGCACAATATCCGGACACAGCGCGATCTGGGAGATTTAAACTGCCGCCCGTGGTGCAGTGCAATGACACCGCATGTGACATGTACAGCTAAAGAACACCTCACAGATAAAATAAACAGAGAAACGTGCTCCTCTGCCTCTTACCTCCTTCTCCTATCCCGCATCCGAAAGCATTTGTCTGAAATGCGGTTAAAAACGCAACACAAGGCCGGCGCCAAAGCCGGATACCCGAGTCTCCTCCACGCCATGGGAGCCGCCATTACGCTGGAGGACTTTGAATAAGGAAACTTTATTGTACAGAAACATGGAGGGAGCTCAGCGCCAAGCCTTTGCTTATCATCATTCACTGGAGTAACCCTTACATCCTGGAGGAAACGGAGTGCAAATTAACTGCAAAAATAGCATTACATCACTAAATAGCATGCGTTGCACCATTTCCCCTAAAGCATCTGCTACAAAACCCACGCATGATATTATAAAAAATGTCGAGTTTCCACTAGACGTTCAATGTCCAATAATTTGCATTATTGTATGTGCGGCTACAAATCGCATAAAATCTCAACGTGATGTTAATGCCAACATACTCTGTACTAGCCAAGGAAAAGTAACCGATAATATATTGTTCCTGTAGGTCGCTATTTTTCAAGCAAAATTATAGCGAAATTATTGAAGTTCTGCGGAAATAAGGGCTAGATAAAATGTTCGTATAGATTGCACAACAAAGTGTTTTCCCAGATTTATATATTAAGGTGAAAACACGTGGTTCGGAGAGTTCACAAGAGGATTATTCTATTTGAAAATTACTGGCAATATGTGTCATGCTATTAGTAAACTATTACTCAATATCATAATTACAACATGACTTCTGGGGAACGGCTCGTTCAATTATTTAAGACAACTTACAAGCGATGTGTTATTAACAAACCCATTTAAAATCTGTGAGCCAGTTTAAACAGTCGTCCAAAATAACCATACGTCTTACATTTTTTTTTTCATTTTGCGGTTAGAAAACAAGATGTAAGTAGTTAATCATTTTAAAAAGTTCATAAGTGATTTTTGTCATGCATGTAGCCTATTTTATGCATGGTATTTTTATGCAACTTATTTTTATGCATGGCATTCATCGTCGTGGCGGTTTACGAGAGACGTCAGCTGGCACAACCGTAAGGAACAGAAACAGTCTGAGTTCATTTGGTGAGTTTAGTATTCCAGTAGGGGGCGTTCTTTATTCCATATTAAACCGTGATGTACGGCGCATAAACGTGTTTAGAACAGGGGCGTATTTTTCATATTAACATTGCGGGGGGGGGGGGTTGTACCAGGTCAGAGGTGTGTCGTCACCTGGCATTATAGTTATAGGGCGGTTCTGTAGTCGCACTATTAGTTTTATTCGTGAACTATTGCTGTTACAATTACAGTATATAGTGATATTCCATCCATCCGTTTTCACTGATATTCGTGTTTCGTCGTGTAGGTGGACGTGGCAATGCGCTGGAACCTACCACAGCATACTTCCCAGCCTAAATAATTAAAATTATGCACAAATTGCGAAATTACACCACCAATGTCGGGCTTTGCGTTTTGGGAAAATGACATCAGCTCAGAGTCCACTATGATGCATCTGTCACTCTCCTGCACCCCTGTATCACTCACAACTTTCCGGAAAGAATCACCGGCACAAACACCACACACATAAAATATCGACAATGAGAGTTATATAAGTAAATATAGGGGCTTTATTTAATCTAATTTTGCAATAAAAGGTACTTTCTCCCAGCACTGTTCATAACGAAATTATTCTGAGTTTCTGGTAATTGAGTAACTTACTTTATGGTGTTTTCCAAATAAATGCCGGATGTCTGGTTTCCCATTTTTGATGGGCTTCTTACTCATTCTTTTTCAAACACAGTCGGATGAGAATTGTGACGAACACATTTGTAAATGGCTATTTACCGCTGCGTTATCAGCGTTGCAATTTGTGTTATGCTATTAACTAACCAAGCTAGTTGCAGTTTGCACAAATAACAAGATAATCTTTATGAAATCTGATCGACACGGGACGATTAAATTCCAGTTAATCTTTTATTGATTAACTGTTGATTATGCCACGAGGTCTTCTATGAGTTAAATTTACGTACAAAGCTGTGCAGCGCTTTTCCGCTAGCCTGTTGTCTCATCGCTTGCAGATCTGTGACTCTCCGCCAGCCCGGGGCACGTTTCCCAACTATACAAGTCACCAACTATGCTTTTAAGAATTTAATTAACCGAGGGTAGGGGTTTCCTAGATGAAAAGTATCAGAAAGATAAATTTTAAAATACTTAAAATTATGTGGTGAGATATATTTATACGGTTTGTGCTTTTTTTCTAAACCAAGCATAATATTATATACGATATTATTGAGGGAGATTGCCCCTCCGCCCTTCTCAATATTGGGCGAATATATCTCGTCCCCCCTAAATCTGCGCCTATGGTTTAAAGTGTCTTGCTTTTGCACCCAAAACCCATAATACTATGCGGGGGGTCAGGGAAGCATCTGCAAACCCTGGGCTACAGTGAGAACCATGTAGAAAATGGCAAATCCATTAATTATGCATGACGAAAAAAGCTAACATTAGGCAACACTAATAATATGAATTATAATTACAGCTTGCCAGTGATTAATGTTTTTAAACGAGTTTTCTGTATGCAACGTGTGTTGTATTATTTAGTACTTATAAGTCGTATTTCTAAATACCGGTCTTACAATTGGTAGTTATATTTAACTTATAATTCCACAGTATAGTACTCACATCTGTTACGAGCAATAGGTAGGTAGTAATGTTGTCATTGTCCGCGCAATGCAGCAGCCCGGCTCGTTTTAACTTTTTCACCTTGCAAGAATAGAGAGGGGGAGGGGTACACTGTGTGAATACCAGGAATCGTTCGAGTAAAATAAAGCAGTCGAGATGATTATTTATGTGTGTGTGTGAGAAAGAGAAAGGGGGGGGTTGTAACCGTGTGTGTGTGTGTATGAGAGAGAGAGAGAGAGAGAGGAGGGAGGGTGAGAGAGAGAGAATATTTATAAGATGCCTCTCTGTCTCTTTCCAGAAAGAGAGAACACAAGATTTCTCTTTTCCTTACTGGAAGATGTGGGGGTGGAGCCATTTATTTATAAAGCGGTAGAGCTGTGCGGCTCACACGCAACTTGGTGTCACTGCCGAGTATATAGCGGCGGGCAGCGCTGACGGGCTCCAGCCATCAGTGACCGGCGGAAACACTGGACCTTACAATCTCCCGGGCGCCTTGCCATCTGAATGCTTTCCCTTCCAAACAGAACCGAAAAAACATCTTCCATTTTGGAGGAAAAAGTCACCGTCAAGGTAAAGACGCCTCTCCTTTGCCCTTTATTTTCTTGCTCTGCTCAGCAAACTTGCACTTTTTCTGCATGTTCTTGTAAAGTAAATGCGATCTAAATGCCCGTCTCTGCGATTCCGTGTGTTTATGCATGTTTTACCGCCGACGGAATGGAGATTAGCGATTGAAATGCAGAACTGAGGAATTTAATCGATAAATAATTTTGGAAGCGTTCGGATCTGTGTGTTTTCGAAGCGCTTCCCTCCCCGTGCAATCGCGGCGTGCCGATCAATCGTAGCCCGGCTTTGCGGCCGCTGAATACCGTCCGGCTAGACGGCAACTTCGCCTAACTTAGCGGAATGAAAAGGACGAGCGGTGAGGACGCTGCGAGGGGGAAATGGGGGGCCTCTCCCCCAAAGGGATTCAGTCTCTATGAATAGACCTTACAGCATTCGCTGCAGACAGCTTGCTGGAGTATAATTTACCGTGCTGATTGGAGAGTCTGCCCATTGCACGTAAAGAAATCAGTTAATGGAGTAAATGAATGTGAAGTATGTGCACCATGACCGCAGAGAGCGCTTTGCACACTGACATAGGTGTTTAATGAACTTGGCAAACATTCACGTCTAGCTTGCAGGAGACCTGGGAGATCCGGATCGGTGATTCCCGGACAGATGAACAGCTATCTAGCGGAATTCGGCTGAACTCTCAGTAAACTTTCAGTTGCATCATTGGCGTTGGGTTCAGAATCGCCATCCTACGTCGGCTCGGCTTTCGAAAGCTGCGCGCTGCCACTGTCTTTGTTGCGCCCTCGTTATGACACCTCGCACGGCCAGTGGAGAGTGAATTACTGTCAGGGGTGTCGGTAAGCGAGCTGCTGTCCAGCTTACCAACGCATCCTGGCCTTGGATTTTTTGTTCTCTGACTCAGACCTCTGTTGCTTTCTCCCCACCCTCCAGCTGCCTACCGCAGACCCAATACGTCCACCCGCCCTGGATGCTACAGCGGTGCCCGCCTGCTTCCTGGCTGCCCGTACCTGCCGCGGGGCCCCGCACGGCATCCGCCGGGACAGCTCGCAGGGCGTGGGTGTAGCGCCATGGTAACCTACAGCAAGCTGGAGCCCGTCATGAGCAGCAGCCCCTTCGACACCGGCGCTCAGCTGCAGGAAGACCGATACAAGATGTTCGGCTCGCAGCCCGAGTACCAGCTGGTTCTGAAGGTCATGCACAAACTGCAGGAGAGCGGCTTCTACTGGGGTGCCGTCAGTGGCAAGGAGGCCAACGGGCTCCTCAGTGCGGAACCTGCCGGCACCTTCCTGGTGCGGGACAGTTCGGACAACCGGCACTTCTTCACGCTAAGTGTCAAGACGACGTCGGGCACCAAGAACTTACGCATCCAATTCGACGGCACCTCCTTCTTCCTGCAGACAGACCCCATGGGCCCATCGCCTGCCCCAAGCTTCGACTGCGTGCTAAAGCTGGTGCACCACTACATGTCCTCCGAGGCGGGACCTCGCAGCACCTTCTTCATCCAAACGGGCATGGAGAAGATCCCATTGGAGCTGCTGCGGCCACTCACCACCAGCATGTCCTCGCTGCAGCACCTGTGCCGCAAGACTGTCAACGGGCACCTGGACGTCTCCAGCAAGAGGGAGCAGCTGCCACAGCGTCTGAAGAACTTCCTGGAGGATTATGATGCTCCCATCTAAAGATCTCGGTCCATGGGCCCCAGGTCCAACCACAAAATTCCGCTGACTGAATGCTAACCCCCCCACCCCACCCCCTCGAGGGAGGGAGGAAACTTGCAGAGCATGGGAACAGAAGGAGGCTCAGCTGGTGAAGAACCGTCCGGTTGGCCTCCATTAGCCTCGGGTGGGGCAGGAGGTGTGAAGAACTCGTGCCGAGTCCATGCCAGACGCAGGACGAGGTGCCGCCCACCCAGGTGAAAGGTCTCTCCTCCCCCCCTCCCCCCACATCGTTGCAGCAACCTGGCCTATGTGTAGCAGACGCCGGGACGATGTTGCCGGGGGAAATGTCCGGAATGCTGCTATGGCTGCCTGTTCAGTTCTCATCGAAGGTTCGGACGGCTTCTTCCCTTTGATTTTGCTCCTGTTGAC
This sequence comes from Isichthys henryi, assembly GCA_026776945.1. Taxonomy (NCBI): domain Eukaryota; kingdom Metazoa; phylum Chordata; class Actinopteri; order Osteoglossiformes; family Mormyridae; genus Isichthys; species Isichthys henryi. The sequence goes on from JAODJX010000043.1 coordinate 2,774,623, forward strand.
TCCGCTTGGCACTCGCTGAGCCCTGGAGCCAGCAGTCCGTGATGACATACACATTTCCACTGCTGCTTGCCAACCACAATTGCCTCATATGTGGCCAGGAAATGGGGCTGGAGGGGAGCTGGGAGGGGGTAGCCTGAACTCACCACCACCAGCCCACCCCCCCAATGGCCGGTCCCCCCCTACCCCGGATTTAAGACCCAAGCCGTGGGTCTCGGTGTTTCTCCGAGGAACCGCAGCCAGCTTTGGCCATGAGACTGGAAGAAGGAGGACTCGGAACGGGGGCTTTTTCCTGTGCATTTGCCCCTTGTCTCTGCCCCCTTCCCTCAAATTTGGCTGGTGGGGCTGGTGCTCCAAAAGGAGGAACAGAGGGTGGTCTTATAACGGCGCAAAAAAGTGAATGATCTGTGAAAAGAGGCTGGGGGTGGGAAACACAGGGGCGGGGGGAGGGTGTCTATGACGCCATTGTTCCCAAGAGAGACGTCAAGCCTCCCCCCCCGGCCACCCCCGGCCCATTCAGTAATTTAGGGGTTTCATTCTGTGTCCTCGGCAGATGCCGTTATCTGCCAGATTAGCCACACGTGACACATTTGCGCCACATTTGGTTTCACAAGCAGGATGCCTGATGTGCTTGTTAATGAATGTATCGAAAAGGGTAAAGCAGACCCCCCCCCCCCAAAGGAAGAGCCACAGATTCCGTACCTTGTATTTTGTTTTTTTTGTTCTTAAGACAATGTTTACATGTATGAAAACAGATGACGGATAGTATGTGTTCATTTTCCAGTCTTTTATAAAGAGTTCATGGTAATGGCAGGTCAGATGATTCCTGGCAGGACAAGCTTGAAGATCTGAAAAACCAACAAAAAAGATATTAAAGGCAAACAAAAAGGAAACTTTGCACATATTTATATTTATAGACTGTTTCAAACATTTCAATAATTTATATTAAAGAGCACTATTTTTACAAAATCATCCCTTTCTTGCGTGTGATTTATTATTTTTTTGCCTTTCTGCTTCAGTGCAAACTCGTACATTTAGATAATCGTTTGATCTCTTATCTCCACAAAGTCACACGGGCCTCTCATGCCCCATGTGAGAGACCCACCGGTCCCCTGCCTGTCCCAGCTGTCATTTGAGTGCCCAGTCTGATTCCTCTGCGATTTTACAGTAAATGCCAGCCTGCTCAGGCCTTCCTGTGACCCAGTAGGTTGTCTGCAAGGCCAGTTCCCGGCATAAACAAGTACCGCCCTCTCTGTCACATGACCTGGGCGCAGCGCCCCGTTTCCTGTGCTTGTTCAAACATGAGCCCCCCTCCACCCTCTCCCTCACATCCACACTTCTTCATCCTGTCAGCCATATCTATCCTATTTAGAGAAAGAATCAGACAGGATTTCTGTATTTGAAGGTTCTAAGTCTCGATATTCTAGATACTGGTGTCTGGCTGCTGTTCTTGTGCAAAGCGAAATGTGGACTTTAGCCAGCTGTACTGTAGAATGGTTTCCCGGACGGAGGGCTCCGACGGGAAGTTAATTTCTCCAGGGAATCCCGTCCGGGACCAGAGGCCGGAGGCGAGCCGCCATATCTGCTCTCCTCTGGAACCGCCCAGGATCCCAGAAGGTCGGCCTATTTTTATAAAAAAAGCCATGCTGGCTTGTAACGGCTCTAGGTGCCGGGAATTTGAAATTGTGTCTGTTCTGCCCTCCCCAGTGATCCCCCCCCAGATGAATTACCACTTAAAATAACCCAGAGGTTCTCGGCATCACAGTCCCCCCCGACATATTTCTTATTTTTGCCAGCCCCCTCCCAACTCCTACGTCAATGTGTCTGCTTAAAGCTGAAGGTTGGACCAGCTGACCTGCCCCCCCCCCCCCCATTAATGATTGACTTTGCTGGCGTGAGGAAAAGAAAACAATCCTTGACATTGAAAAATGTGCAAATTCTCAACCAGAACACTTATTCACACACTCAGCCACACTTGAAATAAAGAATCCAGTTCACTGTGTGCTCAGGCCATCTGCTGGAGGAGAGACCGCTGAGTCGGTGCTCCGAACGGGAAGGAGGAGCAGGAGAGAAATGGGAGAAAAGCCGCCGCTGGGTGGGATCTACTGTGTGCCGGCTGGCCTGCTATTGGTTAGTTTCCTGCAACCCTATTTGCTGAAGCAGGACGTGATTGACACTGTGGCAATTTTATCCCCCTGCTAGCAGGTCATGCTGGCTGCAGTTACATGAAGAAGGGCAGCCGAGAGCAGAAATGAGGACAGTGTGTGGCGGGCTTTGCGGGGCAGCCTGAGGGGGAAATATCACCCATGCTTCTCACAGAAATCAGGGTCGTGGTTTCTCTGTGGTCCACCACAGGTAGAGAGATTACTGGATAGATGTGCATGCCCTGTGTGCAATGACCGGTGCTTGTTGCTGTGTTAGAATTGGCCTCACCTTCCCCTGCATTATCTCCACCCACTTTGAATGTGCTCCACCTCATTGTCACAACATGTGCAAGGCACTCTAGCTAGCAACCTGTATGTCGTCACTACCGAAGTGCCTCGATGAGCCGTGACCCCAGGCACTGGGCTCTGAAGTCAATTCGCCCGCGTCGGCCACACGGCACCAGAGAGTCTGCAAAGCCCACTTAAGGAGAACGACCAGGAGCGACTGAGTCAGCCGGTGAGTCACTAAACACAGGATGTGTTCTCGGCCAAGAACACCCAACCTCCGAGGCATCCCCACGCCGGCGCGGTGTCTGGAGGAGCTTCGGGATAGCCCAGGTCCGTGCACACGGTGCCTCCCTCTCCCCTGCTTGCCCAGGTCCGTGCACACGGTGCCCCCCTCTCCCCTGCTTGCCCAGGTCCGTGCACACGGTGCCCCCCTCTCCCCTGTTAGCCCAGGTCCGTGCACACGGTGCCCCCCTCTCCCCTGCTTGCCCAGGTCTCCCCTGACTCAAACCAGTCTGGATGGTGGCATGTTCTAACCAGATCATTCTGTGAGCGCATACTAAGATGTGTGTGACCCAAACTGCGGTTCTGAGAGGAACTGGTAGGTTTAGGGAGAAACCAGATGGTTTCTGTAGCAGTTAGGAGAGAGATTTTTATTGTCATATGCACAGAAAACAAACCGTTTTGCTATACGATGGAATTCCTACTTTGTACATCCTCCTTTCACCACAGAAAATAAAACAGAATATAAATGAACATAAATATGTAACAAAGTCTACAGGCAGCAGCAATAATATAAACTCGTAAAGTGTCTCTGCGTTTTCAGGTAGAAGTGGTTGGTATTGTTAATAGTACAAGATCGACCAGTTACACCCGCAATGCTCCTCTACTGGGCCAGTTTGGGGAAGTGGTGTCAGATGAGGTCCCAAGATGGTGGCTACAGTTGTTCCAGGTGAGAGGAAAAGAGCTTGTGTACATGTCTGCATGCATGTTTGCATACTTGTGTGTGCATGTGTATGTATGTATGCGTATATGCATCCATGTCAGTACATGTATGCATGCATGTCAGTGCATGTTGTTGCATGTATGCGTATGTCAGTGTGTGTGTACATATCAGTACATGTGCATGTCAGTGCATGTGTGCATATCAGTGCATATATGTGTGTTTGCGTGTATGTGTCCATGTCAGTGCATGTATGCATGCGTGCTGTGTTCATGCATGTTAGTATGTGTATGCGTGTGTGTGTATGTCAGTGCATGTATGTGTGTGCTGTGTTCATGCATGTCAGTACGTGTATGTGTGTGTGTGTATGCATGCATGTCAGTGCATGTTGTTGCATGTCTATGTATGCATATGTCAGTGTGTATACATATCAGTACATGTGCATGTCAGTGCATATATGTGTGTATGTGTCCATGTCAGTGCATGTACTGTATGCATGCATGTTAGTATGTGTATGCGTGTGTATGTCAGTGCATGTATGTGTGCGCATGTATACATGTGTGTAGTGTTCATGCATGTCAGTATGTGCGTGTGTGTGTGTGTATGCATGCATGTCAGTGCATGTTTGCGTGTGTTGTGTGCATGTGGGGTCATCACATTTAATCAAATGATATCATATCAAATTCTTATCAGAGCGTTTCACTGACTATCGATTTATTGCCCCAAATGAACCCAACTCAAAAACAGATGAAAATTCCTAAGAATATCTCAGCAGATGAAATTAAAAATGTCATTTGTTTGGTGCGCATGTGCCCACAATGACTGTTTTTCTGTAGTTATGTGGAGCTATTTTTTAAATCTGTCACCACAAAAGGCAGGAAACCATGAGCACAGACATACACTCTGAGACAGACACAGATAAACACACATAGATACTACCATACGCATGTCCAATCCTGTCCTGCCCCATCCTCTCCAATCCTGCCCTGTCCAATCCTGTCCTGTCCCATCCTCGCCAATCCTGCCCTGTCCAAACCTGTCCTGCCGCATCCTCTCCAATTCTGCCCTGTCCAATCCTGTCCTGCCCCATCCTCTCCAATCCTGCCCTGTCCAATCCTGTCCTGCCCCATCCTCTCCAATCCTGCCCTGTCCAATCTTGTCCTGCCCCATCCTCTCCAATCCTGCCCTGTCCAATCCTGTCCAATCCTGTCCTGCTTAGTTCCTGTCAGTTCTGCCACCCAGGGACATATATGGTTAGGTGATGTCGTTGATTTAATTCCTCTTACCGCATCAGAAATCTCTGGTGCAATTAATTCCTACACCAAACCACCCCACCTCACCACCACCACCCCCACACTTCCATCATCACAACCAAAAGAACCCCCCCCCACACACACACAGAGGTGCCAGTCAGGAAACCCTCAGAACACCAAGGACAAGGTGTTCCCTAACAGACCCCCCGCATCCTCAAGGCTGTAAATACACTCATGCATGTGTGTGTCTTTGTGTGTATGTGTGTGTGTGTGTGTGTGGGGGGGGGGGTGGCGGCTCTGTTTGGCCTTTTAAGTGTCAGAGGGAGGTGGAAAACAAGTTGCAGCTAGCACGGAGCAACGTATCTCAGCATAAACACCCACACACACAAACAAAACCGCACACACACACACACACACATACACACACACACACACACACACACATACAGGCACGCATAGTCCCTGCGGAGTCCTGGGCAGCGATAGCCCCGTCTCCATCATACCCTAGTACTAGCGTTAGCATGTAGCCCTTACAGTAAACGGTGTTCTTCTCATCATACTTCCGGATGGTTTGGCTCTCTGCTGATCCTGAAGGTGAAGGGGCGACTGCTTTAAAGCCCACCAGGGTCTCGTCTATGGGAGAATTTCCATGGAGGGTGGGGCATTTAGCAGAATAAAGAGATGGATCAATAGCTGCACGGGATGCTGAGTCCACAGTTTTAGAGGTCGAATTGGGGGGGTGAGGCACGGGGGGCAGACTGGCGTGGGGTGGGGTGCCTCTCCTTGGCCTGCCTACTCCCTCGTCCTCCTGTCCGACTGCAGTGCTGTTCCACACTGGACTGGGCTTGTTTCGAGCACTGGAGCGATTTATGCAGTGCTTCAGCAGGACAGGTAGGGATGCCTCCAGTGGGGATATGGAGACGGGAGGAAGATGGGGCAAGGGGCAGTCACCACCGGTGGGAGGGGGGGTTCACTCTCAGACTGCAAGGCTTGTGAGATGGCCCTGTGTGTCAATTCATCCTGAAGGTAGCACAGAAACCACCCGCCACCCCTAGGCCAGAATATCATGTCCCGAACTGCCAGCTCGTGTGGCGCCTGCCCCCCAGGCCCGCTGGGTTCTTGCCTGCCCCAGCACCCCCTGGTGCCCAGTGGCGGGGCACTAAGCAGTTCCAGGGGCATTGCTACAAATTCTGAACACTATGAAAGTATATCAGGCCCCCAAACCAAACCAAACCAATAGTTCCAAATTTTTTAGGGCCCCTGTCACTCAGGGGACCTTGGCATTGTTCTAACTCTCCCCCCCTACGGTGCCCCAGGCAGGTCACCAGCGCGCTGGCAGAGCTGACCCAAATCACGCCGAGGAGGTTTGGACCCCTGTGAGGACTTGAATTCATAAGCAGTGAAGCTGCTTCTCATAAACAGAGAGCAAGCATATCCTGTGATAAAACGTGTCATGTGACATCAGCGCTATCTAATCATTCTCGGTGGGGCTCACTGTCAAAGCAGGAATGGTTCCTCAGAACCCCCACCCCCCTGGACGGCGGTGGGGGGGTCAGATGAAAGGAGTAGAGATTCTTTAATAGAGCTTGTGGTTTTGCTGCATGTGTGTAAGGGGAATGGGGGTGTGGGTATGATTTTTACTCTGAAAGGCAGAGATAGGCCTGCATGTGCGTGTGTGTTAAAAATCTGTTATTTTGATGTTGTGGGGACCATTTTATGGAGAATTATTTTGGGGGAAACTTAATTTTATATAAATCCTGTGTGTGTCTTTTGTCTGTTCATCTTCGCCGCTGTGTGTGCCTTCTGTGTGTTTGCACACAGCCAGTGGGGTGGGCCCCCCCCCTCCCTCCCCCTCCTCAGTTTTACACATGGTTTCCATTCCCTACATACCTTCTGTGCCGTCAGGAGCCTGTTTCCAGGAAAAGGCTTTTTAATTGAATTGCCCCCAGCTGCCTGCCCGGCATGCAAAGCCTGGGCCTCAGCCCCCCCCCCCCCACCCCCCCTGCGACCCACACGACGGCCCACAGATACTTTCAGCTCATGTGCAGCGGCCTGTTCCGCCTCTTCATCTGTGGCCTGTCACATGCCAAATCCATTACCCGATGCTGCATGTGTGCATGCTCGCATGGTTTCCATGGCAACTGCTGAGGGGTCATGCTCTGGGGTCATAACTACAGGGACAGGGGAGGAATGGCGACGATTCAGAAACGTGACTTGTGACACATGGGGAGGGACGGACTCAGAAATACCTGGACAGAGAGGTGGAGAAAGTGAATTGGATGGGGAGAGATCAGATTGAGTAGGAAGAGAGAGCAGATTGGGTGGGATAGAGCAGGGTCACTGCCTTGTGTCATGATATATACCGGCCTCTTGCACGACAAGAGCCAAGCTTCCGTAATGGGGATGAGGCCCCTTTAAGAAAGGTAACAGCACAGGGACAAGTAATTAAAACCCTGGGGGAGCCTCACATGTGCGAATGTTTCAGGGATGAGGGTGCAGAATCAGTGCCGATGAAGCATAGCTATTGGTTACAGGTTTAACCTCTCAATGCCCGTCTGTGAGTGTGCATGTGTGCACGGAATGTGTGTGTGCGTGTGTGTGCATGCGTGTGTGTGTGTGCATGTGTGTGTGTGTGCGTGTAAAGCAGAGGGCTGTTCTCCTGGCAATTCCCTAAACTGCACATGACAACCATGAGAAACACACACACGGCATGAGAGAAAACTCACAGACTCCGTCCATTTGCGAAAAACCAAAAAGCAAGTGAGAGAGTGGGGGGGGGGGGGATGGTTAAGGTGGGCAGAGTGATGAAATGTGCTTCCGTCCCTGGGGGGGGGGCGCAGCTACACCTGGCTCTGTGAGTGATGTTCACCTTACCAAAACAGCACTGCTTTTCACCCCCCCCCCTGCCGGGCGGCCCACAAAAACAACAGCCTTACCAAGAATTGGCGTGTCTCTGCAGCCATGCAGGGCAGGAAACGCTAGCAGCGCGCAGCAGGGCAGGTGGGCGACCGGACGGGCTTCGTAGAAGCCACTGCGCCCGCATTCATGACCGGGGGGGGTGTAAAAATCACACCTCAGCTCCTCACGCTGCTGTCATGTGCTACTTCCAGGAAGATGAACAGCTTCTCCAATGCTTCACTTGAGACTCACAAACGGACGAAGGCATGTGTGAAAAGATAACGGGCAAAGTCTGCGTGCTGCTTACAGGCTCAGAACGCGAATTTCTGCAGGTGCTAGTGCGGCGTCACAGCTGGGTCAGCTGGCTGGTTACAGGCAAGGCAGATTTTTAATGCACGGCTGCAGTCAGAGACACAAACTCACTTTGCCTGTATTGAAGAAAAATTGAAAAGGACTATTAGGGTCATCAAACACCCAAGATTATACATGGTAATCCAAAGCAGGGGGGCGATGAATTTATTTCTCTGTAGGGACTAAATGCCCCCCCACAATGTGAAAAAAGCTTGCTGTTTTGATACTGTGGGGACCATTTTTTCAGTCCCCAAACTCAATTTTATAATAATCTGTGACTGCAATCAAAAAACTATAAATGCCAAAAGTCCTGTATGTTGTTTGGTTACTTATGGTTAAGGTTAGGGCTGGGTGGGGGTTAATGTCGTCATGGCCCATAGAGATAAATGGTGAGTCCCCATAAAGACATAAATACAAACGTGTGTGTGTACCTGTCAAAGGAGAGAATGGCGGTACATGCGATAGCTGAAGCGTCCCTACATACTGTTACATTCGCACAATTGGCTAACAAGGCATCCTTTCAATTTCAAGCCGTATTGTTTAGTGCGGTGGGAGGAGTTTCCTCTACGGGCTAGTCGGCACCGGCAGTGTGTTTGTTTACTTACGCCTGCGTCAAGCAGAAACTTCACTCAACCGCGATTTCAGTCGAAAAGCCCCGTTACCACAAGAATTTTCTTTTTTACCCAGACACGGGATCCAGGGGCGGGGGGGGGGCACGCGACCCGGCGCGGCCAGCGAGCGGCCGCACACCAAGTTCAGTGCAGTTCACAGAGGGAGGACCACATAATAGCCTTTTACTGGGAAGTGCGATTTCAGCGAACTGAACATACAGTACAGTCACCGTGGTTACGCAATTGCGGGCAGCTGGTCTGTCTCTCTCTCCTTCTCTCTCTCTCTCTCTATATATATATACACAC
>JAODJX010000043.1:2837053-2847062 GCA_026776945.1 Isichthys henryi
TTTTATTTGCACAGTTACACTAGAATACATCACTTACCTTCTCTATATACTGGAAATCAGACAGCATGCAGCCCCCCCCCCCTCCAGAGCTGGGGGTTAAAGGCCTTGATCAAGGGTCCACAGATGTGTAACCAATCCAGTGGAGCCAGGAGTCACTAGCGCATAAGCACAGGTACATTGGAGATTGGAGCACTTCCCTTCACTAGGCTGCATCTAACTCCCCACAGCTTGGGGGTCACGGCGTAGGACCAGCTAATGGGCAGCACCTCTGCGGGGGCTCAAACCAGCGACAGGCGGCACTTAAGCTCAGAGATTCAGAGCACTGAGCCATTAACCAGCCATGTGTATTAAGGCAAGACCCTGGAGTAGAACTATTCTGCAGTCAGTCTGGGGAAAAATGAGTCTGAGGCACATTTAACAGAAAAAGACACTTTATTGGCAAGTACATTGGAAGAACCTTCTACTGAGGCTCAAACCAGCACCGTTTGAATCACAGACAGAGACTGTTTCAAATCCCGAAAGCAGATTCGGACCAGTATTGGTTCACTGTGCAAAAAGACACCAGGCTAGATCCAGTTATGGGTCTGTGGTGATTTCTGACCAACATTTTGCCCGAATCCGGATCAGTCTCGCCTTGCTACCTGGGTAGCATTTTTCAGTTTTGGGATAAACTGCCCCTTTGACACACACAGGCATGCAGATGCAAATTCAGGCGCATGCCTGCTAAACTACAGCTGAACATACACACACAGCTAAACGCTGCACATAAATGCAAACACACAAGCACAAAAACACACACCCAAGCCACAAGTATTAAGTATCTGTCTGCTAATATAGATAATTACCCCATCCAAGTGAAAACTGTCACTATACACCAAATAATACTAACATACCAACTGCGTAAACCATGCACTGTGCTTTTCTTTTCTTTCGACCAGGCAAACGATAGAAAACTTGAATGGATGTGTTCTCTACACATGTTGTTGTCATGGAAACCTGATGATTGACCTCTTATGGCTCATTAATCTGTTAGGAGAGTCAGGAGACGCATGTTCCTGTTCCTTCCAGTTAGTTTCAAAATGCTGCTTTTTCATTAGAGTCCAGCTAGAATGATTGTATATGTGAGGCAGTTAATCCGCTTCGGGTTTTTTTTACATGTGTTTGGGCTCATATCATGGAGTAATGCTAGTCTTCACTGCTGCATGGAGGCGGCAGACATGTGCCAGGTAATATGTCCGCTTCCCAGAGTGAAACCTCCTTGTTTATATGCTTTGAGTTGAATAATCGGATCCCTACATCACAGGGCTGGAGCAAGTTGCCCTGCATGATGCCTACAGCCCTGACATGGCATCCACCCTATTCAACTGCACCCCCTATTCAGTTCTCCGCCTCACTGCCAGGGCGCACACTTGTACTCACTGAGCAGATGCTTCTCGAGTTCCGAGTACTTGGAAGTGTCTGCAGAAAATGAGTAGATGTTGTAGGAGATGTCATCCTTGCCTGCAGTCAGAGAGAAGTACGCTGAGGTCAGCGGTGCAGTATGTTATGAGGCACCACGTCTCATCATCCGCGCACGGCATGAATATCTACAGGAAATGCACCGGGACATTTTCCAAACAAAGCTTAGGAAAGGCTGATGCTGTGTTTCAGTGTGATTACAAATGTTTTAAAAGGATTTTCTTTCCTCTGCTCGGTTACCTCTCACATTTATCTCCCAAACCTTAATTTGTTAATTGCTTCTAATTTCCAATGTTAATTAGTTTGTCTCAGTCGCCTTGCTATGATGTTGTTATATCTGTGTGAGTCACGTCAGGTGATCACATTGGAAAGCAAACTGTTACGAGATTAATTGGATTCAGAAGCAAATGTCTGCGATGCCGTTAAATTTAAAAATGCAATACCTTGAAATGCGATTTAGGTATGTAGGTGAGTAGTAATCGTGGGCAGGCTGAGGAATCTTTATGGGTGGGGGGAAAGCTGTTGGAGATTCGTATATAAAGTCATACCCCATTAAGACAGATTAACGAGAGTGCACTAACAGAGACTGTTGGCAGCGTCGGTCGCACACCTCTGTGATACCGTCCCAACAGAGGCAGAATCTATGTTTTAGCTGGCTGCAATGTAACTTAAGCACTACGCCTGGCTGCTTGGACAAATTCACCTGGCTTCGGCTGGAAGCCTCCAGGCATCTGCACAGACCTCGCAGAGAGCATAGAAATCACTGCAAATACATTAAAGTGAAAATCAGGTCTACAGTTCTTTCCCTAGCCAGTGACGCAGACTCAGGGACCTCATACTAAACACATCTGGAGGATAGGCTGCCCCCCCGCCTTTAACAGACTGCTCTAGAGTCTATTAGCTGTGTGGCTAATCGGGCATTGGCATAAAAAACCCCCAAATGGTGCTTGCTAGCTCAGACGATGAATGCTGCTTCCTGTTCTGCCTCAGGCCATAATGAGCTCATTAAAATCATTATATAGGGAGTCAGTCAGTCTCCAGTCACTGGTTCTAGGTGTAACAAACTCAAACGTCTAATTAAACTCTTAAACGAAATGAAATAATAAATTTAAAAAACTGTTTCAAATAGAAAAAAAGTTTAACCTGGAATGGCATCTACCTCTGCTTCAGTTATGACCGCCTTATCTGGAGAGGTGTGTCACACCAGTGTTTACCTCTAAACGTATGTTAACATACACTCTGAACATACAGTCCATCAAAGACCCCCCCCTGAGCTGGACCAGCTCTCGCCGCCTAAACCAAATGATTTAAGCACAATCCCCAGGGGTGGGGTTTAGGGGACACCCCTCACATTAAACTGGACACAGTGTAAAAGGATAGCGCTGCAACTGCCAACATGGATTTTGTAACCAGTGTGTTGCTTGTTCAAGTCCCAGAAGGGCAGCTGATATTTTATATTAATATGTGGCATAAAAGCGAGGAAAGTTTGTGGCCAGAAAGCAGGGTTAGCCAGCATCCACCACCCCCTGGAGCACTCAGGTACTAATGGCAATTTTATTACTCTGCTAGTCATGGGATTTGAACCTACAACCATGTGGACATAAACACAACACGCTGGGCTACACACTAATGGTGTACCCATGACATCTGAATTTCTGGTTAGCATTTTCCAGTAGCGGTCCTGGACTGTACCACAAGATCTTGCCAGTTTAAAAGGGCTCTGGTCCACAAACCCAGAAGAAAATGTTATGTTATGCAAGAGAATCATATTTATGGGATCTTCAGCAACCTTCAGTCGCTTAAAGCACTGCCCACGTGGGGCCTTTTGGATGGTGAATAGTTTTTCATTCAGTTCCACTGGTCTGTGTGTCTAAACTACACTGACACAAGGGGTCAAGCACATAAGGAAAAATGAACTTCACAGCTAGCGGGTCAAAGGACGTGAAATAACACAAGCCGACATTAACAGGACTGACGCTGCCAGGAACTAAAACACGCAAATGAACTATTTCCCTCCAAATGACGTCGTGAAAGCTGAGAGAAAAAGTACAAACGGAAATGTCCATCTGGGACTTCTGCCATAAATTTCCGCAGTTTAATGGGAAACAGTATGTCTAAATAACAGCATGACTATTCAATCTATCCAGTAGGATGTAACAAATTTCCTTCATATTGCATTATCCTCACTGTATTTGGATTTAATAAGAAAACACAATTAACATCTGCTTTGTAAAGACCAATGCGTCTGATATTGTGGGCCTATCGCATCTTTGACGCGTGTCTGTGTGTATATATGAGACCATCTCAGCAAGTATTCAGTGAAGGAAATCACATCATATTTTTTAAAAATCACATGCAACTTCTGTGTCTCTGTGACGTCCAATTACGGTCATTGAGCATTCCTGAAATGCTTAATATGTATTATATTGCAATGGTTCTGGGTGTTTTTCAAAAATGCGTACTTGGCCATACTTGTGTATGTACCCATTTTATGTCCATTTTCCATGACTGCTCCATTAACCCCTTGAGCAAGGCCCTTAACCTGCACTTGCTTTGTTCTGAGTATGACATTAATCTACATTCAGCCCTGCAAGCAGGTCCTCCACCTGACAGGGGAGAAACTTAGGGGTTGGTGTCAGGATTGGTACTCCAGTCACTGGAAAAAACCTCGCACTGGTCCATTTGGACTAGTGTGGTGCTGAGGTATCGTCCGCCACATGGCTGCACTCAGGCTCTCATCCCTGAGGTGGTTCGTCATTTGGTGGGTGTGGAAATACGCTGTAATCAGCACATGCTATTACAACATCAACATGCTCCTTAACTTCCATGATGGTAAAAATCCCCGCATGCCGTTCTTGCCAAGCCCCAAATGTCAAGGATACATCAGTTGCATCCTCGCCAACTAAGACCAATCCCATGAATCACTGCCTCCCAAGTTTGTTCTTGTGTGGCACATTGCGTTCTTGGTACTGAGAAACACCCATCTTCAAGATGGCTGCCTTATTGGGGAGCTCACTTGCATCTCCCAGCACGCTCCGCATAAATAGTCTTACAAATGGTTCTTGTCTATGTCGTCCTAATATAAATATCAGTGTCGTGCCCTGAAAGTCGTGCGTTGTACTTACCTGTGTTGAACGTGTATCCTTGTCGCATTCTCACGTGTCTCTGGTCACCTGCAGATACTTACGGTGTGTGCATCCTACTGTTAGTAATGTGACAATGCCTTCCTTTGCACCATTGTGGCGTCCGTGTCTTAGTAGCAAGGTCTATTTTTGCCTGTTAGTTTGCAATTCACGGTGCGTTTGCTTCGTTGTAGGTCATTTAAAAAAAGTTCATGTAAGTACTGTTAATAATTAAGTGCTGTCAAACTGACTTAACCTCCCTTGTGATAAAGGCGAGGGTTGCGGGACACTGTAATAATCCGCTTTACATTCCCCACGTTAATTTACACAAGTCAAATTAAGTAATGCTAGTATGTATTATAGAGCAGTAATTCATTTGCCGTAAAGTAGGCTTATACTCTTTTAAATATCTCGTTATCCTTCCTGCAAAATAATGGTATCTACAGAGCGGCTCAAATCGTGCTTTAGGTTTCAGTGCGGAGGGAAGTCGGGAGAGGGACCAATTACATTTTCTTACCTTGACATTGTACAAGATGTGTTAACATCACATTTTTATCTGGCGTTTACGAGACACGAAAACAATGATCAGTTTTTCTTTTAATTGTTTTTGCGTAAAACAAACCAGTGCTACTATTTCTGTAAGACTACCTGGTCTTAATCTACAGGTTCTATGTAGTCTTTTCGTTTCATGCGGCGAATATATCTTAATAACTAGACTACACCTGTAAATCATATGCACCTAATAAACAGCATTTTAAACTATGAATAACTAAATGCGCAACGTTATTTTATATGGGTTAGTACCTAACAAATGGCAAAACGGCCGCGATCACGGCGACAAGAATCTCACACGGGGAAAATCACAGCTGGACAAATGACCGGCACTTTCAGCCGGGTATCACAGTTGATCGGAGTTGATCACATTCAACTCTGAGTCATGATGGAATTTTTACTCCTGTAATGTCGCTGTACCATACCGTATGATCCCCGCGAGTTTGATAGATTATTTGCCACGACTGCAATATTAATTGATTTTATTACCTTTTCCAACTGAGTAGGCTAATGTTAAGTCATTTTCAGGGCTTCGGATGCAGCAATCTTTCGGGACTTTAACGCGTTGCAGACCTGTTGTAAACCCTTATCAGCACAGTTCAGCAATCTATATATTTGCAATTGAATATTTATTTGCAATTGTATATTTGTAATTGAATGCTCCTTCAAATACAGGGTAATTACACAATTTAGTCTCAGAACTAACGATTGCATCAAACCTGTGTCGGTTCTTTCCGTCACACTAACTTAACACTGACAATTAAGGACTCACAATAGCTATTATGTCGCTAACTCGTAACACGCTTTATAAATCAGCATCAGTATTCTTAAGTTTACCTTCGTATATTCTCCACAGTCCAGAATGGGAATTCAGGTCTTCTGAGTCAGTCTCGTTGGGTCTGTTCACCACTATGATGTACCAGTACTCGCTCCCGATCGCTGCGGCCAGCAGCCCGAAGCTCATGATGCCAGCAATGCCAGCCGTAACCACCGTGGTTCCGTAGTTCAGTCTCATCCTTCCACCCGATGTTGTCGCCGGTAAGGATGCCCCGGCACTTCCGCGCAACTTTCCTAAGCGCAAAGTGGCATGACGCAGATGGACTGTCCGCACCCGTATTCAGTCCTTTTTCTGTCTTTTTCTCTCTCTCTCTCTCTCTTTCAAAACAACTTGAGGGCTCTAGTGGGACGAATCAGATCTTTATGTAGATGTGGAGTTCAGATTTGTCTTGAGATCTCAGTGTAATGTACTTGCACTTTGTCTATGACTAAGTGTGCACTGAACCAAGCACCTGCCAGACTTATAGTGGTGCAACGACTGTAACGACAGGAAATTAAACTGAGCCAGCAGTAGACGCAACGATTTCCCAACCTTGTGGCCCACGTCATTGTTGCATAAATTACATGATATTCCAGGGGGAAATATGAGAAAGGAAAAGATGCCGTCGATGAGGCTGGGCCGGGTGTGCAATCAGAGCTTAATCAAAAGTAAAGCAAAATCTCTCTTTTAAAAAAGGTCACGTTCGACGATTATGGATCATGGCAAAATTAGCTTATAATTAAGTTTTCCCCTCTACACACTGACATATTCCGCGTGCACAGTGTAGTGGATAAAATAGGCTAAAAATGCAATACATGGGTTTTAATAAGATACTTTTATTACGAATGCCAGTGGGTTTTTTTTCTGTAAATCTGTCTAGCCGGTAGCCTACTTAACTACGCATTACTGCAGCAACACCCGGCTTTCGGAAGTGAAGGACTGAACGCCGCAAAAATAAAGGAGAACCTTCACTGTGGCGAATAAATTAGCGCCATTTCTCCCACTGATGAAAATTTTAATAAACGCCATGCCATTACATTAAATCTGGGGGGGGGGGAATCATCGCTCAACGGGAATGAAAAACTGGCTTTTAACCAAATAGGCACATTCTGAGAATATTAGGAGACATTTATTGTACCGAAATGGAAATAATTACGTCAACTTATTTTCTCTGAAAGATCGACAGCCCGGTTTTTTGCGATTAGTGACTAACAAAAATCCGTAATAAATCGATTTTTCAAAATTCACTAGAGATTTCTGAATGAACTGTGTAGGCTAGGTGGCGCCAGAATATGTGTGAATCTGCCAAAAAACTGCCATTCATAAAACAATTAGGCTACGAGAAACATTATTCTGGGTATCTTCGGCAGAAAGATTCACTATACAGCCGGAAACGGCTGATGACGGAATTTACTCTAAACCAGAAAATGCTTAGTGATCATAAGCTCAGCTGACTAATAGCAGATAAATGACTCGGGTCTCCCCACAGGATGCTTCGTGAATCTAATTCCCGAATGGCCTCATTCGGTCTGTTCAACCAGCTTTTATGAACGTCGCATTTAAAACGGCATAATTCGCTCGATAATCAGTTCATTTTGGTTTACAGGGTTAGCAGATTGGAGAACACCTGAATCATTAAATCCGTTTACAGGAGGCAGAAAAATGATCAGAACTCCCCACGTCCCTGATGGCACAATTATAGTTTGAGAAACATGTCCAGGCGCAAAAGACACAAAAAAAAAGATTTAAATATGCAGAATCGCCTTCATACGGACACAAAAGGGAGTTACAACCAAAGGGGCTAGTGCACACAGTAATAATTACTCATTATAGCCAATTATCTAAGCAGAGCAGCCAGTACACGTGGACTAAAACCAGCTTAACCGGCATCCATTTGTACTTAACATATGCGTTACCCATGGGTTTCCAGGAAGCATGCCGTCAAATTGCAGGCTGATACAAGATCCACTCTGTTGCTTAGGAATAACTGGGATTTTACTTAATGCATGCCATGCATCTCTGCCGACAACCCCATAGCCATAAGAACGGATGCTGCAAATCTCCCAAACAAACCCATCTTCATAGGCAACTTCATATATACCATCTCCGATGGTGCTATTACAGTAATGCTGTTAAAATAGGTGGCAGAGATTACGGTCTGTTACAGCCTGGAGCTGAGAGCCACCACCCAACTTAAGAGGGAACAAATAAGTATAAAGGGCTCAGTAATTCAAGGTTTAGGCTCCCACAGCATAATTCACGGCTAGAAAGAAAAAAAAAGTATGAGTAGTTCACTCTGGCGAGAAATAGGCCATCAGTAAACACACTACAGCAACACTGTGAAAGCAGAAAAAGGCATAAAGGCTACTGGGTTATTGTCATCCTGTCTGAGTGGCCTGCACTTGAAGGCCCCAGAAACTATGAACTCGCATCGCCTGCCTGAGTTTATGCAGTTTTAAAAAGTGGGGCAGTTTCCCCGGCATCACGCAGCTGAAAGGGCCACGTCTCCATCATCCAAGCAACCCTGAACAGAGAAAGGTCACCAAATACACGCAAATTTATTTACAGAATTTCAAAAACAGAAAAATGTATATTTTAAAAAAAAAAGGTTTGGACAGATCCCAGATCTTGCTAGCATTTGCTGAAGTGAAATCGTCAAAGGAGTTTTGGAAAACTAAACAGATAAACAGCGGAAATGAAAGCGACAGACATGAGCCGTAATAGATGACAACAATCAGACAGGCTGGAGAATAAACCCCTTTTTTGGGGCCATGACTGAAAACAGCCATATGTCACCACGGTTGCATAACTAGTTAGCGTCACACAATAATCAAGGACAACAGCAGTTAAGGAGGTGGAACTTTGAAGATAGAGAAAAATGTTCTTCTTGTAATGCCTGTGCAGCAACAAAACATATTTGTCCACCTAGAGAGACATGAAACTAAGCATGCATATTTCAGCTAATGGATGAGGCGATCTTCAGAGTCGGAAAAAATCTCTCACAAATATGCAAGACGGCAAATTAAAAATTTCTGGAGGATCACTGAGGATTGGAGTCCACACAGAACCGACACAGAACCTGCAGTCCATCAGTCCTTGTCCATGGCCGTTTTAACCAACTCGGCCCTCCGCGATTTGGCTGCATCCTCGAATTTCTCGATGACGTGATTGCACTTCTTTTTCTGAAGAAAAAAGTTGCAGACACAATAAGGTTTTAGGTGGAGGAAGGGGGGGGGGGGTAGCACTTCACCACTTCCATCCTTCTACAGAGATCTTCAAACGTGATGCAATTCAGCACTATGGACCAGGCTGACAAACACTTGAGAATACTGTGAAATGTGAATTTTAATATCGTCTATAGACTTATAATCATATTTTAGTGTGTTATGCATTCTAAGAGCAAGAAAGAAATGCGGCCTCATTACGAAACTGTAATTGAGATGTCTAGCAGGCACTTAGTCCGATATCGTTCCTTGAATACTAAGAATCCAAGGAGCTCTTCAGGAACTGCAGAAGTATAATTATATCACCATGCCAGTGTTTTTACAGCAGTCGCATAATTGAAACCACAAATTTCAACAGCTGTAGCTTATTAATTTTGCATCATTATAACAGCTTCGAGGTGACCGTCACCATTATCACAAATCTTTGAAGTGACAGTTCAAACTGCAGTCCTACAAAAGGACAACACGCTTTCACGCTGCCAAAAGCGACAGCCCTCCACATCAGCGCACCGGATCGCGGGCAAACAGACACTTACGATGAGAAACTTCTCCCTCTCTTTCTGCAGTTTGATGACCTCCTCGACTGTGAGCTCGTTCACAGACTTCTTCAGCGTGATGAAACTGCAGGATGGTGAATGGGCTTTGTGCTCCTTCCTGGAATATGAACAGGCAGCTTTAACACACACGCGCGCACACACACACAGTCCAGAAACCAGAGACCAATACAAAACGAGAGAATAGTTCCAACATCCATCCATCATCCAAACCGCTTATCCTACTGGGTCGCGGGGGGTCCGGAGCCTATCCCGGAAGCAATGGGCACGAGGCAGGGAACA
>JAODJX010000043.1:2847162-2864164 GCA_026776945.1 Isichthys henryi
TTTAGTAACTCCAATTAGCCTCAGCATGTTTTTGGACTGTGGGGGAAACCGGAGTACCCGGAGGAAACCCCACGACGTATCTTTAATGGCTGCTCTCAAAAAGTTATTACAGATATTTACATTTATGCAGAACATAAACGGAGGCATGCGGATGGCAATAAGCCGTATATTGCAATACGTGCAACAATTTCTGGTGGTAACAGCACCAATGCATGCGTTATGCTTATTTAATACGCATTTGCTCTGCTATGACAAGAAATTGCCGTGCGCTTTAACCTTTGTACAGCTAATTCGTACTACACTCGGGTTTTAAAAGTTAAAATGCACGTTAATTTCTTATCATAGCAGAGCAAATGCGTATAAAATAAGCAGGCATTTGCGCGGTTACCACCAGAAATTGCCACAGGTATCGCATTATACTGCGAATGCGTTGCGGTTACGGGCATCTCCGCAAATGACAGTCGCCTTACACAGGATCGTCCTCCGGCTCCCAGCCCTCCAGCTCCTTGAGGCAGAAGAAGCACTGCGCCGTGTCGGGGCTGTTCTCCGACGGCGTGTGGATGAACCCGGCCCTGGCCATCTGGATGGGGGATCAACACAGGTGTCAAATCGACAAAGGAAGCATGAGCTTCACAATCCCGGGCAAAGAGCCGCAACCCCGCTGCCCGGCACTCACGTTTTCCGAAGTACAAGAGCAGCCATCCTCGAACGGCCATCCCGAATACGTCTTCAGCCTGTTCTCATAAAAGTACATCTTAGTTTCCTCGTAAGTGACCAGATCCATTGTACTAAATGCCACTTACGTGGTATAACGTATCAGTCTCGAAACAAAGTTTAAAGTCTCCCTTTTTTTTGTCGTACTTGCTTCCACTAGTTACTATCCAGCTCACTTTGTCAGCGGTCAGGTTTAAATTTTCTGTGAGCGCTACCATTGGCGGGAGCTGTACGTCGAGCGTCACTCTGGCATCATGGGAGTCGTAGTTTTTTTCTTGACGGGCTGCGATTGGTTACAACACAGCGCGCGGCACATTGGAGGAAGTTTCTTGCTCAGAAGAGAAATATTTCATTTTAAAGTATATTTTATCATCAAGTTATCAGGTAGTTGTACTGGACCTGTAATACAAATCATCTTTTTAAAACTGACCTACTAGTAGGCTGCTGTCGGCCTTGTAAATAAATACAGACCGCTTCTTCATGGCGAGGTTAATAACAGGCAGACGCGTTCTGTAGGAGCCGTTGTGATGGAGGGATCGAGGTGTTCGGTCAGGTCTCTGGCCTCTCTGGATCGTCCCACTGGGTCGGCTACGCTGGTCTGGGCCGGGACCGACTTGTTGCTTAGCAACGGAAGCAATCTGGTGCTCCGTCACAGCACCACGGGGCAGACGGTGAAGGTAAGTGGCGGACTTCATCTCCACGTAACCTTTTTCAGCGGTGTAATTATTGTTATAGAACAGGTTCACTTTCAGGTCTCTTCTTTAGGGCTGTCAACTTTGGTCAGCTGGCTGGAGTGAGATTTTCAGTTTGAGACAAGCCTGCAGACACATGCACACACACATATACATGTATCTTATTACCTCGTAAAGAGTCTGTAGGGTTTGCAAACTACCCCATAAGCTTCTGACGTAGTTCATGTTAGGTTTATAATGGAATAATATGAATTTGCCCTAAGATTTCTTGCGTGAGAGACGGCGGCCCTGCTGCACCCTCGGCAGATACGTGGCGTTACGTTCCCAGCCTTCTGCGGATCGTGTGCATTTTGATCTACCGTGAAGCTCTATAAACTACATAATCGCAGAGTTTGTGTCACGTTGCGTGAGTTTATTTTTGCCAGCTGAGCTGCATTTGTATCCGTTTGAACTTCCCGTGAGTTAAACCTCATCAAACGCGATACTTCAGAAATCGCTGTTTATGGGATAATGAAATGACATTCTACTCTAAAATTTAATTGGCGGCAGAATAACATCCATCCATCCATCCATCCATTCTCCGAAACCGCTTATAAATGTAGCTTATCTTGTTCAGGGTACGGAGCCTGACAAAATAACAGTTAGTTCATTTTCGCATTCATTTAAACCTCTATGCATTTTCCCAGAACCAGTAATCAAGTGCAATGTTTAAGTACGCTTAAAGTATTTAGCAAGGAGATGGGACACCCTGGATGTAATGTATACAAACAGAGGCAACAGCATGCATTAATGGCGATTTATAAACTAAACTGCATGTCTTTTGTCCGTGGAAAAAGGCTGGAGTGCCTGAAGAAGACACTCAGGAACATAATTATATTAGGAAATAGGTACAATCATTTAAAATGACATTTTTAGATTTTTGGAAAAGGCTGTTAAATCCTCCGGACCCCTAGGATTGTTAAAATGTGTATTTTGAACAATAAAATATTTTTATATTTCTCCTAAGGAGAGTGGTGCAAAGAAATGTAATAGGTTTGCTGATTTGATGATTTCATAGCGAAAAAAGATAATTACAGCTCAGGGGAGGTCAGTGATTCCATGTAGAGCTATTCTGCTGGAACCGTGAGTTATTTTGCGCTGCCCGAGGGTGCGGTGCCTGCCATTTCTGCTTCCTGATGCTGCCGCTATATTCTTGTGTCCTCCTGCCTGTCACCCTCCAGGCAGTTCACACGTTCCCCAGCCCTGTCGTGTGCATGGCGCAGAGTCCAAACCAGCAAGGCATGTACGCTCTCTGTGAGCACAACGGGATACATTTCGTCCCTCTTCCACAGCTTCTCAGGTACTCTAAGACATTAAGATCTGGGGATAAAAGTTTTTAATGACACAGAGCTCACAGATTTAATCACAATAGGCCTTTTTTTGTGTGGTCTTCCCCGCAGGTCTTCCTCGTGCCCCTCGTGTGAGGACAGTGGTTCAGGGAGTGTTGCCACTAATTCCCAAGTGATTGCAGACCCCGCTGTCAGCTCCTTTGTTGTGGCAGACGGTGTCTTAGTGACGGTGGGGCTGACGGATGGCAGGTGGCGGTTTAGCTTTTATGAGATCCCAGAGGCCAATACAGCAGAGCACAGAAAGCTCGCAGATCGCCACATCTCTGCTACGGCTGTAGGTGGGGGTGCCATTGGAGCAAGGAGCGAGAGCGTGGCTCAGCGCCCAGTACTGTGTTGTGTGTATGCGAGGTGCAGTTTGACCTCCCAGCCACCAGAGGGCAATGATTGCTGCGTCCTGGACACGGCTCTCTTCAGCCTGCTCTTTGGTGTTGACTCATCGCTGATCCCTTTGCCCATGTTCGTCTGCGGCCTGCCTGACGGGAGGCTTTGCAGTCTGCCTGCCCTACAGCAGTCTGGGGATGTGGGGCCTGCAGTGAAGGTGCTCCACAGCTTGGAGGAGCCCATCGTCTTCCTTGGCATCTCCATGGTTGGTGACGGCAGCTCTGGGGCCTTGGTGGTGGTCGGTGGCTTTGGTAAGGTGCTGCTGGTATTGGCTGAGCAGAAGGAGGGGTGCAAAGTGCTGGCATTCAGGGAGCGGGGTGTAGCCGGCCCCGTGGTGACCGCCTGCCTCAGTGGGACATGGCTGTACTACAGCACTCGCTCAGACCTCCTGGTCCTGTCGCTGGGCAGCACAGACCAGAAGCCAACCATGGGTTTGGACCCCGCTTCCTTCTCTCAGAACCCAGTCAGCCTGAACGTCTGCGGTGTCGCAGCACTGGCCAAGCCTACGATGGCCTCCACAGGTACCAGAACCAGAAGCTCTTATGCATGTTGCTGAGGATCTTGGGTTGTTGGTTTGGCAGGTGCTTTTTTGAAGCATCTTCTCACATGTCTTTAGATGGGGGGAGCTGGGGATGACGATCGCGCCACCGGTCTCAGTTTCAGCGAAAGCCAAGCGAATAAAAGTAAATAAATGTATAACAATAAATGTGTTATAATAATTATTTTTAATTGGCTTTTAGAGCCGACCGAAATTGTCCCCTTGCAGGCTGTATTGTGCAGTAGCGTGCCTGTTATTGTGCGTGGAAATACTTACCCTTTTATCTTGGGAGCTGCTTGAATTACAGGGAAATTATGCAGATATTTTCACTGCACGGTTGAGTGGTGCAGTTGTAGCACATATGCAGTTAAGCTGTGACATGGAGGTGCATTGTCACAAAGTGCATTGTGAGGCCGTTGTTAGCGGTATGGAGCTGCGCTGGAGCAGACCCTGCGGCGCCCGCCTCGCTCCTACCCGCTGGTGTGTTCCTCTGGTTGTGATGTGTGCCTGCGTGTGCTGATTTAGCTTTTCTGTCTGTGCCAGGCACTGTGGAGCTCATGGCCACATCTGACAGGGGGAGGCTCTTGCAGATAACCCCATTGGGGGGGTCAGAGGGGGCCCCCCCCTCAAGGCTTTCCACCTCTCAGGTCGGCCAAAAAATGAAGGATCTTCTTGCTGGCATCAGGAATGTTGCAGAGCGGTGGGTGTAATTCTTGGAGTATGTACATCTTGGCTTTGGCGTTGAAGTCTACACTGTATGGACAAAGTATTGGGACACTCATAGTATTTAAAGGATTGGGCCACATAAGCCACACCCACTGCTGACATACAGGTGTATAATTAATGCAATAATGCAATGTGCAGCATTAAACGATGGCAGCAGATTAGGTGGTTGCGTCGAAGAGGTTAGTCAGCCGAGGACCGTCACTCGACACCTTTGGACACCATTCCAACAAGTCGGTTCTCTACATTTCTGTCCTGCTGAAGTCGCTCAGGTCAACCACAAGTGAAGTGATTGTGGAGTGGGAACATCTGGAAGCAAGTTCAGCTGTGACATGGCGGCCACACAAGCTCACAGAGAGGGACCTGATCACCCAAGGTCAATATCCAACCTGGACGGCAGCAAATCCCACCAGCAATGTTCCAGCATCTTATGGAAAGCCTTCCCAGAAGAGTACAGGCTATTATAGCATCTAAGCGTTAGCAAACTTCATGTTAATACCCTTTGATTCAGTGTGAGATACTAGACAGGCTGGTGTCCCAATACGTTTGTCCATATAGTGTATATGACCAGCACAAATCCCCAGGAACATGGAGGCTGAGTTCTGCATTCATTACTTCCTGCCTGTCCGTTTCCGTTTTGCTGTACTTGTTTTATACCATTTTGGCTTCCTTGTTTATCTTTTTGCACAGAGCATCCTCTTTGAAAAGTAGTATTCAAGTGAGGAACACAGCTCTCAAGAAACTTAACCAAGTGTTTAACATTTGCTGCATGTTGCTGCCCAGTCAGAACGGGAGGGAGGGGCATCTTGACTGCAAGCCTCCAATCAGCTTTCATCTTACGACCAAGTGGGTTAGCCTTTTGCGAGAGGAGTCCTTGACCTTAAGCTGCGTTCTGGAAAACTCCAGCAGCTATGTGCTCGAATGTGGTTGGACTTTGTGTATACAGGTGGTACCTTCATACAGTTCTTTGACCTCGGAAGACATGGCCACCAAAACCTACAGCTTCCCTCTTGAAGAGCTGGCTCCTGGTAAAACCCTGGAAGTGACGTTGCCTTTGGCACCTGGGAATGAGTTACGCTTTCCTGTGAAGGTCTGCTCTTCACTCATTTATTCTTTGCAAAGCATGCTGGGATGCTCGGAGCTTGAGTGTCTTCTGCACAGAGGAACCCCGTGGTCGAGGCTGGTCTCAGATTCTGGGTTGGTCAGCCTGTCTCTTGATGCTGTGACCCTAGACTGGCTGCACTGTCTGCACATTGATGGACCTGTTGCTAACACCAATGGCTTCTGCTCCGGAATGAGCTCCTCAGCAGACCCCATCCAGACCTTCCTGCGGGCCCGGAGGTGGGAGCAGTGGAGTTGTGACCGCAGTGGGCCCGGTCCCAGCTCCTGGGGGGTAGGCCCCTTCACTGCAACTCTAAGGATATCATCGGCGCTGTTGAGGACGATGCTAGCAGACTCTGCGCTAGGCGGCCCGTCCCTCTGTGGTTCTCTGCTGGCCTGGTTGGTGTCCAGCTGCCCTGGTAACCGCTCCAGAGCAGACCTGAGCTCCCCTGTGGTGTTTGCTCGCTGCCCTCGAGGAGATCGCCTGAAGCTAATGGCCAACGAGGTATGTGTGTCTCAAGTCTGTGGTGTCTGCTCACCTGTGAGTTCATGTCATCATTTACTCATCTTAACCTCAATTTCCCCGGTTGGCCCAGGTGACGGTTGAGGAGGTGAGCTCAGATGGGCTTCTTCTGGTCGTGGAGGTTCAGCTGGAGAGTTCCTCACTGGTCTCGCTCTGTGGGCTGCATCATGCTGTTCTTCACCGCCTGCAGGTACTGAAGGGAAATGGTGTGTGACTCCGGGGGCTTTGACTCTGCCTGTGATGGGAAGGTCGCTGGGCCCAGAGCAAGACCCTTAACCTCCAGTTGCTCCGGGGACTGTCTGACCCCGCTTTGAATAAAAACATCTACAGAATTCATACATATGTAATGTAAATGCTTTGCAGTAAAATAGCTGGTTATGTGGCATTTTTAATGAACCTAGAGTCACCCAGTGTGCTGCGCCTGATCGTGTCGTGGCTCAGATTCTTCCTCTCTGTCTCGATTGCAGGCCTTCCTGAGTGGGGTCACCAAGGCAACTGGGGATCTGGCACAGTTACAGGGGCGAAGCTTGCGAGGAGCCCTGGAGCGTGCTGAAGTGAGCACCCCCCCCCCACCACCCCTCCTCGCTGTAGTGGCTGTCTGGGATTCCCTGCACTCCTGGTCGGCTAACGGTGTGCCTCTCTCCTGCAGGTGCTCTTACGGGAGATCCGGGAGGCTCGCGATCTGACGTCCCTGGGTGCCGGGATGACGCGGCGAGCGGCGGACACGCTGCTGCGCGTGTACATGCAGCTGAGAATGCAGCCCCTCCTCATCCTCTGACACGTGTTGGGAATCCAGCTGAATCCAGTGACCAGTGATCTATGGATCTACATTCTCTCTGTGTACTTTGTGTTATGTAAAGGAGTGAAATTTAGTCAGTTAACCCGTAAACTAGGAAAAGTAACATTGGAGTAAAGTCAACTGAGAAAAAAAGCCCTAGATGTAGATATTTGAAGAGCTGAGTGTTCAGCAGCTATAATAATAATAAATGTGTGGTGTGCTGTTCAGGAAGAATGGGATTCATTTAGCTGAGCTCATCTTGAAGCACCGTTTCATCCCTCTTGGCCTGGCTGATCCCGCATTTTTATGCGACATTTCTCTGCCGGATCCTCATGTGTGTGAAGGGGTCGTCGCGGGAACGTGTAGCGATCGTCGGTGGAGGGCTGCCGGGCGCCTGATGCTGGCGAGGGAGTCCGAGGTTGTTTCGAGTCAGATGCTGTTAAGCTTGACGTGTCTGGCTATGAGGTGGAGGGGCAGCGTGGACCAGCCTTTCACTAGTGGCATGGGGCTGGGGCGGCTGCCTGTTCTCACCCTACATGACACCAGCGGCTGGTAGCCTAGCCTCAATTAGCCTGCCACCGGTATGGTGCAATACTGCAGAACTTCAACACAACAACAAGCAGGACAGGGGCAGTTATCCATCCCACTGCAGCACCCATGGAGCTGGGGGTTAAGGGCCCTGCTCAGAGGCACACAGACATCACTGTTGGATCACAGACATCCAGGTTTAGCCCACTGAGCTGCACACGGCCCCTTTTCCATTTTTTTTGCATTTGAGTGTCCCTTTGAGAGCCAAACCAGACATACACATATTTATATCCACAAAGACGTAAGACATGCCATTCGCCTACCAGCACATCAATCGAAGCTTTTGCTAGCTTAATCGTGAGTAATGGGTTACTATGGCAAAGAGAAGCAGTTTGATCACAGCTGGATGCCATGCTTATCATTTAATTAGATGGGACATTTTCACATCTGACAATAGTGACTGATTGTGAACAAGCACCTACTCTCCAGTGGGCTCTGATTAATGAATTGGGGACACTGGATTTTTTTTTCACGGCACCATCCAGTTAGTCTGGTTCCTAATGATGTATAAAACATTGTTAACCTGCAGTTGCTGTCTTTGTGTGGTATATGGTCCTAACTAATTGTACCTGGACTCTGTAGATCTAGTAAATCATGCCACGGTCTACACAACAGACTTAGGCAAACTTGTAGTCTATAATCGTGTAGTTCATCTTTTGCCCTGTAGAGGGTGCTAGAGGTGCACCTTTAGAAGTTTTACCCACACAGGAATTTAGAATGATCGTGTGTGTCTGGCCGTGGTGAGAAGAACTTCAGGTGAAGATGCATCTTCTGTGAAGCTTAGGTTCTCCCTCAAGTTGCCTTCTGGTGTGAACACTGTCCGCTGTAGTATGTGGTAAAAGCTGAGGGACCAGTCACTGCAGTCCTTGTAAAAGGAATGACCACCTCCTTTTTGCAGAGATTTACCAGTGAGTCACATGCAGCTTATTTATGCTGAACCTAGACGAGTAATGCAGACATTTACAGACTCGTACAGTATTTTTGCTGGAATTTACTGGGTCATTTAAAGAAGTTCCTTTACAGGGATAAAATTGAGTTTCTGGGATTGCAGTTGGCAGCGTTCTGGGGGTGGTACTGCTTTTATTGCTGCTGTCCGTTATTAGAGCTAAAGCCTTAAGGTTTGTGTGTATAGATGAAATGTAAATATTCCCATGATCCTCTCTGTTTTTGCAAAGATGGACCGTTTTGCAGAAATCAAACGGCTGTGGATTTCACAAGTGCGATGGGTCTGCCTGGAGGTCAGGGTGCTATGACTCTGGTGGTCTGTGGTTTCTCTGGGTGGTCCTCACAATTTATCCGCAGAACGCTTGCACGTACAGTATAGGCAGTGTGCTGTTTCACCTTCTGCGTGTAAACATTTCTGGAAAGATGCAGATGTGATTGAATATTACAGTAATGATTCATGACACATATTTGATTGCCGTTTTTTCCAGAGCGACTTAAATATACCAGTTTACACCTCTGGATAATTTACTGCGGGACTTTACTTAATGTAGCCACCCTTCCACGCTGTTACATGCCCTATTACAACAGGACCCTTTCTGTAACACTGTACGTGTCTTTGTCGTGCTATTCCATCTGCGATCCACGCAGCCTGGTTACTGTGCTGCTTGTGTGACCCATGTAATTTTTGGAATATGGAAAAATGTAAAAGGTTATGTAATGCTGGTACTGTAACATTTGTGTAACGATAAGCAAAATAGTCTGTCCTGAGAGGTTTATCACGCCTCCTCAGT
This sequence comes from Isichthys henryi, assembly GCA_026776945.1. Taxonomy (NCBI): domain Eukaryota; kingdom Metazoa; phylum Chordata; class Actinopteri; order Osteoglossiformes; family Mormyridae; genus Isichthys; species Isichthys henryi. The sequence continues at coordinate 2,856,325 of JAODJX010000043.1, forward strand.
TTTGAGGGTGTAAAGACTGACACCTACTGGAAACGAAGTGCACAGCACATACTAATTCCTTTTCTGCTCTGTATTTAATCTGTTCAAATCGGGAAAACAGTCCAATGCAATAAATAGCAATAGGGTTTTTTCGTGTTATAGCTACATTAACATAAATTGTGAAAATATTGGTTTGCGCAATGATTTATTATGATGTTTTCAAAATTGGTTTTTCCTTATACCGGTTGTAATTCATTTATTTGACAATGGTGTATAAAATTGGCATATAAGGATTACCTCGGACTTGGACTAGTTTATGAAAGGTGAAGGAGATGGGAGAGGTTTAAATCCAAGGATGAGACCCAGGTCAAACGGATTAACATTAATGTAAATGGGCGGAAGCTGCGGAGATTGAAGACCAGCTCCTTCCGCATGACTGGCAGGGTCATTAGCAGCAGAATTTGCACAGCATGGATTTCTTCTGCCTTTATGTAGCCTCCTGCCCTTAAAATCTAATTAACAGGTGGCACCATATTCACCTGTGGATAACTGGAATTGTAAGATCACCGTTTGCGTGAAAAAGAAAGGAAATTAATCTTGGTAATTATTGTTAATGAACAGATTGCATAGTGTGGCACGTCCTTGTCAAGTGGAAGGCAACGCAGCCACAAATACCCTGCGTCAGCATGAGAGTGAAGAGAAATGTCACATTTATTGTGGTTTATTCTTTCCAGAACAATTTCAGACAATAATATTCTAAAAGAATACTAGCTTCCCTCTAACTTTAATGAAATCCTGTTAAGTAATGGACTGATGCTCCTACATACTGGCTTTGGTTTCTCGGGTAACAAAGTCCTGGTTCCGTTTGGGGTTTGTACGAGGGTTCATGTTCCCGAGGAACCTGATATATTAACCTGGTGACCACATCTTACGAGATCCTGCTTACTACTGATATGTTAAGTCCATTCTAGTGATGGACAAAATTACCCTTCGTGAACCATTTGCTGCATTTTTTGTCCCCACTAGATGGTGCTCTTGGCTTGCTTCAGGACATGCTATGAACGGAGAGCACCGTCTAGTGGAGTTCAAAAATACAGCAAACGGTTCAGGAAGCCTCATTTTGTCCATCAGCAGTCTATGATAAGCTTACTATTGCAACACTGACTGTAACTTCTAACTGTAAACTGCCTTGGAAGGTGTTGTTACTTTAGGATTGGCAAAACATACACAATATAAGGAGAGGGTTGGGGTACGCAGGGAAGAGATGAAGGAATTGTGTGGCAGGGTCCGTGGAGCTTAGTTAAGGCCCCTTGGCAGTATACCATAGTGGGTCTGTAGCATTTTGAGGACTTTTTACAACGACTTTGGATTGCCACATGGGGACTAAGGAACCTGGAAGACATGTCTGTTACAGCAGAATTAATGAAACCCTTCATTTCGAACATTGTGCTGGTCTGGCCACCACGTCGCATATACACTTCAAACTATTCTGTGCCAGTTTACCTGGATTTCAAAGAGCAGGTCTTTCATGTTTTTGATGGTAGAGGGCAATTTTATACCAGAAGGTTATGTCCCTCCAAAATACTTCCTTGAAGACTCCCAGTTATCATCAATGATGCTTGTTCTTCTCGAACTGTTCTCTGATAATATCCTGAATCTTGTTTACCACCTAATCAGGCCTGGAAAATGTAATGACCTTCTGATTCAAATAGCATATTTCTTCAATTTAAGTGGACGTGAAGCTTATCAGAAATTATATCAGACTCTTTCCTCCCCACAGAAATATAAGTGGATGAAAACATAAAAAATAACTTCCAAGTCCTTACAAATAGCCCTTTTTCAGATTGTTTCAAGGAAATGTAATGTCTGTAGATGAACTCTTTTATTGTCAGGAATAAGTTCAGATGAGCCTTAAAGCTCTTGTAGAAATCTGCTCCTAGGCTGTATGCTCTGAAATAAAGCCTATGTGAATAAAACTGAACCTTTAACCTTAGTTTTAAGTTGGACAGTGGCAAGGAAAATATATAAATACTGTATATTCACATATATGAATTATTTCTTTGACTTGTACTGCTTTTGCTAGGGAAGAACCCAGCTGAACAGAGATGAGAGGGCTCAAACCCGTTTGCCCTCTCTGTGCTGTTTCGCTGGTTGAGCCAGCGACTGCCACTTCCTGCAGTGTCCAGCAGGGGTCAGTACTCCCAGAGGGAAGAGCTGTCCGCTTCATCGCCATCGCATTTCAGCGTGCCGCCCTGGTCCCCGCGCAGGTACTTCCCGTTCTTTCCCTTGATGGCCACTCGCCCCTGCTCCAGCAGCTCCAGGAAGAAATCCTCAGGGATCTCCCCATCTGAGCACACCAGGCCGCTGCTGGAGACGTACCAGAACCTCCCGTTGGTACCTGGGAATGAGGAAAGATCACTCACGATAAGCTGGCCAGGGCTAACAGGAATGGCGTCCCCTGTTCCACATGTGCTGCATTTATTAACTCATTTTTCATCAGGCTTCCACATGACCAGAGAAAGTGTTGCATAGTCAGCTTCAAACACAGATGCCACTGCCCGTTCTAACTAACCTGAAAGGAAGGTGACACAGAACATAAGCAGGAAACGGTATCTGTCAGCTTCCTACGACTAATATCTGTAAGCATGTACCTCGGACAGCACTTCAGCAAGGCATAACTAAACGCTGACCGGTTTATTCAACATAATGCATATTTGTGAGAGGTTTAGAAGACAGATACTTTAATAGAGAGTAGGTTTGGATCGTCTGCCACCTGTAACATCCAAGCTTTGTGCTTGCTCAGCATATCATGAGCTACGTACGGGTGCTTACTGCGGAAATAAAGCTAGTTAAATATTATATGGCACATCTATATTGTGGGCAGGTCCTTAATTTCCAAGTAATCTTATATTTTATGGCATGAGTTATTTATTTTTTTGAATTCAGTTTGCTTTTTCATAACTCAAACATCGCAATATGTCACCGGCATGCCGTGTCAGTAGTTAGTATGTCATTCTCGATTAACGTGCTCATAGCTTTGTTTATGACATCGGGAAACTCGCTTTTTTTCCATAAGCTTGTGTGTAAGACTGAGGTTAATGATTGATTGTTTGGTCTTGACCAGAGAGTCTCCCACCTTCCGGAATTGAAGATGGCTGACTAGATAACATTGTTAATTTCCTTTTATCTGTGCACATGCTGTACCTGATAGAACAGGTTCTTGTTTTTCTGTGAAATGAGTCACCTTTGATCATGCTGCCCGTGAGTCCCGCATGGTACATGCTGGAGGTCACCTCAGCGAGGTGCCGTCCGCGGCGGCATCTCAGGATCCCTTGGGGAGCGCTCACCTTTGATGTGGTAGGCACCATCGCTGAAATGCAGAGTGAAGATATCGTAGACGGAGCGGTTGGTGTCCAGCGTGTTGGAGCTCTTGTGGTGGCACACGAAGCCGTTTTCCCCCCGTAAGATCAGGATGGGTCGGTTGATGAGCTTCAACAAGAACTGCTCGTCTTCTCCTGAAGATGGAGGTGGAGGACTGTAAAAACCAAGGACTGGGTGTCTCCCAGCACTGGCGGGATTCTAGCTGGAGACTCGTGGCATATCAGGACACTGTTGGGTCAGCACTGGATCACTTAATAACGATCTGTCAATGACGTCAGTGCCTGGTCCCAGCCTGTCCACATGTGGGCTTTGTAACCCTGGACCAGAGGATCCCCAGCCTCAATCTCAGTGACCCCTCCCCCCCTTCATTAGGAGCCATCTGATTATCAGTGCCAATTAAGACAGCCTCTTATTGGTGGGCTAACTCCTATCTACTTAACTATTGACGCTGGTCTTCAGCTTTACGTTTCTCCTTCATCCCAAACCCGAACTGTACTTGATTGGCCACCTACCTGGTTCCTAGTGAATATACAGTTCTCTGTTATCAATGAACATCACTAAGTGGCAGATGGTGAAGATTAGGTTGAGTACTCACTGTATTTCTGCTCTATGTGAGGTGGTTGTGTGGACCCTGGTCTACCTACTGTATAACCAAACAGCACACTAGAAAAGGCCCTGTTGACTTGTATAACAGGCACCAGTCTGGATGTGCCAGCTCCATTGCTGATGAATATCAAGGAGAGGAGACCGTGACCAGAATAGAGACAAATTCCTATGCATCCAGTAACATCCTCTGATGTACTTGGGGAACCTGGAATTTTTTCCATTCCAGCTCAGTACTGAGCTACCTTATTAAACTAATTACTGCCTTGATTTACCCACTTTAAGTCTCAGGATAGACTACCATGCTGGATCATGGTCCAAGACCACAGCCCCCTCTCTACAGTGCTTCTCCAGAACAAAATGCCAGAATGAATCCTGGGCATATGGCCACTAGGGGGCGAAGGTGTGCATGCTTGAGTCTGAAATTTTCAGACAAAAGACTAGTGAATAAATTTGAGCAGTAAAAAGGTTTGCTGAGCACAAGCATGGTACCATGTGGTACCTAACCGGGCTCAGCCCAGCGTAAGGTCCCCAGCACTTACCCACAGCCTCGCTGATGGCGGCCAGTTGCCCGTTCTTCTTCGTGCACACGTATCTGCCATTGCCGGCGCGGACGGCCACCCTGCGGCCCAGCCACTCAATCTGGAACATGGTGTTGGCACCCCTGAGGTCATGGACGTGAGAGGTTTCAAGGAGAAAGGGGCAGTTAGTGCTCATTAAGGTAGGGGCTCCATACAAATGTCAAAAGCAGGAAAAGGGCGAGTTGAGCACATTGGGAAAATGGGAAGAGATCTGTCTAACCATAGCCAGTGGCTATGGATGCCAAGGCCTGTATCCACCTCACTTTTACATATATATTATACCCGTATATATATATTTATATGTGCACATATGACGATGAGGCAAAACATTATGATCACTGTCATTTGAAGCAAATATCCTCGATTAAGATTGGCGTTTGTCAAGGTCTCGGACATTTCAGACAGTACGCTTGCATTCGGTGCTTTTAATTGACATATTAAATGCAAATAGAATGAGTAGGATAGATCTGAGCGATAAGGTTCTAATCGTTATGGTCAGGTAACTGGGTCAGAGTTACCGATAGAGCGTGAAATTCAAGTAACCCTTAAAATTTAATCAGTCGTCACGGATGCACATAGATGCACATGGACTATATACTGCTGTATATACCTGACATGTTCTAGGTTTGTTACAAGTTTGCTTTGGTAATCAGTGGCAGTTCTGAGTAATTCATGCTGTGCAACAATAGATGGGTGCAGAGAAGGGAACGTAAAGGAATTTCTTTACCCTTCCGTAGCCGTGCACTGGATGCTGCCATGGGACACCAGCGTCCAAGAGTCGCCTGCTTTAGTCCGAAACACACACTTCCTGCTCTCTTTGTCGATCTCCACCTGGAAGGTCTCCATCTCCGTCTCGTCATCCTGATTAGCTGAGATGCTAACCCCTTGGGCGGAAATGAGAAGGTATCGAGACTGCAGCCAGCTTCTCCCCAAGGGTCAAAGTCTTTGTTTTGATTTTTAAAAACTGTTCATTCCAAGCATGCTGGGCTACCGTACGGCTTTCAGTGAAGCTGTCATAATATATCCGTCTGTGTGAGGACAGCCAAGATGATCTTGTACGCCCCCCCCCCCCCCTCCGTGCTCCTCCGAAGCAACGCTATATGAAACACCAGCCGTGAGTTAATCTCTCCTGAGAGCTGAGCACCTGGAGTTTATTACGTACGTGCTGGACCCACAGAATTAACCCGATTGACCTTCTTTCCCCAAAGTTTTATGTATATATTACGCATTACGAATTCAGCCGATTTAAGGTGTGGCCTTTGCTTTGTGCCTGGTGTGTCCCGATACGGGGGTCCCAGCTCACTGTCTCGGGGGGAGAAACCAGGAAACTCGTCCAGAGCCCGGGCTCGAGTGGGAGGGATTGTTCGTCATGGTCGGGGGGGGCTGGCTGTAATTTATTATGCACATAGGCTCTGTGGAGTCCAGCCTGACTGCCCCCACAAATGGGTCGGCCCCAAAGTACCATCTTGCAGCTTGTGTGGTACGGCACTGCCAAGTTGTGGAGAGGCTGGAGGAGTTCGGTTTGTTTACAGAAGACTTTGAGTCATTTCGTTTTAATGATAGTCAATAGTTTGCCACTTGCAGTGTTGTTTTTTTCCCACCTCAGACTAAGTCTGGGCACCGTGACTGATTTACACCGTATTATTATGTAGGGTGACTCGTCTCAGCATTTGCTGGTGAGATGCCCACAGTACAGCGAGCGTTCTTCCCACAGTGCTGTGACCTTGCTGTGGGACTTCGCCGGTCCTACTGGCTTTGGGGTTTGTACTGGGGTTTAATCTTTATTTATAAAGGACATCAATCAACGTGAAAGGAAGAACAAAAATCCTTCAACTTTCATGTTTGTGACTCAAAGGTTGCATCAAGCAATGCAGCACTCAGCATTTCAGGCTGGAGGGAAGACAACAGGAAAGGAGATTTTATGGAAGATATTCCTGCACGTGGGCAGGAATTTCCAGAGAGCAGTGTTACGCAAAGACGATTTGTAACTATAAGTGCTGTTGTCATGGAGTTTATAGTCTAAAATTTGGAGGGAATCGGCATGTACAGCCTCATAATGTAATAGCTTGGAAGTACTTGCAATGAAAAACACATTTTCAAATTCTCTGAATCCTTGGGATTGTAAATTGCCTTAGTAAATCAAGTGATGGGATTTTGGATGAACTGATTTTAATCAGAGCTCAATCTGTAGCGTATTTTAAGGATGTGCGGACATTGGTCGGTTGACGAATGAACTTCAGCGGGGGGTAAAGAGCGACTTAGCATACATTAACTGATTAGCCCTCGTCGGGTCCTGATATTCAAATGAATTCATCTTGAAGTGAAGCCTCTGCCTTCTTCGTGAAGGCGGGCCCTAATGAATTTGCAGGCCCATGTGTCTCATGAATGATTCAAACTCCGACTCGGGCTTGATTAAAAGCCAGGGCGGGCCCCACGCAGCAGGGTGGGACGTCCCCAGAGCCAATGCTGCGGCGTGCTCAGCACCCAGCCCCCGTAAGCTCTGGGAGTGATGTGGGGGCCCACGTGTGAGTCCTGGGTGGCCCTCAGGACTCAGAGATTAGCCCAAAACCTTTCCTCAAGTGCCAACTGTTGAGGGGGGGGTGACAGAGCTGACATTTTTTTTTAAACAGAGTTATAACGTGGGTCAGTCCTCCACTCTCAGTCTGTGGCAAGGTCTCCGTGTCTGACAGCGATTCTTGTTTAACCTCACCCTGAGCGATGTCCGCGCTTAAAAAAAAGAAAAAGAATCAGGCATATATGTAAACGGCCCAAGCGAAACAAAAGCCACCATGACAGACTGTGTCCAAGTTAGATGCCACAAAAATATCCCTCTGTTCTTTCCATGATCCTTTTTACTGCGCAAATCCTGCCCTCAGCCACCCAACCCCAGCCCAGTCAGCTAACTGGCTGTAATTCCCTCCTCGCTGGCGAAGCCGGCAGGGCAGGTACCATTAAGCGGCTTTGTGTCTGCGAGTTGCCATGGCTGCTAGGGGGCTCGGCCCAGGAAAAGTCGGAACAAAGCAGGTTGGCTTCAAAGCGGACGGCACCATCCCTGCCGGGCGCGGTGACCGGACCACATGTGGGCCGACACGGGAGGTTGACGGGGGATCTTACAGGGCGGCGAGTCTGTGTGTGGCGGTCAGCTCATGGGTTTCCCTGCCAGCTGCCCTCCCTTCTTCGACTTACCGAGGACCATGTGACACGCCGAGTGGCCATCAGGCATGTCTAATCCTGGGGGGGGGGGGGGGGGGGGGGGGGGGGGGGGGGGGGGGGGGGGGGGGGGGGGGGGGGGGGGG
>JAODJX010000043.1:2918176-2928546 GCA_026776945.1 Isichthys henryi
TGTGAAGATCCCCCTTATGCCACCAAAACAGCTCTGACTCATCGAAACATGGACTCCACCGTTTATGAGATGAGGAGGAGCTTCTGGACCCCACATGGACCCACAGTGATAGCCTTTGGGTGAAGCCAGGGGGCAGTCCGGTTAAACGGTCGGGGGGGGTTCCTTATACACATACGCATACGATCGGTATCAAACACACGGCAGGTTTCCATGATTGTACCTCCCAGTGAGACCTGGGCAATCTGTGACTGCGAAGTGGTGCTTCGAAACTCACAAGTGAAGCCGGTGAAGAAGCTGGGGGCAGGGGGCGTGACTGGAGGGGAGGGGGAGGTCAGGAGCTGGACTCCTTGGTGCCCCTGTGTCTGGAGAGCCTGGGGGCGGGTTGGAGGTTGGCGTCTCTGCCGGAATAGGCGCGAGCTATTTATGGCACCACTGAATGGGATGTAGCGGTATGACTGTGAGTGGCGTGCGATCAGTATAATTAGCCAGTTTACTTTAATTGATGAAGTGCAGTTGACGTGAGCCTACATTCAACCCAGAGTACTGAGGGTAACGTTACAGCCTAGTAAAGCACATCTGGTAGTAGGCTTGTGGTGCTTCCTCTACCCTAAATTAAGGTTGTTACCACTAATTGATTCCATACGTAATATCTGGCTATAGAGAAATGTTTAAGTATGAAATTGTCACTTTGGATAGACATTTCAGGAGGTTACATGCGTGGTGTTCCGGGTGAGTTAAAGGGATGAGCCAACCTTATAAGGAATGTTTGACAGACAGCTGAACGGTGACAGACAACTCGACATTATCAGTAAGACACGCAGGGGGGTCGAGGTGTCAGGGTAAAACACACAGACACAAATGCCATGGTTTTCTTATCTTTATTCATAAGCCATATATAAAAATCTTAATACTGAAATGCTTCTACATAGTTCATAAACTCCATTTGGACGTCGACTCAGAGTGTGGAATGGAAACGGAGCCCTAACTGTAGAACCTTTACAACATCTTTACCACATAGAACATCTTTGCGGGGGAGGCGACAACGAAGAAATTACAAAATACCAGTATCAATCTTTCAAAAAAATCTCAATCAGTGTTAAAATATTTTTATATTTATTTAGCAATTCTGAGAAATTCCGTTTTTTAGGTACACGCCCCAACCCTAAGCTCATTACCTCCTAAGCGCGGTCGATGGTGGCTTTAAATAATGTGGCGTGTGAGGACAGATGTTCCTGCATCTCCTTCTGTGATTCCTCACAGTTGCATTAAGCCCTTGCATCCTAACGACTGAATATCAATGCAATTCTATATGTTATAGTAGTATTGCACCTGTGTCTTTTGGGGGGGGGGGTGATCTTGCCACAGTGACATCACTTCCTGCCTCATGAGAATGTGCCTAATCGCACTGTCACGTGCCCCATTAAAAACCGCCTTTGGCTCCGCCTCCTCATTCATGCACCAAGGGGTTACACTTTGACTGTTTTTGATTCTAAAAGGACTGGCGAAGTCAAGTCCCTTTGCCCGTCTGCAAAGGCCCCCCCTTAGAGTTACACCCCCTTACGGATTCCGGGGCTCTGCTCCGGGAAGAAATAATCACAGTCTACATGATTGGAGTGTTTTTTTCTCATACACTCAGTACATTCGTGTCCCTTCATCCAGTGTCATTCACACAGACGTCAGACGCAGACGTGCGGCAGAGGGCGTCTGTCACGGGGGCTTCTCCGGCCTTTGCCGTCACGGGCCGGCTTCCCGGGCTGGCCCATCTCCCTGTGCCTCCCATCTCAGCAGAACAATGAGAATAACAGGGTCAGTAGGAGCGCAGATCCGCCATGGATTCTAATCAAATTAAGAAAGAGCAGTATGATTCAGGAGGTATTAGCGAGAGGACAGGCAACATGGCTGCCCAGCTTTGTGGCTTTAGCGTGAACTGAGTTTGTTTCTTAATGTGTCTTAATGGTACAGAGGACAGTGATCATTAGTGCTGCCATTATATAATAGTGACTGACAACCTTTCAGACAGCTGTACTAAAAAATGAGGGAGTCCCTGGAGTCTCCGGTAAACAGACCCGCTACTTGCAGTTAGTGCTTTTCAACATCAGGTTTCACAAGAAAATTTCTTTTTGAAAAATAAGCTTAAAAATGTTAAAACTGACAGCTTTAGATGAAGGCAAAAAAATGTTGAAAAATGTTCTGCTCTTTTAAAAACATTAATACAGACAAAGAAATCTTGGAGATTTTTACAAAAAAAAAATAGATAAACTGACTTTTTAAATCACTTAGCATAAGATGGCCTGTAGGCTTGCAGTGCACAGCAAGGTTAGAAAATAACCACGACTGTTTATCAAGAGGGAACACAGACCGCAATGACTCATCCAACAACAACAACAAAACTTAAATAACAAAATTTGCAAAACCAGTAAAGTAATTGTCTGTGGGTGTTAAAAATCAGGCTGCACAATGATGTCACTTCCTGTGGTGGTGGGGGGGGGGCGAATCACAGACTCTCCTAAAGGCACAGTGCTGATGCTATCAAACAATGTTCAGAAATGAATCCAGTGTAAGTTTGCGTAAAATACATATTTGTTTTATTTTAGGACATCAACCATTTAGGTCATACCGCAGTTAAAAAGGTAAGCGACATTTAATGTAGCCCCTGATTTCTCTTTAAAGCTATTTGGTTTGCAATGTTCGTAACACCAACACTAACATACAAAAAAATGTACAATAGTCCCCCTCCCCCACATGTACTCATTCACACACTTATTTAACTTATTACAGGTTTGCATATTAAATGACAGCAACAAAAATAATGACAAAATGGTTTTGGCAAAACCAAAAAAAGCCAAATACATGATGTGTTTGATTATTGATGCCCCCTTGAAAAATGCGCCACATCACTGCTAGTCTGATTGTCCTTCACAGTTACACAGAGGAGGCCGTAATGGGCCTACAAGTGCCAGAGTCGCAGGTCCAATTGCGACGAGAAAAGAGCAAAACACACACAGACACACACGCAAACACACGCACGCGCGCTGGGTTCTCTTAACGTTGCTGCAACGTAACAGGGACGTTACGGGTATGTAACGCTTACGCGGGAGAGCGCTCCCGCGATACAAGTAAGAATCAACATTGTCAATTAGTCATAAATAAATCAGGTCCGTCAATCTGATTGCAGGCTCCCGGATTTAACAAAAATACAACACTCTGATTGGATTTTTTTATATACTTAATTTATCATAATTTAATGAAAACCTTAGACGCCCTTTGGTTTCTGAAGCCAGAAAAAAGTGTTGACGTTTCAAAGTGACCTTCAAAACCAGAGAAAAATCACGCACACCCACAGAGACCAGGCTGGCCCTCTTAGTCCTCATTTATGAGGCTCGGCAAGTAACAATAGAGACCGTCTTTCGGCATCTCGTCAGCAAACGATCGCTGGCCGCTTCGTTTGTCGGTCACTGGCGCTTGTAATGTGTCCTCGTGAAGTTTCAGGGTTTGCATTCTCCTTGTCTTTGTCTTCTTGTACAGGCAAGGCAGTTGTCTCTTAGCTTTTTGCTCCTCATAAGTAGCATAGCGATTTGAAAAAAAAAATAAATAGTTGCCAGGTTTTAAAAAAAAGAAACGAAAAAGACAAACGAACAGGAAATGTAATGAGGCGGACAAATAGCCAGGCTGGCAGGCATCTCCTGCTCCTTCGCTCCTAACTAGAGCCTCTTCCCGGGGGAATATGCCCGTGTCGTCGTTCCAGACTGCTGCCAGCCCTCCACACCGCGCTCCGTCTCGATTCAGCCGGGCGCAGGCAGGGCTAGCCTCCTCTGCCACTGTCTGCTCATCTTCACCAGGACGGTCTTAAGTCGATACGCTCCACCATTACAAAAATAAAAGGCGCAATCGAAAAACATCAAAGGAGGGGCCAGTGTCTCTCTTTGCAGAGATATGTGTATAAAAAATGTGGAAAAGAGTCATTGATCTGTACAGTTTTACACCTGAATTTGAATAGGCAAGAGGTACTGATTTGTATGGCTTACTCAGACAGTTATTCTTAAGTAGACGAAATTTGGATACTTATTTTAATGACTACTTGAGATGCCTAGGTGTTTTAAATACTCAAATTGTGGTTTAGACAGTATCCTGTACACGACTGAAGGCCTGCTCTCCTGCAAGGCCTGTCTCTTCGTGCCAGTTATACAATTCCAGTGCACCCCTATGGTCCGAAGCCGGTCAGTTCGGACCACATCTTGACCCGTGCCTTCCGTTGTTCTGGGCACCTACAGACCCGCACCGCCGAGTCGTCAAAGAGAACCTCCGTTTACAGACTCCATTTGAGTCTTTTTTGTCTCTATTTAGTCTGCAGAGGTTCCATTTCATCGTGCTCCAGTAGTTAACAGCTCATGACAGAGGTTTCTCAGGGTCTCCGACAAGCTTTAGAGCAGAATCGGTTCCCTGTTTGACGCTATTCCACTCTGTGCCGGTGTCAGCCTGGACGCGGTGGCCCCTGGGACATGGGATGGCACTCCGGAGGAGCGATACAGCGTGGGCATTTCTCTCACTCCCGCTTCAGAAGTGCCGTCATACTCTACCATGGAGCGTCCCTCAGCTGGTCCATGGTTCACTTCCCGGGCAGCCTACCGGCCCCCATCGCTGTGCCAGCAGCGGGTAGCGGAAGCAGAGGGTGAAGTTCGGACAAAGGGGGCAGTTGCATGTCTGCTGTCACAACCCCTGCCCTTCACAGTGTCCCCTGTCAGGCAAAAAAAATCACAGCTCGTCGACCATCATTTCTGACTGAGGTCTTTCAGTAGTGCCACCAGGAGAGCAATATCGGGGGCTGCTAACACAGAATCGGCACCCCCTTGGCAGTGACCAGCTGACCGCTGGTGGGATCGTAGCTTCCAGCCAGGTAGTAGAGGTCCTGACTGTCGGGGGTCAGCTTCCGGCCGCGACTTAGCTGTTCGTACTCCTCACGGCTGACCACTTGGCACTTGTGGGAGATGGTCTGTACGTCGTTCTCATCCTCATGGGAGGACTGGTACAGAGCATGCTGGGACAGATTGAAAGGAACACAAGATTAATGCCCGAGGCTACTATAGTTAAATAAAACTCGGGCTTTGAGTCTCCCAGCTATTATTAAAATACCAGCCCTTGGTTCCAGTATTTTGAAAATGTTGACGCACAACTGTAAACAAGGGACAAGGATACTCTAGTCTTCAAGGATGACTTTCAGGCAGGTTGTATGCAAATATTGACTTCATACAAGCAACACAGGGGTAAAATATCCAAGAACATCTTAGCTTTGCAAAACCTAAAATCCAAACCTAAAAGCCAAACCTGTCTGCAGCAGTGTAAGAGGGAGCTCTACCTTGCCATCCCTGTGCCTTTTGCCCAACTTGGTCTCCTCTGGGTGGTAGAACCACTTGACCTTCACCACCATGCTGCTGGTCCAGGACTCCCAGAAGCTCTCGATGCGGCCAATGTATGGCAGGTTGGGCCGGCCGGCGGACAGGAACACGGCACAGTCGCCCACACGCACCATGTCGCGGCCACGCACGATGGCCTTGTAGAAGAGCTTGCGCGCTTTGCCCTTCATGCCCCTCCTCTGTGGACACAGAAGCATCCAGAAATCTTATGCTTATTCTTGACAGCCTCCAGCAGGTCCTTTGCTTAGTAACATGCTCAACTCCCTGGGCCCTATTATATACTTGTATGCAGAACTGTACTGAATACGCTGATCTCGGTTAGTTTGTCAGGCATGGATGTCTAGAAGGACTAGTTTACAGCAAACCAACTGCCAGCAGATATAACCTATAGTCTATATACTAGAAACCAGCATCAGTCTGTGGGAGCAATTCACCATATGAACATAAGTATAAACTACCTTACAACAAATGTGTGATCTTGAGCCTTATTCTGTCTCCACTTATTACAAGATTTGCAGTATCACGTTGAAAATAGCAGTAAAGTCATCTCACCTGGGTTGGGTTGCCAGACCACCGCCATAGTTGCCGTGCTGGAAGGAAGGAGGCCATCTTGGGTGGACTATTAGTTGGCGGTAGCTTGTCTCTCCTCGGAAGCTCCTTTGAGCTTTTGGATGGTAAGAGTGTGGAGGGAGAGCTGATGCACTCTTTCCTCCTGACCAGCCTGTTGTGAGCACTGTTGCTGTTGACTGCTCCTCCCTTGGAACTGCTTATGGCCATGGCCTTTGCCACAAAGGTCCGCTGTGATGGAGGCTCCGTGGACGTCAGCAGGGCACGGTGAGACGAGAGGCAGCCCTGCAGTAGCAGTGTAGAGCCTTCCTCGTCCTCTGAGCTGTAGGATGAGTCGTTGTCAGAGGAGCAGAGGCTTGAGCTGGACAAGGAGCCAGAGCTGGAGGAGCTAGAGGACCCAGAAGAGGAGGAAGACACAGAGAGGCGAGAGAGGAAGCGTCCCGCTGTCCTCAGGCCGCCTGAGGCTGCCGCCAGCTCTGCTCTGCCCTCCTCATCTTCCTCCTCGTCCTCCTCGTCCATGTCAGAGTAGAAACCATGGCAGTCAGTGAGGCAGTTTATGGCAAAGTCTGAGTAATTGCCCATGGCTAGGGCAGGAGATGGCTTCCGCAGGTGAGAGGCCCCCTTCTTCTGCAGCTCGGCACGGGCACTTCCACCCTTCTTGTTGTCCTTGAGGAGCAGCACTGGGTGTGAGTGTCCCATCGGCGAAGACACGTCCCCTAAGCCTTTAGTCCCAAATCCCTTGTCCATCCTGCTACCCTGATATGAGGAGCCAAGCAACAGTAAGGCTTTGCTGTTTTTGGTCTTGGGTGACGTCACACCCTCATGATCCAGCTTCACCAGGAATTCCGAACCAGCCTTTTTACTCCGAAGAGTGCTGACTTCTCCTGGTCTCCTGCTCCGACTGCAGGCAGTGTTCTTAGGGCCAAGAGGCACAATGGCTGACTGGCTTCCAAAGGAGGAGCAGCCATTAGCAATGCTGCTGAAGGAATCCACCTCAAAGGTGCTTCTGAAGATGCCTTTGGCTGGGGTTGAAGTCGAACCCATGAGGAGGGGGAACATATCCTTCCCTTTAGTTGTTTTCCTAGGGGTGCCGTTGAACTGGAAGAAGTTGTGGGAGGGCTTTTTTCTGGGGACAGCGATTGCCGGCCAGGTGAGAAGGGGGGTACTGCTGTCTTTCACACTGTCCGACGTGGGACTCTTTGTTCCTGAGTTGACACTTTTTGGTTTGCCTAGAGGGAAGGGGAGACAGAAATGAACCGCATATACATTTCAGTTGCAGGAAACTGACACTGCAGCCCAACGGTTGTAGGAACCTCCCATGATGAATAAGCGAGATGCAGCATTACATTCCCTGCAGCCTTGTTTGCCGAATTGCTACAGGTCTGTCCTCCAGCCATTACGAGAAGTGGAACAACCGAGAACCTAGTAGGTTCCGTCAGTGATTTTGACAGGGACAGTAGATAGCAAAGTAGTCAAGCTCTTTCTGTAGCATATTTGAAGAACAAATAGCTTGATCTTCAGCAAGATATGAAGCCGTACAAAGAGATAAACTTGGTAAATCTCCTTGGATAAATATCCCTGCTAAGCTTTTCAAATGACTGCGCTGACAGGAGGCATTTCTCCATATGAAGCGTGGTGCAGGTCTGATTACCTGGCTTGGTCTTACTGGGGTTCTTCATGTCCTGGCCGCTTGCAGCCACTGCGTTGTCCAGTTGGTCAGAGGAGATATTGGACGCTGTATTCTTCCCCAGGACCATGCTCCGGCGACCTCGCCGACTTTGTGAGGCCAGGAGAGCAGGGGGTGGCTCTGCACCTGAACACACAGGAAAGTATTTGAGTGAGGATGGGGGGGGGGGGATTGAATCAGAACATTTTCTTTCTTTGGGTTTTCACCCAATTGGTTATTGACCAACTTACAGTGGATCTGGTAATCAGGTGGAAGGAAACGGACATTAGAAAGGGAGATCCACCCTCTATCCCCATCGTCAAACTCCACCATGACGCTGCCTTCCTTTTGCTCCTCCCCAGGACCCCCTGCAATTGAGTCATTCAAAACCAAACATGAGGGTGGACATGAGGTCATTTACATTTACATTTACAGTATTTAGCAGACGCCCTTAGCCAGAGCGACTTGAGAAAGACTCACAAGCACCAAAGCACACACTTTTCTGTCTCCCTCACCTTGTTGCACGTATCCTGGGTACAAGCACCGTGAGCGCTCGCTCCAGTATGCGCACACCCGCGTCCCCGTCATCAGTCTGGCCCCCGTTTCTGGGCGCACCTCCAGCACCTGACAGACACGGAGATGGGTGCTTATCAGTCCCAGTGCTAGGAATCGCTTAGAGAACGAGTCGAACAGGATGAAACCAGGGGTTAGAGGAAGTAGAGGAAACCCTAGAAAATGAGGCGAGAATGACCACAAAATGATGTGGATGTGAGGGCACCAACACAAAGCCTCCTCTGTAGCTGCTTGGGAGTGAATCCCGAATCTGATTCCGAGTTATGACCGCAGCTGTGTTTAACACCAAGGGAGTCAGACAGGGAGAGAGCGAGCCTCTGTTTTCAAGGCTGATGCAGATCTGGTGAGCGGAAGAAGAAGGATGTATTCAAATGATGGCTCATTTAAGTTACGCGACAGCTTGTACTCAAGCGCTGACCCAGACTCTTGCAAGCGTACACCCACATCTAGCTTCGTGAATGCAGTAACCAGAGCGGAAGTCATATTTAATCTTGGGCCGAGGCTCTAGCCTCGACCCTCCTTGAAAGGGCTGGAATTCATGATTGGTAATTCAAGACGTGCTGAGTAACCCGTTCAAAGAAAAGCAAAACGGAGAACAAAAGAGAAACAGAGGCGACTGTTTAATAGTGGCCGGCCAGCCTGACTCCCCCTGCTCAATAAAGGCCTTTTCAATTGGTGTTGAAAAACAGTTGCCGTGGAAAAAGGTCTATTGACTGGAGAGAGAGGTTTGCTGGGGGGAGGGGGGGCTCAATCTCTTAGCCAGTATATACAGGTATTACTCCTGAAGCCTGGGAGGCGGTTAGATCATTGAAAGGGAGAAAATCACAAGCTAAACTAGAAAAGGCCCCTGCCTGACCACTGCGGCGTCCAAAGTAAAGAGGGCAGTAGCCTGACGATACTCTGCAATTGTTTCTCTGTGCTGTGTGAGGTTAGCGCATGAGTGAGGTCACATCCAGAGCCCAGATCCAGACGTAGGCAGAATAGCCAGCTGCCTAGAGTCCAATCAGCACTCGGGAGCCTAGACTAAGTCATGAAAAAAAATTATATATATATATGGCTCTAGCTATAGACAGAA
The DNA here is from genome assembly GCA_026776945.1 of Isichthys henryi. NCBI lineage: Eukaryota > Metazoa > Chordata > Actinopteri > Osteoglossiformes > Mormyridae > Isichthys > Isichthys henryi. The sequence goes on from JAODJX010000043.1 coordinate 2,927,469, forward strand.
TAGGTAGTTGCCAATCGCTCCTAAAAACCTGTTTTATTGTAGGGGGGCTCCCAAGTAAAGCTTTGCCAAGGGCCCCTGAAAAGGTAAATCTGACCCAGGACAGGAACGCATGAGTCTGCTTCAGATCCAAAACGAGGTTGATTGGCCCCGTATGTTCACACACCAGGAATTCCACTCTGGCTGTCAATGGATCTCAAGACAAGACAAGGCGATAGTCATAACTGCGTATGTATCTATAGACAGGCATGTGAGTGCGTGTCTGCGCACTCGTCTTCGAGCGCAAGAACCGGAGAAAGAGAAACGAAATCCGGAGGGAAAAAAAGGCAGAGCACAAAAGATGGAGGGAGCCGTGAAGGAAGAGTGAATGAGGTGGGAAACATGAAAAAGTGTAACCGAAAGCCTTTATTTGCCATGGATGTCTTAGGTTGTGTGAATATCTCTCTGTCTCTGTCTGCCTCTCTCTGTCATTTCTTGGCTTTTGTGAATCTCCTTCTCTCTCCCTCTATCTCCATCTCTCGCTCCGTCGTTTCCCTTTTAATTACACCCGCCGCATCCGGAAGCACTGGCTGACTCACACAGATAAAGGCGGATCAGATCGCAGGCGGCAACAATGCCAAAACGTGACCCCCCCCCCACACACACACACACGCACACAAAAAGGGGCAGCCAGCTCCCCACCACTGGGGTGTGCTGGGCAAAGGGTGGTGCTGGCGGAGAACTGGGGGGGGCGGGATTGATGGCACGGGGGTGCATCAAAGCCGTGTTTACTCAGAGAGAGTGGCCCATTCGCTACAATGGGTGGTTGGAGGGGGTTTGGCAGGCAGCACAGAGACTAATCGCAGGACCGCAGACAGCTGCGCCACGTAATCCCGCTGGCACGCCGCCCCACGCCGCCCTACGCCGGGGCTCGTATCTGTTTGCCATGCCGTCGCTGTGAAACAACAACGCCGCGTGCCGTTCCGGCTCACCATTTTTTGTCTTATTTTTTTCTTTTTTCTTCCCTACCTCTTTTTAGATCTAGGTGGGGGGGGGGGGGGGGGGGGGGGGGGGGGGGGGGGGGGGGGGGGGGGGGGGGGGG
>JAODJX010000043.1:2989199-3004926 GCA_026776945.1 Isichthys henryi
CCCCCCCCCCCCCCCCCCCCCCCCCCCCCCCCCCCCCCCCGGCCCCCCCCCCCCCCCCCCCCCCCCCCCCCCCCCCCGCCCCCCCCCCCCCCCCCCCCCCCGGGGGCTCCACTTACACACGGAGCGGGTACACCTGCACCTGCAGACTCACCCCCCCTCGGTTACGTATCGCTGCTCTGACGTGGCCCCCGGACTCCCGCTCATAATTCCCACAGTTGGCAGGCATGTTGCTTTTACGGGGAGGGGGTTTAATATGACATGTTTAGATATGTCACATGAATCATCCCATTAAAAAATCCCATGATGAGGTGTGATTGTCGTATCAGTGCAGCGTTCCCTCCTGTCTCCACCCCGTGCTGTGATTGACACCATTGTGTAGTTCCTGAAAAGGGGGGGCACCACGTGAGCTTCACAGAGTTTCCAAGGTGCCTGGGGCCTGGACTGCCATGACCCCCCCCCCCCAGTTCTCTTATTGCCTTGGCAACGCCTGCTGGGTATAAAATCACAGGCATCAGGGCTGAAATGCAGCCATAAGGACGCAGCTCATGGCTGTAACTCCTGCTGCATTTATGTATGTGTTATATATAAATCAATCTGATAGGTATCAATACTTGGCTAGAGGCTGTCACAGTGCTAGGCATTACTCCCTCACACTTACGGAGACCAGGGTTCAAGTCTCTACATGTGTGGAGTACGCATGCTCTCCCTGTGTCATCGTGGGGTTTCCTCCCCCCCCCTACATTGCTTGCAGGGGTAAATAGTTGCGGACTCACCATGACCCGGCACGGGACGAGCTGGTTTGGAAGATGAATGGATGAATACCTGTCTATTTGGCCAGGGGCATGCGGTATCAGTCTTTGCATGCCCAGTGCCTTACTCAGGTATTTATGAGGCTGATTTGGTATCTGAGGGAGATGAGCCTGGAGTCTCACTGGGAGATCACAGCCATCCGTCCCTGGATATGGCGGATGTGGTTGAGGTCATCAGCACTTACTTTTAGGGCCCATCCTTCATATGCAGGCTGTTTCTGCGGCACCTCGAAAACAACGTGCTGCACTACATGCATCTGGACTGCGGGAGGAAACTGCTGCACCCTGATAAAAGCTGCAGGACACGCAGAGAACATGCGGCCTCCCCACTGGCTTCACTTGCAACCTGCATTTCCTGCAGCCCAGTACATAATCAGTGGTTGAGCTGGGGAAAGATACATCATCATTAATCATTAATAATAATTATTATTATTATTACTGTGTTGGACTAACATTCACGTGCTGGAATGAGCTCCAAAAACCCAGTAACCCTTTCCAGGATAAGCACTTGGAAAACGAACGATGAAAGGATTTATATTACTAAACATACATTTATTTACCAAAGATCAATTTTTGTTGGGAAGCGATATATTTCCCCATTTTCAGTGAGTGGAATCATTCTCAGGATCGCTTTTACGCCGTCGTCTTACAACCAATTTAACTATAAACGGAATTGTGTCGCGTTATGTTTTTGCACCTCTTTAAACCCGTGTATGTGCGCATGCGCTCCCTCACAGGAATCGGCGAGTCCAAGTCGATTAGTAATAAAACAACGACAGGAATAAATCCTCCTAGTCGTGTCGAAGTAGCAATCGGCGTGTGATTGCGAGCGAGCGAGGTCTCATAAGCCGGCATTTTAAAAAACAAGAGGATAATGACGCGATGATCTCCGGCGTCAAATCATCCGCCTTTTTTCTTTTTTTAATGCGCTGCCCATTGATCTGGGTTTTAACGCTATTTGCATCAAGACAAAGCGAAATCGCTCACCCATCTAAGGTATATACGGATTGGGGGCGGGGAATATTTTGCTTGCAAATAAATCTGTTGTCCTCCAGGGTGTGCTTAGATAGGTGTGAACGGTGTCTGTTCGCTACCCAAGAGTGATTAAGCTGATACGCCTCTTTTACACCCCCACTGCCACCACCCCCGCCTCCCAACCCCCAAGTAGATGCTTTCTAGATGGGTTGATCTGATTTTGGTCTACAGTCAGCTGGGTTAGATGGTCCCAATCCAAACTGCTACCACTGCTCGGCCCAGCATTTGTCTAATTAACTTCACACCAAACCCAATGTTACGTCCGCCGGCATCTGAAACGCACTTCAAACATAGGATTTTACCACTTATAAAGACAGAAGCTGCTCCGATTGGCTAAATGAGAGAGGGGGCGTGACTTGCAGTTAAGGTGGAAGCATTTTGTTCAGTCAACTTGTAAACTGGAAACGATCTCGTGAAGATTCCGGTTCGACGTCCTTATATTTACTGAGACGAAATCCATCCATCCATATGTTTCCCTAGCGAACCGTATTGTTTCACTGTTTGCAGTAGTTTGGCCAACTGCTAATAATGTTTCACGGCGGCGTGTTATTGACTTTTAAGTATTTCCAAATAAATCAAACCCTACCCCCATTGTCGCACATGGAAAGCCATATCTGTTTAATTTCCGCACACAAACACGTACAGGCTTGGTTTCTGCCGACACCTGCTTTTATGAATATGCAGATCCTCCTTAAATACCAGGCATGTTTTGTGGGATTTTCTGGTAAAGACTTCACTTATGTGGACCCGGGGATACCTCCTGCTCTATCAGAGGCGCCCCCTCCCCCTTCGCCTACTTGAGCGGCTGCTTTGGGGGGGAGGTAGTTCCCCCCTTTTCCACGGTTCTCCTGAAAGCCAGCTGCCTCGCAGACTACGCGACTCCACGCCAAGGAGAGTGTGCTTTTTACAGCGGCTCGGGCTGATGCTGAATAACAACCAGAAAAATGCCGGATGTTCAAAGAAGAGGCTGCGACTGTCGGCGGGGGACCGCTGGTGTCTCCCGTGTGCCGATTCCTGAAGATAACACTTCATCCTTCGCGGAGGAAAGGCGTCTTTCAGGGGAACTGGTCGATCATTGGAGGAGGGGGAGGGGAAAGGGGAGATTACGCCCTTGTTGCTTGGAGGCTAAACTTCTAAGTATTTAATTAACAAAAATATCCCCTTTACATGATACATGATCTATGTTTGCACATTTTGACAATAAGACAGGAAGCGCTGTTATTCGTACAAACTGCTTTTCACGTATAAAATGTGGTCTGTGGGCCGTTGGTGATCTGAGATTCAGCTCTTCGACGACGGGGAAATGCGTCTGACACCATATTTAAAATATTCAATCTCACCCAGTGCGACGCTGCAGGGGCGCGAGATTTGAACGGTGTTTTGCATACAGTTATTAATGCGCTGCTTATCTGCATGTGCGCCTCCTCTGAAGATGACCGGGATCCCGAAAATGGTTGAGAAAACGCCGAGCCGAACGGAGGATGGTTATCGGAACAAATAGCTTTCTGATTATTCCTCTCAAATGGAAACGCATCCGTCCTTCGCTTTTGCGGCGGCATAATTCCTCACGTGTCGCTCACATTGCAGCATCTAACGGCGAGACACCGCTAGGCACCCGGCGAAGCAAAGGGATTCCTTAAAAAAAGCACCAGAAGTGAAAAACGATGAGGTTTTCGCAAAAAGGTGGGCGAGAGACATGTCTTTTCTCCATGACTGTAGTGCTCTATTCTGCTTGCCAAGATCTGTACAGTCTAGTGAAAAAGAAACAAGTATTTATTCTCAACGCAACTAACAGAGTTCTAGGCCTATTACTATCTAAAGTGTAACTGCAAAAATGAATAAACTCTCGGACCTGTCAGATTTGTACATCTGATGTAAGCTGCAAGTGAAATAATAGTTTCAAAACCGCGCGTCTTGTTTAGTCGATCGGCTTCGGTTTCAATGCATAGGCCAAACTGGTCTATGTTCGTCAATGAATACCTTAAAGTACATTTATTTGTAAATTAATTTACAAAAGAATTTATATAGGTAAATAGTATCAAGCGCAGTGTGTATAGAATTGACCCAAGAGCAAGCAACACCAGAGTTAAATATCTACTAGTATCTATTTTACTACAGGGAACAAAAAATCTTGAGCGACTAATCCCATTTCTAGGTTAGAACTAAAGCCCTTTTCTAATTCTCGACGGCAAAACGGAGGTTTATTTCCTCTGGGGGTAACAAAATTAACAGCACATGCTTTCTCGGTATTTGCTTTGTTCGGTCTCCTTTTTAAAATTCAAGTATCTGACAAATAAAACGGCTGCAGCGTCAAATATGTTTAACAGACCAAAGTTCCGTCCTTCAAAACATATTAAAAGCTGAAAGTTTTCGAATTGTATATTTAACATTTATTTTTGAAAAATATAAAATTAGGCCTATTTGAACGCAACTACGGATATGAGACCAATGAAATGTTCTAAAGACCTTTAGCGCATTTCTGTTCATGTTATAAAGGCATTTATGGTCTCGAATCCAACATATCTGGCGATTATTATTTCCGTTTTGCCTTTATTATTGAAAATGAATCTAACACGTCGTGGATGTAATATATTTGTAAACGAAATATTTTCAGTATTTATATTAGGACTAGTGATTACGTTGAAATAAATAAATGTGTACTTAATATATAAATACTCAAGCAAATAATCCAGTTAAGCTCATACGCACTCGCCTATGCACACTGAAAGGGCTTGCACGCAAATATGTTTCATGTTTGTTCCAGTGGATTTTATCCTTGCTTTCAATTTTTTTGTAAATAAAATAAAAATAAAATAAAGTCTTGACATTGTATTTATGCTGTAAAGACGGCTTTGTTGCTTTCGGGCATTTTTTTAATTTTTTGGGGCATTGGGGTAATACGAAGGACAAGTTAGTGTGGAGGTTAGAGAGACACATATCTACGGATTGCACGACGTCTGCAACTGAAGCGTGGGCACGCGGGAGTTGCAACTTTTGCATGACAAACGATAAAAAAGTGGTTTTAGTCACCTGCACAGCGTCTTGCACCGCCTGCGTGATCCTGTACTTAGAATGTTACGCTTGGAGTTGACGGTTCGCGAAACAGGCGACTCAGAAGTGTGAACTTGACATGCAATTTATTTAGGCCTACCTCTCCATCTACATTTCAGATTATTACATAAATAAAATGCAGTACACGAATTAACGAGTATCACCTATATTTGGGGCCCGTTAAACTGTGCGAGACAAATTTAGTTAATATTTAGGATGAAAGCGAGTATCCAGGCATATAAAAATGCTAAATAAGTACTACTTTAAAGTATTGGTATTAAAAATAAATAAGTCATTGTTAATTTTTCTGTATGTGAATTTATTATAAGAAGGAGGTTTAAAGTGTGAGCTGGGTGTTATCTTGTTAAAATACATCAGAAGTCGACTAACAAAACATGCATCGTCATGTTATATTCCGAGAGCAAAATAAATATTTCGTAGCATATATTTTGTAATATGCGTCAAACCCTGCTATTTACTGTCAATAACTTAAATTGACTGTTAACGTACGTATATATAAACAAACATATTGGCCATCTTAACGCAATTGAAATGGAATGTATGGTCTGTCCTCACTAAAGTTTATGCCGTTTTAAGCTACATTGATTTGTTCTTTGTTTTGAAACATTTTTCCTCTTATACCGGAAAGCGGTGATGTAACGCTCCAAACGTATTTTATTTATCGTCATTTGTCCACGCGTCTTATTGACACAAAACTTTGCCTATAGGTTCTTGGGCGCCGCGTACGGGTCTGCACACATTCAGGACACCTCAGACCATTTATCCCGAAAAACCATCGTTTTAGGCTTTAACCCTAATTGGCGGCCACCAAACACTGTACGAAGTGTACATTTACGACGTTTACACAGGCCTGTACAGGTTTTTATAACATTTCAACACGCGTGCATTTATTAAGATAATATTTGAACAGACGGCAGCTCTTTCGTCTATAGACCTACATTTTTCTTGCGACGTCCGAGAACTATTGAAAGGCGAGGTGCCCCCTTTTGCAAAAGTTAAATCAAATTGGCTTGGCAGGAGGGAGGCATTTGGCTATAACAATAATGACGGCGATAATAACAGGAACAATACGCGACGTTTCCCAAAAACCTGAGAAGTAAAACATCTTGGTGCCTCCATCCGTTATTTAGTTGTGCTGCACGGTAAGGGGAGGTCACGGCTTTGTAATCTCCAAGGCAGGAATTCGCTTCTTTAGGGGGCAAAATGGCTTTTTCAGTAAAAATGGCTTCTTTTTATTTTTTAACATCTAACGAAGGTCCCAGGATATCCCAGAGGTGACTGAATTGTTTGTTTTTTCATTATGCTGATTACACATACACACACACACACACACATAAATATTATACATTCATCGTCATTTTATTCATTGTGTGTGTGTATATATATATATATATATATATATATATTCATCATTTACATCTGAATCCTTTTCCACGTGACAGTTGCCACATGGCTGTTGTGTACGGGGTTTGCTAATAAAATTACATTAACTTCTTGGCTTAACTTAGAAAAAAAGAGTAAAGGCAAATTACTTAATTGAAACAGTAGGACGCCTTGGACTGTGTTGAATTCTTTTAGTTCTTTCAGACACGTCGGATGGTGTGTTTTTAAAAATGTAACAGAATATGAGCCGTTCCTATAGGAGTTGGGGCACGTGTATGTCAGCAGCACGCGAGCAGTAAGTCTACAATAAAAAAAAATAAACGGTTGAATACTACAGTCACAAAGAAATGAGTATCGCTTGGAATAACAACATAATATGCATCATTTGAAAAACTAAAAAATCCGATTTGTTCATCTGTCGTGTACTTTGTTCATTATGTGCCGTTAGCGTGGGCCTACTGCGAACTAGCGTTTAGTCACCGTCCTGATGACTGCGACTGGACCTTCGGCAATGATTTTGATGATTGTCGTAACAAGACAGAACAGAAGACCGAGTCGCACCCCAGCAAGCCAAATGTTGAAATAATTTAGTTTTTTTTATGACAGGGCCGAAGAAAATCAAAAGAGCCGGTAAGAAACATGAAATTTTATTCGTTCAATTATTTTTGGCCTAATGACCCAACATCTAATTGTCATGTAAATAAGTATGAACCCCAACAGTTGCATAATGAATAATTTAAACATCTACAAAGACACGGGCGTCTCACGCGTCAGACACAGTCAGGCAAGTGTTACTGGAGGGGTATTGCAAGGTTTCTCTACCAGTGCGACTCATGTTTAATACTTTGTAGAGAAGGGTCATTAATAGGCATTCATGTCTGTGAAGTATAATTTTATCGAATATGTATCACAGGCCCAAGCTTTGGCGAAACGAGGAAGCCAATCAAGGCACCACTTTTACGTTTGTTTGTATTCGGCGCACATTTTGACATGCACTAGATTGTGGGATGTGCTCCTTTTTAAGGCAGGCTACCCTAAAGCCACAGCTCGTCGCGGAGGGAGGATTGTGCCAGAACCGCAAGCGTGACACTAATTAGATGAATTCGGAGTCTCCTGCAGCCAGGCCGCCGCATTCAGCGCCGCTCACTCATTTCAATGACAAAGCGTTTTAATGACAAAGCTGCGATGGAAGGGAAAACCCAACATTTGCGCTGTTGCCTCTCAACTCTGGCCGTCGAGTAAAAGAAAATTGTAGATTAAACTGTTAATTACAGTTAATGTGTCGATAAATTTGGACCACACTTCTCCAACGTAGCCTCGTTTGTATATGTGTTTATCAGAATTGTCCTCTTAGTCATGTTTCTGCGATAGCCCATGCTTGGGAATGGCTGCTCATTCTATTTGCCTCGCTTCTCGCCTCAGCGACGGAGCTTTATTAAATTATAACACCGCGGACACGCAGCGCTTTGTTCTCTGCTCCACTCGGCCGATTAGATAACGCCGGCACATTAAATTAGAGGAAAGTAGCACTATGACTCATTAAGCTGTTAAAAGTTGTGAAACCGTAGTCGGTTTCGCAATGGAACAGAAAGAATTTAGCACAGTAATAACAATCGATATGTTAAGTTGACGGAATTGGGCAATGTACACCAGATGTGTGACTAACTGAACAGCATCCAAAACATTAATTTCAATTAAAGTGCAAACAGAACCATGGAATAAAAAAAAAGTTTAAGGCCGTTTGCTTGCGTAAAATGATATGAACAAATTATTTCGGTGAACGTCAACTGGAAGTAGGCCAACACACTACTGTGTTATTTCCAGTATTAATATGTGTTGTCGCTGTTTAAATAGCCTTCATTTTGTTTGCATTGGCTTAAACTATTTACTTTCGAAACGGAAAGATTGCTTTTTTCCTCATCTACTGTACAGTGTAAGCGAAACCTAAAAATTACACGGATGGATGCATATTTCTTAGATTTCAGAAAGAATACGCTTCCCATACGTCACATTTGTTTTACATCCCCTAATATAAAATTAAATGACGGGAGAATCGATGCCACGGTAAAATTATGAACAATTTTACGCTGTGTAACTATTTCGCCAATGTTTGTGATGCTTTCGTATTTTCCCTTTGCTAAACGTAAACACCCGACCAAGGTAATTCGCCTGAATATATTAAACCAGGGTCATCATCGAGGGGTCAACGTTAATTGGAGCAAATGAAATGATTTTATTTCTGGTCATTGTTTTAGATTTGGGTAAAAAATGTTTTCAGTGGCGAAAGCAAGCCACGGATGACCGATACACTTATACTACCCCAGCAGACGGCCTTTTTATTAAGTTAATAAATGTGATAAAAGTGGCGTGTGATCCCGGGACACGTTCTTCGGAAAATGTAATTATTTTATTAATCATTTGTGGTATTGGGCGAGTGTCTGCATTAAACTCGGTCCTTCGCGGAGTTTTGCATTTAACAACGCCCAAATCGTGCCTTTTATGAAAACGACATTCAGCAAAATGTAGTCTAAGTTTAGGGTTAAGGTTAGGGAGACGATTCCCAAAGTTGAGGTGTTGGTTCACATTAAAGGCGAAATGTCGTTTGGCGAATATTATAACTGGTTGATAACTGAATGGGGAACTGTGTGGCACGCGGCTGGGAGAGGGTGCGGAGCTGCAGGCGGCCACACTGCCCCCCTGTGGCCAACGAAGGTAGCCGCAAACACATGTGTCCCTCGCTATGATTTAATTTTATTAAGTATCTGCCCGTCACATAGCAAACTTAGAATTTGGGGCTTTTTAATACTCTAACATGCAATACATAGTATAGCTTACACAAGTTTTTAAAAACGACAATCTTGTAGTGGACCTGATTCCGTTGGAACTTCAATTCTCTAGTATTTAATTTTATGGGAGACTATTAACCGACCCAGAAGAACAAACAGTCAGTCACTTCTGAAGGTCCAGAACAGTATGTTGCATACACCTGTCCTAAAATCCAGACCCCGCTCGCTGGTTAAAAACTTACATAATAGTTTTAATATGTGCTTGACTGCCTTCTGGCAGTAAAAAACACAGTCCTTGCCGGAGTCTGTACAGGGCTTGATAGCAAAAGTCATGAAAAGTGTGTGTAAATTACTTCATTAGAAGCAGGTGTGCCAGCTTCTTGGATTACACGGTTTCCATGGAAACTCGCTTTGTGTTTGTTCAGAGTAATTTACGCAAAATAGTATTTCCCCCGTATGTCTCAGCTGGGAATAGTGTTTCCCTTTCATTTGGAAGCTAACTTTCTGAGATTCATCGCATTTTTTCGGTTGAGTTTTCTTTTCTTTCTTTTTTTAAATAGAATCTGGGAAGGAAAAAGTCCGTCGCAAAAAGGATAATGCAAAAAAAGGCGTTAAAACATTGGACTCCAGAGAGTCCAAAGGAAACGTTTTAAAAATATGAGTATGATATGGACAATTAAAATGTCTGAAATCCTTGTCGAATTTAAGGCTGAACATGTCCCACTGGCTGAACTTACATCGTAGCAACTGACATTGCGATTCTAGCCTTGCTGCCACACCAGCGGTATTCAGTTGTAAAACAGCGCTGGATTGTAACATAATGAACATTTTATTAACACACATTTTTTGAGTAAGTAAAGTGAGTTTTATGGAGTTAAAAAGCGCTGGTGACTGTTACACTTCCGTCATCTCCCAAGGTCCAAGTACAAATAAGATGGCCTAGGAATACTCAGCTTGTTTGCTAACTATATTAACAGCTACCATATCTTCAAGCACAAGGTTAATTGCCACTAAAATGTGTGAAATCGGTGATTGTTTAAATTACCGTTAGCGTGCACGCACTACACGAGCGGAGAATCACGAGGCCGGCTAGTGGCCGTCCGCGCAACATACGGGCGCCTCGCCGCTCAGACTCACCAGTGTCGCTGTTCACGGTCTTCCCACTCCTTCGCTAACTTTCTCTTAAGGTCAGAGGCAAATGAAGACAGAGCGTTCTTACATTCAGTCCCACCACAGAACAACAAAGTGCTTTCATAGAGTTTCATGCATTCCTTGAAATTAAGCAGGCCTGTGATTTAAAGTTATGTACACATGGAAGGGAGACAATCCAGGGCTGATCAGATCCTAGGTTGGAATTTATCCTACACGTTAGGGTTTATGTAATTCTTCGTTCTTGGAATCGGCATTTCCCTTAATCCCAGTACGACAAGTAACATCAAATGTTCCTATGGACCTGGATATTCCTTAACAATAGACCTGCATGCTGGATCATTAATATCTAAACATACTGCTCTAAAGGCGATGAAGTGGGCGACATCAGTGCCACATCTATGTAGGTGCATCTAACATAAAAATGAATTTCACATCTAATAAAACTTCCCCGTCGTGGTTAATTGACAATTAGCAGAAATAAGATGTTTTTTTTTTTTTTTCCCCAGGACCACAGGCTGTGTTTGAATGGGTATAGCGCCATACTGGTGTGCATAGGAAGACACCCCTGAAACAGATGGAGCAGCGTGTCCTCTGCGTCCTTCTCGAACTGACGCTCTGCCTTAGGAGGTCATGTCGCAAGCGCCCCCAGACATCACCTGAAGTGTTTAACGTCCGTGGTTAAAGTTATATGAGGCCAGATATATCACAGGAAATGCGGGATAATTGCATTCCAGGTAGAGGGGCGGTGCTCTCTGTGTCAGTGTGCTATCTAAGCGGCGTCAGTTAGTGGCAGTGTAAAGCCTGTCCCTGTCTCTGTCCCCGTCTCTGTCCCCATCTCTGTCCCCAGCTGTCTCAGCGATGTCAGAAAGTGGCAGTGTAAGGCCATGTCCCCGTCTCTGTCCCCGTGTTTGTCTCCATCTCCGTCTCCATCTCTGGCCCCATCTCGGTCTAGCTGGACGGTGATCTCACAGTCCCTGGCTGTCTGCTTACCTCCATCATATCTCTGTCCCTGTCTCCGTCACGTCTCTGTCCCCGTCTCTGTCCCCGTGTCTGTCTCCATCTCCGTCCCCGTCTCTGTCCCCATCTCTGTCTCTGTGTAGCTGGACGGTGATCTCACAGTTCCTGGCTGTCTGCTTAACTCCGTCATGTCTCTGTCCCCATCTCTGTCCCCAGCTGTCTCAGCGATGTCAGAAAGTGGCAGTGTAAGGCCATGTCCCCGTCTCTGTCCCCGTGTCTGTCTCCATCTCTGTCCCCATCTCTGGCCCCATCTCGGTCTAGCTGGACGGTGATCTCACAGTCCCTGGCTGTCTGCTTACCCCCGCCACGTCTCTGTCCCCGTCTCTGTCCCCGTGTCTGTCTCCATCTCCGTCCCCATCTCTGTGTAGCTGGACGGTGATCTCACAGTCCCTGGCTGTCTGCTTACCCCCGTCACATCTCTGTCCCCATCTCCGTCCCCAGCTGTCTCAGGCCGTAGCCATGCCGGGCTTCAGACGCCCTTGGATTTGGCGCAAACTCCTTGTGTCATCCACTTGCGCTCAATAGCAATTCGGTGCAACTAAAGCGAAATGGGGGAGGGGGGGTGGTTGTTTGAATCATTCCCACCAAATTTCTCATTTCGATCGGGATTAATTGATTTACAAGATAATTAAGACTTTCTTGAAAATATGTGAATTGCTTATTACAAATGTAGTTTTTTTCCCCCCAATTATACCTGTCTGATTTGTTATTTTTTCAATTATATGAATCAAATTACGTTTAGGTGAAAAACAGTTTTAATTAGCTTGGAATCTCAATTTTACAAGGCATTTTTTTTTCTGGATGAAATTATTTTCCACCTCTGTTAATTGTTTTTATGAGGAATATGGGGAATGATATGTTAAATCCTGTCCCATGAAACAGCACTCCACACACATCTTTCATACGTGTGTCTGTGTGTGTATAATACATATATAAATACACACACACACACACACACACACGTGTATATATATATATATATATATATTTATGTGTGTGTGTATTTAGAAATGCATATATTTTACCATTCTCAAGCTGTTCAAATGGAAAATAGGACCTAAAGCTATTTTAGCTGCCCCCACCCACAGTGTCGGACATCGCTCTTCATTCTTGTCCCCCGCCCCCCATCCGTCCTTCCTGCAGTGATTAGTTTGTGCCAGTGAGGCAGTGTCCAGTCCAGCGTTGATAAAGTGATGGTGTGGTGTACATCGCCCGGTGTCTCGTGACGGGAGACTGTCCTGATCCCTGGGGGCTCGGTGCGCAGAGAGCGACAGGCCGGCCGAGACGGCTGCGGCCATGACGACTGCGGCCATGACGACTGCAGCCATGACGACAGGAGTAACGCCACTGGTGCTGGCCGCTGATGGGCGGTTAATGACCCCATGGAAAATAGTCCTATATTCAGTAATGTTTCTCTCTCTCTCCTTATCACATCTTGTATATGTGCCACACTTAAGTTCAAAAAGAAACAAACATTCACTGAGCAATAAAAGCAGTTTTACTGTAAATGTACATGTTTGTGAAAAATTTCTGTTCCATCAAGAATTGAGGTCAAGGGTAGTCAGTAGAAAGAGTATAACAGACACGCACACACATACACGCACACACACAGAATCACACGCACACACATGCACAGACACACAGATAGTAGGAGTAACAGATATACATCCTTTTTGTTGATTCATGGTTCTCGTGACTTCCTGGGTCCTTGTGATGGACTCGCGTTTGTTTCCTAAGAAGGGCATTTTTGTTTGATCTTTATTCAGCTCTTTTTCTTATATCTCCCATTCTGAGTCCCCACAATGTCTGCCACACTGTGAAGTACCATTACAGCCCCTTGTTCTTTCCCTCCTATTGTTTTTCCTGGAAAAAAATTATTAAATTTTTCTCTGTGGATTAAAGAACCTTCATCTTGCATTTGGACTGTATGTACAGGGCTTAAGTGGGCAAATTCTGTCATTGGTTCATTTATGTGTACATCCCAACCTCTAGGGGGCACCCTGTCAAAGTGAACTGCTGAATACAGCAACACAGTAAGGTGTGCAGAACCCTGCAATGGACAGGCATCCCATCCAGGGTATGTCCCCGCCTGGGATCAGCTCCGGCCCCTCCCCCATGACCCTGACCAGGATAAGTGATTAGAAGATGGATGGATGGATAGAGTGTGTGAGCATGTGCACAGACACACACACACACACACACGCACACACACACACACACACACACACACATCTATCCAAGTCCACAATGGGATATTACCCTCAGGTTCAGATTTATGTGATGCATTAGATGTCAGGGTATTTGAGTAATACTGTTTTTATTCCCTCCCCAATGTACCTTTAGTCGAAGGCTTAATGGTCGGGCCAAGGGATGGGGGGCGGGTTCGTACTGTTTGGGTGTTTGTTTGACAGGACATGGCACTGCCGACCACGCTCTCTGTCCCTCAGTATGGAGACATGCCCTGTAACTCTTGGTGGGGGGGGGGGGGCAGTTGGAGTGCAGGGAAGACATTAATCAGCTTTTTTCTCCCCCTTCTTTTTCTTTCTCCTCTCGTCTTCCATCAGGCAGGAGAAGAAAAAGCCCGGGAGGAAGTATGTGTGTGTGTGTGTGTGTGTGTGTGTGTGCATATTCCTAATGCGTTTTGAACGCCATCCCACCCTGGGCCCTGTTTAATCCCAGTACAAATGTTTTGACAGCAATAAAAATCATTTTAAAAAGATCAGCGGCAGGAACACCATCGCAGGCCGTCAGCCTTCAGCACTACCGGCTTCCTAGCTCTCCGCCTCCCTCCTCTCCTGCTCTCTCTCGCTCGCTCGCTCTCTCTCTCCGTCTCTCCTCATCTCCCCCTCTCAATCTCTCCTCTCTCGGTCTGTCTTCATCTTTTTCCTCATCCCTTTCTCTGTTTGTCTCTTTGTCCTTCTCTCCTGCTCAATCTTTCTCTCTCTCTTCTTCCCTCTCTCTCTCTTTCTCTCCCTCCTTTCTCCTTCTCTCTTCCCCTCACTCTTCTTCATTCATGTTTCTTCACTCATCTCTGCCTCTTTTCGTCTCTCCCTGCCTGTCTCCCTTTACCTCCATCTCACTCCTTCCCCCTCTTTCTCCTTCTTGCTCTCTCACTCTCTCACCCTGCTTAGTCACCGGGACACCATAGATGTGGCAAAGTTCTCTCTTCTCTTTGTCAGATGGTCAAACATCCAGAAACCCTGGAGCTTGGGGGAGGGGGGGGCGGGTTCGGCCGTGTGGCTCCTGTTCCTCCCACCTCCCAGCACCACCCTCATTGCTCCCTGCAGGGTGCCGCACTCTGTCCCCACTCCATATTCTTTTCCATCTACCTCTTGTCAAACCAGAATCGAGTTATTCAGCGATTCTGAGGCAGAGTCCCAACAGGACCGGTGGCCGGCCCTCTTTCTGACATCACGGAGCCAGAGGCGTCTGTTGTGCAGTTGTGTGAAACTGTAAATGTTTCCAATCAACACATGACAAGATTTACGGAATATACTTTGGGAAATATTTCCCCCGGTTCCGTCGACTGCAGATGAATGAGGTGTGAAGGGTTTCCATTCGCCAATCGATGCCATGTTTGATTTCCCTTTTATTACTTCCACACGGCGTATGTAGTGGGGCTGCTGTTCCCTGTGCCTGCCCGCGCTCCTGCACGCCGTGTCGGTCTGCTGGATGAAGCAGCCCTGAGATCACATCATGATCTCTGTTCCTCAGTCCCCAGCTCTGAAGTTTGGACTCCAGGACTGGGAATGAGCCCCTCCAGCCACCTGACATTACCTTACACTGACCACACCCACTTTAACGTGACACATCACTTAGAGGTACGATGGCAGGACCCTCCAGGTGTTTGAGTTGGCATCACCATCCTGTTGGTGCAGAGGCCATTAACGTACCAGTCTCACCTGATTGGGTTATCATCCACAGTCTGACCAATCAGATGCTACGTGGCTGGTACTGACCTTTACTGCACTACCTGTGCAGATACTGACCCAGCCCTGTCCCTTGGGGTCTGCATATATATTTCAGTGAGGTGTTCCTTTGGTTCATGGGAGCAGGCACTATGGAGATCATCGATGCAGCCTTGAAGGTCACTGGTTGAACTTTTTGAAAACTCCATGCCCGAAGGGATAAAGTTCAGCATTTATAAAAGCGAAATAACCAAACACACAGGCATAATAGTCACGCTTCAAGATTAACTTCACCCGAAGTATTTAAAAAGGAAGGTATCGATCCTCCATGCTGATGGGTCAGGCTTGTCACGTGACTGACAGGTGCCCCTCTGATTGGGCTGAGCAGAATAGACCCAGTCATGTGACGTTGCTCCTGCAAAGTAAACAAATTTGGCGATAGAAGGCAGCTGAACACCTGAGCTGGACGCTCCATCGTCTCAAAGGGACTTTTCTGTGGGTGGGTGAAGAAAGGGCGGGGTGGGGCAGCTTTAGGGATTTGGGGGGGTAGTGGCTGGTCTGGCTA
>JAODJX010000043.1:3042532-3056188 GCA_026776945.1 Isichthys henryi
GCGCATGTATGATCCCTCTGATCTACCCACCCCCCCACCCCCAAAAAAAACACCTAAAATCGCTGGGACAGTAACATATTTCTCATGTATTTACAGTTAGCTTGTGTACGGTTGTCATACCAACGTGTGCAGTTACCTTGGTGACATCCCCCCCCCCCCCCCCAGCAGCTCTGAGGTGTCCTGGCCTGGCAGGAGGGGGCTGGGAGGACACCGACAGTGGCCACAGCTCCCGCGACTCCTCCCAGGAGAACGGCAATGCCAGCCGGGCATCGCTGGCGGGCAGCAGCGGCAGGTCTGGGACAGACAGCCACTCGGGGGCCAGCCGGGAGAGCGGGGACCTCTCGGAGCGGTACGGGTGTCCAATTCAAAGCCCGCCGGCATCTGACCGCCACCCAATACGCGTGCCTCTCACTCTGCCTCCTCTGTGTCCGCAGGGCGGAGGTCATGCACCCGGGGGACTGTGGCCAGGAGGTGGCGCTCATCAATAGCCTGACCGAAGGCTCCAAGGCATTCCTGTCCAGGGAGGAGTCCCAGTACTTCATCAAAGAGTCAGTCTCTTGGGGGGGGGGCATGTCATTTAGTTAGCATGGTCATTCCGTTAATATTTCAGGTCATGGTTAAGCCTTCTCCAGTCATGCATCTGTCCCGACCCAGGTGCGCCATACTGAACTGCGAGGTGGTACTGGAGCTGCTGTGTCGTAGGTTGCAGGAGCCCGTCCACTTGGTCCAAATGGTACAGTGCCAGAACGCCAGGCCCCGAGACCCCAGAGCTGATCACGCTCTACTCTTACCCTACATAATTCATTAGCTCCAAGAGCTGTCAAAGGACGGAGTGACAAGTGACGTCAAGTTAAAACTAGATTTAAATTTTTTCATTTGTTTTAGTCAAAGGAAAATCTGTAATATTATATATTGCAAGTGTGTTTGTGTATCACATTGATGGCAGTTTTTTTCCATCATTTGTGAAGCAAAAATGTAATAATCTAGTAGTGGATTATCAGTACTCTACACAATAATCAATGATACTCTACCTTAAGCTATTGGATACCTGTTAATTTTATGTTACAAAATGAAATGAAACCATTACAGGAAGACCAGTGGTGTAACACATTCACAGTGATAGTCCTAAAGTAATACTTTTGTTAGGTGAAGAGATATTGGGTTGTTGTGTAAAATAAGCTTTTAAAAAGTGCAGAAGGAAGCCCTTGAGCTCTGGAGATGAAATTCATTATGCCACCTGTTTGGCGTATGTTGTGTTGACTTGAGCTTTGCTGCTCTGGCCACCAGAGGGCGCTGTGTGCCATCGCCTGCCTAATGTCCTCTGACTTGCTGTCCCTGGACCACATGTTTGGTGCCACGCACAAGTGGCTGGTTCCGTTGAGTGAGGGTCCACCAGGCGCCGTCAGCACCAAGGCAACAAAGGTAAGTCTGAGCCAAAAATGGACGAGGACTTGGGGTTCATCTACAGCGCTGCAGGAAATGCTACTTTTCCTCAGAACAGTAACCGGAAGTGTTTATATTACATCTGTATGTGTTGGTGACCTCTGACCTGGATGTGTTTCCCAGCTCCTCAGGCAATTTGAGGCTCTGATGGGTGGGGTCAGACCAGACACTGCATCCTGCCCCGCTGCCACTGGCCCATCCCCACTGGACAGCGCCTCCAAGCTGCCTGGAGCCTTTGTGTTCTCCCTAGGCACAGCCTCAGACAGCCAGGCGGGGGCGCCGCACCCAGTGGTTGGGGACGGCCAAAATGAGGCTGCCTCAGAGGCTGGGAGGGGGAGGCCGGAGACGGACAGCTCCGGCCGCGAGGCCCTGAGCGAAATGTCAGAACCTGAGCGATGGCGGCCCGTTGGCTTTGAGGACCGCGAAGAGCAGGCAGGCCTCCACACTGCCGCCACCGCAGGAAGGCCGTCTCTCTTCAGCGGCATGGAGCTGGTGACCAGGGGCAAGCATGTGTGCCCCCCAGCTCCGGTGGCAGGGGTGGGGGGCAGTGGAGAGCGGCCGTCACCGGAGCACCAACCTGGCAGCTCCACTCCCCCCCAGGACCCTCAGCTCAGCCCCCAGCACCTCTCTGCCTTTTCCTTCCTGAACACGTAGGAGGGGGGAGACCCACGTTCCTGCTGGTGTTAATGGAAGCAGAATGTACTGTACCTGAACACTGAGATGACAAATCAGGGTTTATTATTATACTGCGTTTTTGCACCACAGAAATGTTTGTCGGAGTGCAGCTAGACTGGGAAACCTGTAAACCTCTACATGGCCACTGGTAGCAGGGTGGCTGGTTAACCACCATGCGGAATCCTGCATTGAGTGGATCACGCCTCTGGAGACACCTTGTCGACTGTATCACCCTCCTTATCCTTCTGTTCTGTTACTATTTTTACCACGTTATTGCAACAATTCTAATTCACAGAACCTGCCTTTCTTTGAAGGTGACTCCAAACTGTGGAGTACTTCTGCTTTTTGACCGTCGTTACTCTGTGTCCTCGATAGGTTGGGGGCTGTCGTCTTTGCTCACATTTCATCAGTGTTTCCGCCTGGACTCCTGCAGGTTTCGGAAATAACCCTGCAAGCAGCACTTAGGGGGTGGATGTTCCACGAAACAGGACTTCTCGCTTATTCTGATAGCTCGTTGGATTTAAGGTAGTCTGGTCTCAATGGACATTATCTTTGTTCACTTACATTTAGACCAGGCTACCTTAAATCCGATAAGTTATCCTGCTAAGAAATCCTGCTTTGTGACCACAGAAAGGCAGAGGTGAGGGGTGGCAGCCACCCTGATTACCTTAGGTTCACCACTAAGGGGCGCCAGCCAAGTTAACCAGGCAAACTGCTCGGAAGGGATCTGTCGATATGCTATCCTTCGTGTGTCTTGCCGACCATAAGCCTTCCACGGTTACAGGCTACATGGTGTGAAATATGCCCTTTTTCCATTTTAGTCTTCCACAGTGTGTCTTTCCTGTCTGTATATGTAGGGACTAACAGCATTTCCTGTCAACGAACAAATCCTAGTTTGTGGACGCTGACATTGAGAAAACTATTTTGCTCGCAAAGATTTCGGTAAAGAAAACACTTTTAGAATAAATTATCTGTAAAGACAGTTTTGGTCTCTCATTATATGCCTTTGGGTTAGATCGGGGGGGGCCAGTCTCATCCGCAAAGGGCCAGTATGTATGCAGGTTTCTGGGGTAACGTTTAGGTCAGCTGTTCAAACCCAAGTGTGAGGAGTCTTCAGCCAGTCAGTCCTCTGATTAGTAATCGAATTAAGGAGCTGCAGCGACAACCCGCATATACAACGGCCCTTTTTGGATAAGATTGGCCACCCCTGGGTTATATGAACGAATATGCTGCCATCACAGACAGCTAGGGGGCAGGAGAGAGATGTGGTGTATTAATATATTATGAATGCTAATGCATAAGTACAATATGCAGAAGGAGGAATTTTACATGGCAGAATGTGGCTTGGATGACTACCACACACACACACACTGCAACATACTGCTATCTAAATGTAAAAACCATCAGGACTAATCTGTGCTAAACACTCCGACATTAAAAAGAAACCAAAAATATGCGAGAGACAGACTTGGGTTCGAGTTACAAAAGAGGAGAGATTTTAAAAACCAAAAATTTAAATTTTATTTTCAAATGTAAGAGATGGATTTAAAAAAAATCCTAAACTTCAATGTAGGCCAAAAGGCAATGTACAATTGTAAATACAAAACATGAATAATAATCAAATGCTGCTTTTTAAATTTATTAACCCTCCCCCCCACAAGTATACAGAACACAGTGACAGGGAAGGCCAGCACAGAGTGCCGATGGGGGAGGGGGCGGAGCCTGTGTGAGCACCTTGTGAAACGGGATTGGTCAAAGGATAAGGGTTCTATTAATGCTGTGTGGACAGACATGCTGATCTGAATATCGGCTGGATGGACAAATGCTCACCTGCCTGGCTGGTAGCAGCCCATCCAGTTAATGTTAGCATCAATGGTTCTGCACAGTACAATTTGCAGTAGCCACGCCTCCCTTATAATCCCATATGGGAGGCTTCTTTTCCTGGGGGACTGTTAGACTTCAGTGAAATCATGGGCCACTGGCATTCAACAGCACAAGTGCTACAAGTTTTGTGTGTGTGGTCAGGCAGACAACCCCCATCGCCCCAGTCAGCCGACAGGTTTACAATCCTCCCACAGTCATACCTGCCTGCCCCAGTGCACTCTGGGTCCTTCTGCTACTCCACTACTGGGGTGAGGTGCATTGTTGGGGTAGCTTTCAGCATCAGCACCACAGTGCCCTCTACTGGAGCACTATGGCTGAGGTGCTATGGGTGCGGGGTGGGGGGTTGCGTAGGGTGCAAATCCCAGCTGAAAACATGCAACAGCCCCACGTGGCTCACCTTGCAATGTTCCCCACTAAACAGGAACCGGAACAGAGGCAAAGAGCCACCAGGGTCTGCCTTCACGTCACACTCACAGATACTCAAGAGTGCCCCCCATAGGGCATATGCTTAAAGCTCACACCAAATCCTCAAAACCTTATTTTTCCATGTGCTGATGTGGAACCCTAATATCCGAAGTGTTGTTTTATTATTATTTTTAACTGCTGACCACTATACAGTAACTCTAAGCTAAAGGCAAACAGCTTCGGCTAGAAGTCACTAAAATGAGAAGCATTACACACAGAGCCAGTGGGTGGAATTTTAAAGTGGCCCCGCCCCTTCCTTATCAGGGCCACCCACTCCTTTCCCATCGGCCTATCAGCATTTGGCTGTCTGGCATATTCTCACCAGAGCTACCAAACAAAACGGCCCAAACACATTTCAGTATCTGTTATTGCAAACAATGGTCACATTAATGTTCTTCCTAGAATTAGCACCCATTACCCCAGAGAGCACAATCCCCACTCACGCATGGGAAAAGAAAGCAGAACAAAATAAAAGCAAACCCAGTAAGTGCTGTATAGACTAAATTAGCTGGAAAAACAGGAAGTAGTTAGGCTGAGCACAGGAAGTCGTGCGAGGTTCAGGTACACTCAGGCCCAGGCCGGGTCCTCTCCAGCACGGTGTGTGTGCGGGGCGGGGGGATCGTCACGAGGCCCCCTGGTGGCCACGGGTCTGCAGGCTGGCAAAATGGGCCTCCCGCAGGATGCGATTGATGTGGAGGTAGGGACCCAGACTCACGGACGGCTCCTCTGCAGGGTGGGCCGGGCTGCAGGGCCCAGGGGTGGATTGGCTCCCCCTGTTGTCTGTCAGGCACTGGATGTTAGTGCCTCCGCCGTTGCTGCTGGTGCCACCGTTGGCCTGCTCCAGACTGCTGAGCACGCTGCTGTCGCTGCTGCACGACTGCACACGTTGCGAGACAGGGGTGAACAGGGGGAAACGGGGGACGGATCTCAGCATCAATAAACACGCCTCATAGTGAACGTTCAAGGACATCAATTTTAAATAAATATAAACCCTTGTATTTAGATCCATACCTATCCAGCTGTTGAAACAAGACTAATTACTACAATTATTTCAGCATTTTAATCAGCTCTGGGCAGGGGCATCAGTGCTAAGAAAGATTCCTCTACGTCCTGTAATGCGGAAATCAAGGCGCGAAATGAGATCTGATGACCCAGCCAAGACGGGACACGACTGCCCTGTCCTGAGAGAGATGTTAGGGGCAAGTCTTCCAAACAGGGACACCCCAGCTGTCCTGCCATCGCTCAAAACTCAGTGAGGGGGGAGGCATGAACCTGCTGGTCTGCATTACTCATGCACCTCTCAGACAAGACAAGGTTCTCTCAGCATGCAGCAGGGAGTGCGGTTATGTGTGTGGGGGGGGGGGGGCAGGAGCTCACCACAGAGTCCCAGGCATCATGACCCAGCTCGGGGAACAGGGGGTGAGCCCCCCCTGACCTCTTTGCCTGCGGTAGAGTCTGGCTGTCGTCGCTGCCACAGCTGCGCCGCCGTTTCCTGCAATGGGTACACAAGCATGGAGGATGGGGGAGGGGGGCACTCAGGTAAGCACTGCATACCAGCCTGGCATCTGTAGGCACCTGCAGGACTCACGCACGCGCGTGTCCGCGCACAGACGCGCGCACACCGGGCCAGACGCAGCCAGGCGCCACTGTGAGGCTGTCAGCAGGGCTCTCAAAATACACAGCACAGGGGGGAGTAATTACAGACTGGACCCCCGTTATGCGTCCTGCTGTGGCACAAGGAGCCAGCTGACAGTCCCGATTAGGCCCCGCCACCTGGCCCATGACTCCATGAAGGCGCGGATGAGTCACGGCACGGCGTGACCGATTATATTTATACATACAGCGCGACACCGGCGTGACAGGGGAGCAGGGCGGCCGAAGCGGGCCTCCTCACGGCACCATGCCCGTAAGATACACGGCCACCACCCGAATCAGCGTGCAACACAGCATATATAAGCGATTACATATAAATACGTATAATGATGCAAACCCAGGGCCGTGAATAACTGCACGGGTCCAAAGACTCCTGGCATTAAAATGATCACCCGCGACTGCGCACGTCCACCACCAACAAAAGCCGAGGAGGCAGAAGTAAACGAGGAATTTACCTGTTTTCTGTTAACATCTAAATCGCTGGCCAGCCGACGCCGGCCGCCCGTCCGAGCCCTAAGATGAAGAGCCTCCCTGCCGCCCCCGGCAGACCTCCGTCACGGCCCGGTGGGTAAAGCTGGTCCCGGGATCGATCTACAGCCGCTCAGCGCCGTCCTTCATCACGGATCGGCCCGAGATGCCCTCGCAGTCCGGCCTGATGTAGATCAACCCCGGAAGGGGGCTTTTTTTTTTCCGGCGTCAGCGAGGCAAGGCGATGGCTGGCGGTCGGCGTCTGAGTGTCGGCTTCCTTGAGACTGTCACTCTGCTAGGCCCAGATCCGCCCTCTCCGCACAACACGGGCTTAAAAAATGACAACAACAAAACGAATATTAACCAAAAACGGCTCACGGCACGCGGGGTTAAGGCTCGTGCGTCCACCGAAGTCCGCGCCACCGGAAAACGCCGAAGACCCCCGGAAAACAGGTGACAGGGGACGGGCGACACAGAGCAAACTCGGCGTCCGGACGGCCAAGCGCGAAAATAGAGGGGAAATAACAAAAATACGAGCCGATCTGCGTTTAAACGTATCTGGTCGGCATAAACAGAACAAAAAAAGTGAAGCAGTAAATGCGACGAAGGAACTCCTCAACAAAAAAAGCGCCCCCGTCCCCGGCTTAATAAATCCCCCAAGCTTGGTCGCAGATGTCCATGGCTAAGTAGAAGGAGGACCCCTATTCAAAAAAGCAGCCGATCAGCGCGAAAGCGGCGCTTTTTGTGCCGGCTCCTCCACGCCCCAATGCGCCCCCCAGTCCGATCGGCCCCGGACCTCCGTCTGTCCACACAGCTGCTGCTGTTTACATGACGTCACGGCTGCGCAACCAGGAAGGAGGCGTGCGGGGGCACGTTGCAATCGGCTGCGGGCACGGGCACGGGCACGGCGGCGGCAGCACGGTTACCCGCAGCCTGCCTTGTGATAAACAAACCCACTTTGCCAAAGAAAGGAAACATACTCAGCTGCTGTATTTGCCTTTCATATAAATATCTGAGACTTATTCTGGTGTTACGTAAAGATTCTTTTTGCGATTCAGTCAGGCATTTGCCAGCGACACCCTCAGGGTCTTTGAATGACATGCTTTTCCAGAAGCTCGTTACTTCGCACTATGTTACATGCAGACCAACATGTGATTCAGGTTGTCAACAGTCAACTTCACATACAGCTATGAAGACAGGACTGATCATTTTAATGCTTCTTAAATAATGTATGGCACGCTGTTATTCCGCACAATAAAGAATAACCTAAGTTTCTATTAGTGAGTTTCTTTTTAAGTGGCGGAAGTTTACAAATGAAATTAAAAACAATTTTATAAAGACTGATTAATGAATGGAGACATGACTTCAGGTAGGTAGCAAATTTTAATGTTTTACTCCAGTGCTTAATATGACACCCGTTTGCAATTTATGAGATTAATATGCGAAATACTTATACTGAATTTAGGCTCTGGTCTATAAATTATTCACCACTTAAAGTGCTATTCTTAAATAACCGTTTTAATTAATGATGTTTTTAAAGAGGCTTTTAAAAACAGGACTGTGATATTCTGCACCCACTGTACCTTGAATCAACCTTTAAAATCCCGTTACATTTTTGTACTTAGTACAGTAATTAACACTTTTTTAAGCACTTTTTTATAAAATATAACAATTCACATTTATCAGGCATTTAAAATGTATTTGAAAGTTTGATTAATCGAATATAAAATATGTTTTATATAAATATATTTTATATAAAATATAAAATACCGAAATCTACCTTTGTATCGTGCTGTAACAAAGACACCCCTGTTCATGCTTTTATACCTGATTGTACCGTGCAGATCAGCAGGCTCTGCCAGCTCAAAGGCAGCTGTGTCCGTACTGCGGCAGGTCATTCAAAAGGCTGAAAACTCACCTCCCTCACTGCAAAATGGCTCCCATTGCCAAGGAGCCGGGCAGCTGCCCAACCTCGTCTTCATCTCACAGTGGTGCTCTTCTCAAACACACTGCTGCCACGGGGCGGACTGTGACGGCCGCATCGGAGAGGCCCCCTGACTCAAACCTGCCCAAAGACTCCCGTCTCTGCCCAAAGGCTGAGTCGCCAGTGGGAAGAACAGACAGAAATGCTTTCCCAAAGAAGTCCAAGAAATCCAGCGTGTCTAATGGCAGTCCGAGGGTGATGGACTCGAAGCATGGAAAGGAGGGAAAGGAAGCAGTCAGCCCTGCCCAGAGAAATCCGCCTGGTGACAGCAGAAATCTGCTGCTGTCCGCACACAGGGGGAATGATGTATCGGGCAAAGCCGCCGATGACCCGAGGGGCAGGGAAACGAAAGCCAAGCGGAAAGAGAGAGATGTGAAGAACAAGGTGAAACAGACTGTGGCTGAAGTTTCCCCACCGAGTTCAAGACAGAGTGTCGTGGAAGCAGAAAGGAAACCCGGAGCCTCACAAACAGAGCCCCATGTTGGGACCCTTGCCAGCTGCGTTTTAGCCTCTGAAGACCCAAGCGGGTCACTCGTCTGTGTGGGGGGTGATGCTGAAGGCACCAGAGCCACAATGCCCTGGACCCATCGTGTGACAGCCGATCCTGGCCAAGGGGCCTTCAAGATCAAACCTGCTATCTTTGGACTTAAACCTCTGGATTCTTCAGCCTTGCCTACAGAAACTGCCCTTCTCCATAAGCCAAGACGTCTGCCTGCTGTTGATAATTCGTGTGAAGGCCCCACACCCACGGTCTCATCACTCCCAGTGTGTACACACACCTCACCTCTGAACCCCTCTAAAGCTCCATCAGGCTCTCAGTGGGACCCAGGAGAGAGGTGGAGTCGTCCCGCAGGCCTGGAGTGGATGCCCGAGCTGGCTGGCGCCTATCGCGGTATTAGCTTCTCCATGCTTCCCCGAAGGCAATGCTGCACTGAGCATGTGCAGAAACATTCGCCTCAGATCCAGCCAATAGCGGCAGAGATTCAAGGTAAAGTGGGCCGGACGAATGGTGCATGTGTAGGATTGGACAGCAGGGAGTCCTCCTTTGCTTCTAGTACGGTTCATGAACTTCAGCTTCTACAATGAGGGCCTGGTCTTATTCTGCATCCCAACAAATGCTCATCAGTCACCTGTGTTGTTGTTCTTATTTGCATTTTTGATGGATTTCAGTTACTTTCTGACCTGTTATTTAATCTGATGCTGAAACAGTTGTGTGATCTCTCGTTTTCCATCGTCCTTTGCCCCGGATGACCATCTAAAAACAGCGTCTCACTTTTGATGTAGTTTGTGCGTTTCCGCACACGGCTAAATGCTAACGGGCTGATGGGTAGCACCCTTCTAAAAGCCTGACTCCGTGTCTAGGGTGTCTGACAGAGCGAGCCTTTGTGGATGTGCGGCTTGCAGAACTGCCTTCGTGGCTGATGTCACGACCTCTGCCGACCCCCAGGGCTGGTGTGGCTTCTCTGCAGAGAGGTGAGCTTCTGCTTTGACTGTGTTCTGCTTGTTCATCCGTCCATCACTGTGGCATACTAATGTAGCATCTCGCCCCCCGCAGGTTGGAGGTGGTATTACAGCCGGTACATCGACGTCCGAAGGGGCGGGGTTAGCGGGGTGGCCATGCTGCTGACTGCCTACTGTGTCCTGAGCTACGTGTGGAGTTACCCCCGCCTCAGTGAGAACACTGCTGCCTCCTAGCCCCATTCGTTGTGTTAATTACATTACAGTAAATCCTTCGGGACTCCCTGGTTCTTTAGAATTGTTCAGCCCCGATTGCTGGACCGTACTCCAGCCCAAACCCTGAGTAGTCTCATAAAGAGACGTCCTCTTCCTGCCAGGATAAGACCCCCAAACTGCACCTAATATCACCTGCTCAGTTTATGGCTATCACTGACTCCGTTTTAAAATTCTGCCACATTTTCGCTCGTTTACATATAAGGTTGGATCTGAAGTCCAGCTCGAATGAAATCAGTTTCCTTTATGCGTCAGAAGCTTCTGCCTAAAATTCCTGTAAATGTATATTTATACTTTCTAACTATACCTAGACTTACTAATGTAAAACTTTCTCCCTTTTCGTTGCAAGAAGAGGAGCGTTGGAGAAAATATCACTGAAGCACCATGGAGGTGGGTGACTTCTGACCTCTGACCCAGGAAACATTCGCTTAGAACAGGAGTCTCAGCTTCCGTTACTGCCATGTGTGCTGGTTCTCATTCTTATTCGACTATCCTAACTGGTCCAGTTATTAGCCAGTGCTGTCTACAGTAAGTCTCCCTCATATTCACTCAGAAGAAAGTACAGTCAGACATATGTTATCAGTCTGTGGGTGGGGACTGAAATATGAAATGGACTGTATATTTTAGTATTTAGATAGATTGAAACAATTAGACTTTTTATAAATCCTTTGCAGGTCTGCATTTGAGACCATGGCTGACAAACTCACTGTTGAATGACGGAGGTTTGCTTTTCTTGTCCACTGCTGACCAAAGTGTCTTTCGCTCGTTGATTTTCGTGCACTGCTTAGCGCAAAGCTAATGCTATTTCATACGAGCAGAGAAACCCTCGTAGTACCTCTTTAACTACCTTAGAAAGAAAAGGGTGACTGTGAACCAATGAAACAACACGGCCAGTGATGAAGTGCCTTCTGTATCCGATATGATGGTATAAGTGTCCATGAAATCATTTCACTTTACATGTTTGTGAGGAAGGATTTAAATGAATAGGTCATGTGACCAGACCCAGTATGACAACATCAGTTAGGGAATGGGAAGCCAATGTTTACTGTCTGCTAAATCTGATTGGCCACTGCCAGCTAGGGTGGGGTCGTTAAAATAAGGACATTTCCAAAGTGGGGTGGTGGTGACTCACTCTGGTCTCACTTCGATTTGATGTGGTGTATCAAAAGGTCACCACAGATATGTAGAGAGATTGCCTTCATGTCTCTATTCATCTTTGTATTTCTACATTAGTGCAGATGTACTGAAAGTGAAAGTGCCTACTTTTTAAATTACCAGTGCTAAACTCGTCATGTTTTACCTGCAATGTCCAGCAGGTGTCACTGCTTGACCAGTAAAGAATTTCTTTAAGAAGTCTGCAGAACTGTGTTTTTTCTGTATTTGTTAACATGTAATGACCGCCTGCGCATGGAAAGAAATACTGACGGGATTAGAATACATTTTTCTGTTTCGTTTTGTTGTATTATTCACTCTAAGGTCTTTGTGTAATTAATACTTAACAGTTGTTACTTGATTAAGCTTACACTTGCTTTGATGATAAACGTAATTCTTGTTAAAATAAATTTTTGTCTTATAAGAATAATTTGAAATAAATTTTTTATTGACTTGGGGGAGGTTTAAGGGGAGAAGCGGGTTATATATTTTTATTATTATTATGTACTGCGACTGTAATCAGTGAGGCGCTGAAGCGGAAGTGGCTGATCCTGGATCCTGCTTTGCGCTCCGGCCGTCGCCTCCGCCAGGGCGGCACACGCGGGGGAGGGAGCTGCGCATGAGGGAGCACCAGGGGCGGAGGAGAAACCGCGCACACATACACACACACGCAAAATGGGGGGCTCGGACTCCAAGCTCAACTTCAGGAAGGCGGTGATACAGCTGACGACGAAAACGCAGGTTGGTGTTTTTTACATTATAGTCTTTATAATAAAAGCATCCGCGTGATGAGGGGTCGCGCCCCTGGTTACGCTGCGCAATGGTAAAGGGATAAAAATAGCAACGAAAACGCACCAGATGGTACAGCAACATCAGTGATGGGATGGAAACCGGGGGGATCTAGATGTCTGGACTCCTACAGCAGCGTTATACGTATGGTGAATGGTGGTATTTTGTAACAAAGCCAGATTCAATAGGATTTAATTTCTTGGGAATTTTATAGGCAGTAATTGCTGTCACTACGGTGTAACTGTGAGTGACCGATAACGGACCGTAATTTCCCTATTGTAAAATAAATGCACGTTTTTTTTTCTTCCACGTTACGGATCTTTATTTTCATTATAACGATCCCAGACACAGTTTCCTCCGAATTCCTCCAAACCGAATTGCCATTTTCCGATATGAATCTCGCCAGGTGATAGTAGCACGACCGAAATGTATTGTATTGTTTTATAGTGTACCGTCTTTTAAATAATTTTCCGGCAATTAGTAAATGGTTTATTCAAGGCGGTTATATAATTAAACTTAAGCGGTGAAGTCATTTTAAGGTGGGCCGCCGCGTATAATAAGTATATCGAGCTTCGGGTGTCGTCGTGCTTTAAGTGGGATTCTTATCTTACATATTAACATTGACCGAAGCGTTAATTTGTTGAAGTATTTTACGTCAATTGAATAGCGTTTGGTCAAAAACAAACGAGCTGTCGATGCTGGATGGATGGATGGATGGATGGATGACGTGGTTTTTAGGGATTATTCCCTCCAGATGCGGCAGGTGCCTTAAGGTGGACCGGCGTCAATGCAGAAGCTCCGGATAATGTCTGAAGAGCTCGCCGTGAGCTATGAGGCGCTTCGTGGTGTTTAGCTATATAAAAATCAATAATATAAAATAATTGTTGTGAGTGTCTGACTCTCGCGATCAGATGTCAGGTTAAAAATCATATATGTCCGTTTTCTTTTGATGCAAATACGCAGTTGAACTGTTAACTGATTAAGAGATTAAGTACCTAGATTTTTTTTTTTTTGATAAGGGTACGATATCCCCGCCTTACAAGCGGGATCTTTTATACCAACGACGGAAAAGCTTTAATCAAAATGCTCGAATTAGAATAAGGTCTAATGTGAATCGCTTGATTACTTTCCCACAGCCTGTCGAGGCCACGGACGATGCTTTCTGGGACCAGTTCTGGGCTGATACGATCACCACTGTCCAGGATGTGTTTGCCCTGGTCCCTGCTGCTGAAATACGGGCAGTCCGTGAAGAGTCTCCCTCAAATTTGGCCACACTCTGCTACAAGGTACGCCTGGGGGTGGGGGTTGACTTTTTTATGGGTGGGTGGATGTACGTAAGGGGTGGCATGGTGGTGCAGTGGTTAGCACTGTCGCCTCACACCTCTGGGACCTGGGTTTGAATCCCCGCCTGG
>JAODJX010000043.1:3089538-3100033 GCA_026776945.1 Isichthys henryi
GGGCCACGTTCGCTGTGGGGCCCGGACACGGCATCCAGCTGGCGAGTGGGAGGTTGGTGATTCCAGCCTACAGGTACCCTGGGACCAACAGGAACCCGCTAAGTGCCCAGCCCTATGCCTTCTACTTCTACAGCGACGACAAGGGTAAGAATTGGAGGCTGAGTCAGAAAATTGAAGAAGAATCCGGGGAATGCGAGATGGGTGAGATTGTGGACGACAAGGGCCAGACCTACCTGTACTGCAACGCCCGAAGCAAGTACAAAAAGTGTAGGCTGGAAGCTTGGGGGAAAAGCCAAGAGGTCTGCTTCACGGAGTCCCACTTGGTTCCAGAGCTGGTAGAGCCGTGGGTCGGGTGCCAGGGCAGTGTGGTGAGCCTTCCTAGGCCAGAATCCCATGCAGGCTCAGGCACCAAGTCCTGGCTGCTCTTCTCCCATCCCACCAGTACCAAGGGCAGGCTGGACCTGGGGATATACCTGAACAAGAACCCCTTCCAGCAGTCGAGCTGGGAGCAGCCCTTGGTGCTGAACCCCGGGCCCAGCGGATACTCTGACCTGGCGTTCTGTGCCAGCTATGGCTTCTTCGCCTGTCTGGTGGAGTGCGGTGAGAACAAAGAGACTGAACAGATCGCTCTGCTGTGCTTTGACCTTCATGATGTGCTGAAGGCTGCTGGCGAGAGAGTCTAGGTCTGACCTTCTCTATCTTAATCTGTTCTTTCATACTGTGTCTCCTTAATAACAACAACAGCTTTTATTAGTATGGTACTTTTCATACATACATGTAGCCCAAAGTGCTTTACAGAAACGATGAAACTCTGTTCAAGATAAAAAGAGCCAAAAGAAATAAAATTAAATAAGAGGAATACCTAGAACAAAAAGAACATGAATAATTATCAGAGAGTAAAATAGAAATAATATTGCATATATAGACATAAAAGGTAATAAAATAAAACAAGATTAAAAACAGATCTACAATAGGATCCAGTAAATCTGTGAAAGGTAGATAAGAAGTCCAGAGCGATAAATGAATGTTAACAACTTACAGCAGATAGAAGGAGAATAGGATTGTTCACGGTAGACAAAAGCAAAGCAGGCTTGTGGGAACTCATGAACCAATAAAATGTTTGTATTTGTGTTGTCACAATACCAAAATCATGACTGCGATACGATACCTGGCAAAAATATTTCGATACCGATACTGAAACAACACTGTCACGCCCAGCTCGTCCGATCCTCGTGTGTGCCACGCCCCCTCATCACCCACATTGTGCCCAGCTGTTCCCTGTTATTTCGCCCTGTCTTACGTATATCAGTCCACGTCTTTCTCGGTTGGGTGTCCGTCATTGATGTTATGTGGTGTATTGTTCCTTACCATCTGCCCTGTCTTCCCAATAAACCCCGTTTCCTTCATCCTCGCCCGCCTGCCTCATCCTTCCCCGTGTCCAGCCTGCTCGTCTACCCCAGCGATCCTGACAGATACTATAGCAAAAAGTTCAGGAAAACAAGAAAAATTAATGAGTAAATAGATGACAGAACATGGAACTTCAAATTGTTTTTATTAATTAAATAGGCCTAACAATATATTTTGTCAATCAGTTAATCAGATAAAATATATGCCCTTTTTATTATAAGCTTTTAGGTCTGTGCTTTTATCAAACATGATTAGCTAAGGTACAATGTTGTGAGATTTATTCTATAGTTCAAAAACAAATACAATTTTTCTCTTATGACTTATATCAGTGGTATTTAGCTTTACTCCATCGCACTATTTAGCCTAAATAATGCACTACTTTTTGAGATACAGTAAAGGAACTTAAGTCTTTCAGATCGATTTTATGAAAGGACGTGAACGAATAAGAATGAATCTTTTAGGTAAATTGAATCAAACTATGTGTGCCCCAAAAAAGGGTAATTTCGAGTCTGTGAAAGTTGCAGGGTGGGAGACCAAAACGCACCGACTGTGGGAAAGACAGCAGAGCAGCTGAGGTTTTATATTAACATTGGGGGGACGGGGGACGGGTATTCTTATATATAAATTAATGAAATAAACGTAAGCAGCATATAACTGACCCTAATGGCAGTTACACGCGAGGCATGCCGGGATGCGCGGGTCTAACCAAAGACCACATACACAGAAGTACATTAACAACAAAGAAATTATTACCACTCACCTCACACATCAGTATTTCTATACCAGGGGTGATACTCATATAGCATAAGGCAGAAAACGTATTAAAATGTTATGCATAGTTTCTGTAGACCAGTGTCCCCCAGTTAGGGTTATTTTTCCCCAAAGGGCTAAATTCTAACAATACAAAGCCAAGGGCCACTGCCTCCAATTACATTTATTGAACATTCGCTTGATTTTTCCCTGCCGGTTGCATACTATAATACATTTTTAAAAGACCTTTACACTTCAATCGGTGAGCATTTCTTTCCCGATTTTTAACGGTAAGGGAGTCGATGCTATATATTGCGCTGGAATAAATTGACCGTTGCTATATTAAAATGAAACGTAGACCGTTTTCTGCATTGCTTTGTTGCAGAAACGCAAGGCGGCGTCGTCTCCCATCAGTATGGGTGTGTTTCACCGCCCCAAAACGCTCCCAGCTTCTCCAGCATCCTGCGCGCCCCAAACCGCCTTGGGCTCAGAGGTGCAGGGACCCGCGATCATTCAGTCACAGCCTCGGGTCTCTCCCGCGACAGCATATATATGATGCACAAGTGTGCTAGAGCCGTGAGCGACAGGTACCGGAGGGCGGCCCGGGACGGCCACCTGGTTTTGCTGAAGGAGGCGACGCGCAGGGACCTAAAGGACCCGGACGAAGACGGCATGACAGCGGCGCTCTGGGCCGCCTATCACGGCAATCTGGCGGCACTGCGCCTCATCGCGGGGAAAGGGTGAGTGCATGGGGGCGCTCAGCGAGCCGAACCGGGCTAGAACCTCCCCCGTCTTTTGGAAGAGATTCCTGATGCTTTTCTCATTCTGCTGTTAGTTTAAGGATCGCACTTTAGTGTCCCGTAATATAATAGGTACATTTTTAATTTGTGACACAACCGCAAACTTTACTTCAAGCGAATAAACTATCGAATAATTATCATTATCCGGAACAGACGGTGGTTAGAACGATGATAAAAAATAAAGCAAAATGGAAAATCCATTGTGATAATTATTAACTTTAATTACAACGGTTGGAAAGGATGTTTTAGTCATGTTACTAAATATTTTAAGAGTGACAGACATGGATCAGCGTGTTTGCTTTGAATGTTGTACTTAAGTATGAATTAGTGTTAAATATGGTGAATACAAACAAGAGAGGCGCGTGAGGGTCCATCGCTGCTAAAGTCAGCAAGAACCTACATGGTCAAAACAGGTTAAATAAGGGAGGGAGGGAGGGAGACTGACCCACATCGCTGAATTATCTAACGCAAACCCCTGCAGATCTATGTTGACGTTTAAAGGCCGTTTTAATAGCGGACGGAGAGGCGATCTGGCTAAATGCACTGGGAACAGCTGGCCGCCTTAACCTGATGGATATGTTTGCTCACACGAGTCCAGGATTTATCATCAACCGGGGAGGACACGATTTCCAATTACTCCCCATGGTGACAAACCACAGGCGTTTGAATGTTAATAGAGAGCAAATTGAGCAGAAAGGTGACTTGGTGGGCGGGACCCCGCCCCCTGTTCCCGTGAAAGGGGTCTGTCTGCATCTGTCTTCTGAAGAAGCATTGAGGTCCTTCTTTCAATGGCCCAATTAAGCCAATTAAACCAACCAAACAGCCAATTAACCCATGGAAATTATATATATTGTTTAACATTTTGGGGAAAGTGACCGGTACCCCCCCCCCCCCCCCCTTCGTTTGAGAGATCTGGCTGCACCCTTCACAGTGCCTGCCCAGGTACAGAGCTGGTTGGGCTAATATCGTACGACATGGGGGTTTAGGGAAGGTACCTTTTCGGGAGAGCGCCTAATTAGAGACTCCCCCCAACACCAAGACCTCAGTGCTGTGCCAGCAGTAACCAACAGAGCCCCTTCGCACCGCTAAGCCGTATGGAAACAGGAGAGGCTGCATTGTCCAGCGTCTCAAAGGCCAGATAAGTCCACATATTTTCAACCCATGTTGTGTTTCTCTGCTTTATCCAAAGGGGTGAAGTGTGGAGAATCTGCCCCCCCCCTTTGGACCACCCCTTTCCACACCTAAGAGAGAACATCTGATATCTTTTCACGATCCTGTGACCTCAGATATGACAAGCATTCTTGTGTCCATAGAGGCGAGACACAAGACGCTGTAAGAAGGTGTCTGCTCATTCCTAAGGGCGGGGCCTGGCAATGAAAATGGCCGCCGCCTTCTGAGCCTCGACTTGGCACACTGGCCCGGCCTTATCGGCTCCAATGGCAAGCGGCTGATTAGTTCTGAGCTTTTTCTTAAGTATCTCCTTAAATATCATCTTTGTGATTGTTGCTCCACCCACACTCCTCCCCCCATTCCCCACCTTGCCTGCACAGGGGTGACCTGGACAAGTGTGACGTCTGGGGCAGCACTCCACTCCACCTGGCAGCTGCCAACGGTCACCTGAACTGCGTCTCTTTCCTGGTGTCGTTCGGCATTAATGTCTGGTGCCTGGACAACGATTCCCACACTGCCCTGGAGGTGGCGGCCTCGCGGGGCCACATGAACTGTGTGCGTTACCTGGACTCAGTGGCAGCCAGGCAGGAGGGGCTGAACCCCAAGCTGGTGGGTAAGCTGAAGGGGCAGGCGGAGCGCGCCATGCAGCGCCGGACCCGCGCCGGGCAGGACGCATGGCATGAGCACCAGGACCTCTTGGAACGTTATGACTATTGGGGTGGGCAAGATTACATGAGCTTCTATAGTTACACCAGCAGCAAGACCTTTGACATCACCACCTCCAGAATCTCCCTTTCCCAGGTCAGCCGACCCCCTACCATCTCAACCCTCTGCCTTTTTGATCCCTGGTAATTGCACTGAACATCCAGCAGGGGGAGCCAAAGACACACCACTTGACTCCACAAATGAAGAACATGCGTTCTTTGTGGTTTCATGGCAGGGATGTTGATAGGACATGGCCATTTTCTAATTAAATCAGACGTGGAGGGAAGTTCAGTTGCTGCGATGCTCCTACGCCGGTTGATTCACACACTTTGCTTTCGATGCATCACTGTCACACTCTGACGCTGCGTGTCCCCCTGCGTGTCCCCCTGCGTGTCCCCCTGCGTGCATTTGTTTGTTTTTTTTTTTGTGATCAATGGTCATGGTCATGTGTCCTCCGCATTTAAACCATATGTAACTTTTTGTGACATAGCTAATTCAGTGCCTGGGGAACAGTGCTTGGGGGTGGCGGTACTTTGATCAAGGTTCCTCAGTGGTGCCTTGCTGGTCGGAGATTCGAACCTGCAGTCGTTCAATTCCAAGCCCTCATGGGAAGGTCAGAAAGGTTTCTCACTACAAAGTCCTTCGTTTTTCAGTCAGGGTTGTCATCTTCCATTTTTCTCTTTTTTTTTTCCCTCCTTTGGTTCAAAGTAGCTTACAGGCTAACCCACACTTTTTCAGCAACTATTTATTATAGTAGAATTAGGACTTAATTCTATGGTATGACAGCAGCGTCCCCCAGACAGAGAACCTGCTCTTTCCAGCCCTTTAACCGCCACGCCACCTGTTCTGCTTGTGTGACTTTTATTGGGTTTTCACTGGAAGCTCAGCCTAGCTGCACTCACGCCTAGTCGACTCCTTGCAGGTATGTATAGTATGTATGCGTGAAATGAGGAATGATTCTGAATTTGCAGGAGTACATTGGAATGCTTCTCTTTGCTGACCCCATCCTGCTCTCCTTGACACACACACACACACACACACACACACACACAGCTTGTATGTCGTTTTAGGCAGAATCATCTGCTAAACAAAAATAAATGTAAATGTAGTAAAGCATCTTCGTTTTGCAGCAAGCTGACCCTCCTTTTCTGCAGGCCACCTTGCAGTCTATTGCCAAGCTGACCCTCCTTTTCTGTAGGCCACCTTGCAGTCTATTGCCAAGCTGACCCTCCTTTTCTGCAGGCCACCTTGCAGTCTATTGCCAAGCTGACCCTCCTTTTCTGCAGGCCACCTTGCAGTCTATTGCCAAGCTGACCCTCCTTTTCTGTAGGCCACCTTGCAGTCTATTGCCAAGCTGACCCTCCTTTTCTGCAGGCCACCTTGCAGTCTATCGCCAAGCGCAAGGTGCAGAAGATGGTGCAGAGGAGGAAGCAGGTGGCGGGGGCCTTCGCTGTACCTGAGGACTCCCCCTCCCCATCTGGGCTCACCAGTGCATATGATGTCATGTTCCCTTCTCAAACGTGCCCTAGGGACCCCCTATTTCACCCCAGAGCCTGTGACGGGTTCCCCTTTGGTGACAACGATGTCATATCCCGCGCCGTGAGTGACCCAGGCCTCTGTGTGGCCGAGCAGGTTGGCTGGCAGGCCAGGATGGACTTGGGCTACGAATCGCTTTTCAACCGGCCCGGACTGGGGACCGTGATGTTCAGACGCACCTACTGCCCTGGTGCGGGGACCGGAGCCACTGTGCTGGGCCGCAGGATGGAGGGGACCGGGCCGGCGCTGTGGCGCTTCCCTAGCCTGGACAGCTGCCTCCTGGAGGGGGACCAGAGGGAGGCGCCGTGGGAGTCACCGCTGAGCCTAGGGGAGGATGCCGGCGGCGATGATGCCTCTCCACTGGAGGCTTTCCTGGCTGCGTGGGGAGCCAGTGAATTCCTGCCCGTGTTCCAGCAGGAGAGGATCACCCTGGATGTCCTGCTGCTTTCCTCCGACCACGACCTCGAGGGAGTCGACATCCCACTGGGACCCCGTCGTAAAATCATGGAAGGTTGCCGACGGAGACAAGAGGCACTGCAGGACCCTGGCGAACTAAAGGACACAAAACTGTGAGGAGTGTGTGTGTCTGTGTGTGGATTAGGGTTAATGTCTCTCACAGTGTAATAAAATCCTGTTTATGTTGTGGGGACCATATTTCAGGTCCCCACAAATACCTGTGAATGCTGCCAAAAAAATTGAAATGCCAAAAGTCTCGTATTTCGTTTGGTTACTTATGGTTAAGGTTAGGGCTGGGTAGGGGTTAAGATCGTCATGTTGGGATTAATGTTTTATCCATGGAAATGAATAGAGAGTCCCCACAAGCATATAATTACAAACCTGTGTGTATGCGAGAATTACAGCTCAGAGAAAAAAAGGCTAAACAGATTTATGGCGCCCTCTGGTGTACATGACAGCACCCAGGTCCCCTCAAAGACCTTTAACTATCTCATATATCTTCAGATGCATTTGATCACTCAACAGGGAGCTCTGTGAACATTACAATCAAATGAATTTATTATTATTAAAAACGCATGCAAGTGTTTTATTTGTAGTCTTTACTCTATAGTTTGGTCTGTGTATGTGTTTGCCTGGAGGGGGGTCATCTGTATGAGGTTGACTGGAGTTCAGATGCCACCCCCCAACACTGGCTCCACCCATTTTGATTGCTTAGCGGTAACTGGAAGCGTCTTCGGCTGAATCGCTGCCCAGGGACTGTGGATCCGATGCAGAATCTTACAAAACCCAGGGCTGTCGTTATTGGTCAATATACATCAATAATCGAGCAATCTACCGATTAACCTGACGATCCATCGAGTAAGTGTATGTAATGCAACAGATACATTGCATTTGCCGCAAGGCAGGACCCGTCCAGCCATTGCAGGGTCATGCTCACGGTCAGTCTAAGACATTTAAGTTGCATGTTTCTGAACAGTGGAAGGAAACCGGAGACTCTGCCAATAAGCCACGCTCCCACACGGAGGTGAACGCGCAAACTCCACACACACAATCTCTTAATTTTCACTTTCATCTGCTATGCACCGTCTTCCTTCTGCCGTATCAATAAGGAAATCTTTTTGACAGCTCTAATGTGAAGGGCTACAACACATCAAGGTCACAGTGATGGACAGGGGGATGCCATGTTGGTCACATGATACTGTCTCTGTCATGTGATGCCATGTTGGTCACCTGATGTCAGTGCTGGCTGAGTTTCCTTCCTCTTCTAACCTAGTAGGTTCTCGCCCCCTTGTCCCTATACCCCAGCTATTTCCCAGACTCAGCACTATTTTGTTATTCTTCTGTCCACGTGTTCAAGTCATACATGAGGGGCAAACGGTTATTTAAGTTCTGACCGCCGCATGTTTACACAGAGGCACAGATGAGGTGAGCGATGTAACCCTGTGCCCGTACGCTAGGACGCCGTTGGGATGCCATGCTGTCGATGCGGGCGTATGCTGACTCAGCATTAAGCAGTGAGGTAACTTTGCCTCACCAATGGCCCACCGTTGGCTCAGGGCGTGGTGCTCAGTCCTCATTCATAAGGTGGTGTTTTTGCAGGTTCCGCACCTTTGATCTGCCCCCTATCTTCTTCCCCTTCGCCTTTTTACTCTTCTTCTCTGCTCCTGTCAGTATTTCTGCACATTAAAGTAAAAAATAAAAACTCGTGAGAAGGTGATGACTGTCTTTCGTGTTTAAGCGTACGTAACCTGAGCTGTGATGTTGCTCCAGGGACTGGCTAACCCAAATCGTACGTCGCTTTGGATAAAAGAGTCTGCTAAGTGAATTAAAGGAAAATATTGTTCAGAGATGGCAAGGTAGTGGATGATGTTGCGATTTCAAACATTTTTATGTAATTTTATGACCAGGAGTTTGAAAGCAGTTTGGAAGCAAATATGATCTCCAAGTGTAGACTGTTCATGTTTGCCGCGGCCTTTGTGACCAGTTAATGTCACTGTATCAAATGTCTTTTGTTATAGCAAATGAAGAGGAGCGCTTATTGTTCTGTTTCCCAAACTGCTAAAGGGGAAAAAAAGACTGTACAGCAATAAACTATCCCCTGATTGGTCAGAATTTATTAGCCTCTCCCCCAATTTTGGGCCTGGGTCTCAGGGGACAGGCAGGAGGGCTGGTTGCCATGGCACTTTTGCTCTTAACACTAGTGGGTGGATTTGGATATTCCCCCTGTGCCTCCTGCCCACGAGGGGGTCTCTCGCTTGGCACTGGGCCAAAGGTGTCCATCCCGTCACATGACGCCAGGCTGCTCTTTGTCTCGCTTTCCCTCTCTCAGTCCAGCCTCCCCTCCCTGCTGAAAGAAACTGTGCCCCCGCCGAAGGAGTTCCTGTAGGTCCTCTCCTCCTTGTCCCCTGTCCCTCCCACTTTCCAGGCTGTCTGCCAAGGAAAGGAGGATGGAGGGAGGAGAGGGGAGTGGGCGGGTGGAGTGGGGGGGAGGCACATACAATATTCATGAGGGGCTCAGGATCGATGGGGGGGTGGAGGGGTAGCAAAACTGGTCCTGCAGATGGACGGAGCTCTCAGCACGTGCACTGTACGTGAAGAGGAAGGAATCCGCAGTGTCCCTCACTGCGCAAGGCTCTAGGAGGACAGCCGAGCTCCCTACAGAGCTGAATCTGCTCACTGGCGGGGCTTTGCAGTGCGGCCTTGGCTGGTGGGGGAGGGGGAGCCACGCTCGGTGCTCGAGCAGCTCCTGTCAGATACGACGCCGCCGTCGGGACGTCTGTGCCGTCGCCAGCACACACACACACAAGGACAGCGCGCTGCGCTGAGCATGCAGAACGTTCCGGAAGAGTGTCGCCGGGATGCGGTCGATGACCCCTGGGAGGATGGCGAGCAGACCCTGTTCCAGCATGGGGGGGCCCCGGGGGAGGGCAAGGTGGCGGAGGCGGCCGATCGCGAGTCGTTGATGATGGAGCTAACCCGACGGGTGCAGACGGTCGTCCGCCGGAGCAGCTGGTGGGAAAGGCGGGGACTCGACTGTGCCATTCTGACTGCGGCGTTCATCTGCTTGCCGCCAGGTAGGACCCCTGCCCCACCCCCCCACATTCCAGCACTGAAGAGAAGGTCACAGGTAGGCAGGATGTATATCCTCAAGCATTATTTGCTTACCAGGGGTGACTTGTGAAGCATAGGTCTGCAGTACAATAATGTCAGAACGCAATCTGCTTCCTGGTCTCACTGGGACACCCTGGGTCTAATATAATTCTGTGGTAACACAGCTTGATGCACCGGGGGGGTAGGGGGACAGAAATCCATCTCTATTTAGTCTCTGGGGTATCATCCTTCTGTCCGGTGCTATTTCAGGTCGTAACGTGAGTCCTGAAATGTAGCTGTGCTCCTGAATTGTTGTGGGAACAGCGCTGCATGTTCCATATGCGGCGGCGGTCCGAGCTCCTGTGTGAGAGCCGGACAGAAGCTCAGGGACTCCGGGGACCCGCCGGCTTTCCTGCAGAGGGATTTTTGGGAATAATTTTTGGAAAGCCGGGAAGCGCAGGCTTCTAGCTCCACCTCAGACTCTCCTGAGTTCTCATAGATAGGACTGAGTCCCTCTGCGGGGGGGGGGGCCCGCGGGGGGGGGGGGGGGGGGGGGGGGGGGGGGGGGGGGGGGGGGGGGG
>JAODJX010000043.1:3109990-3121358 GCA_026776945.1 Isichthys henryi
TGGTCAGCTGGCTGGAGTGAGATTTTCAGTTTGAGACAAGCCTGCAGACACATGCACACACACATATACATGTATCTAACAGTCTTATTACCTCGTAAAGAGTCTGTAGGGTTTGCAAACTACCCCATAAGCTTCTGACGTAGCTCATGTTAGGTTTATAATGGAACAATATGGATTTGCTGGAATATTTCTTGTGTGAGCGTGACAGTCTGGTAGTGTGAGTCATACCAGATGTGTGAGATTCGGCAGTCCTGCTAAATATGATGCTGGCTGTGCTACTGGCGTTGGTCTGCACCCATGACTCAGGACAAGACTGGGCTTGGCTGGCTGGTGACTCAGAAACAGTGAGAGTAACAGCGGCAGTTAATTCCACCTGATTCATGTCTCTTTGCACTGTGTTCAGGGCCTGTGAATGAAGGAAGATGGAGGTCAGAGGTGGGGGTAAAATATATATTCAAATGCTTCCCAGCCACGGTGTGTGTCCCCCTACAGTGTCTCTGTTGACGCTGAAGCGGGTCATTTAACGGGCCAGAGTAGCTGAACCTGTTACGCTAGTCTTCCCGTTAGGACACCTGGGGTGTGACTTTACGTTGGCAGCAGGGTGCAACGATAACGGCGTCTGGCTCAGAATCAACAACACAACACAGAAAACCTGCTAATCGAACCCTTAGTCTCTTGTAGATCTACAGCCTTAATCATTTCAATTTCCTATGTTAATTGTCAGCCTGGAAATGGCTACTTGGGATGACATAATACACAGGGCTGCCAACTTTGGTCAGCTGGCTGATGTGAGATTTTCAGCTCGAGACAAGTCTGCACACTCAATAACATGTATGTCACAGTTTTATTACCTTGTAAATAGTGTGTAGGGTTTGCAAACTACCCCAACACTTTTGACGTAGCTCATTTTAGGTATATAATGGAATAATATGGATTTGCCGTAAGATTTCTTGGGAGAATCTTGTGTGAGTGTGAGAGTCTGAAAGAGTGAGAGTCACGCCAGATGCGTGAGAGCTGGTGACCCTGAATGAAAACAGAGCTGAGAGTCAAAACCAGCTTTCCACATCAGTCAGGAATGACGTGCTCACAGCGCCCATATGCCCTCCTGACCATTATGACATCACAGTGCTTGTCTGTCGCCTGAATGGCAAGCTAAGCCTTCTGGGACTTGGGAACAAAGCAATCGCATGGTAACGTGCCCCAAAGGCATGAATACCATGTGGCTACTGCAGTTTCCCACAAAAGGTCTTTCTGCTCCCTATCTGACCTCAGCAGCACAAAGACAGTGCAAACAATCCTGAAGGAATCATTAAACAGCCCGACAAAGAACTGACTTATCCTCAGAAATATTTGTTTTGTATCCTACATCAAAATCTCAGCATTTATATTCTGGGAAAGTCTGAGCAATTCTTCAAAAATACATCAACTCAACTCTAGTCAGGTTGTCATTCCATCCTTTTACAGGTATACTGTACAGTGGCACAAAATTGCATCCCCCAGGAATTCAGTGCAGCATTACCTGTGACAGGGGAGGGTTTTCACTGGATTTTAAGTACAAAAATACAGGAGTATGAAACAGCGGGGCTGGATATAATATATTGTACTTCAGTAGGTTGTTCAGCTACCTGGCAATAAATAAACCAGTAGCCATAGTTTTTTACCAGCTGTATGTGTGCTTGCTTCCCCATGTCCTCACATGCAGAAGGAGCTGGAACACAAGCGGATGGAGATGCTGAGAAGTGTGACAGCCGCGGACAACGCCATCCAGAAGCTGCACAGCAACACCGCCTCCATCGAGGTGCCCCTCCTCCTCCGTCTCACGCCGACCTCGCTCCTCTCTCACCCACCCCCAGTTGCTCTGCTCCTCACTGGTCACTTTGTCCTTCTTCTCAGTAGTCACCTTATCGGTTACTTGGCTGGTCACAACCAGAACTGCAACCTCCAGACGAATGAAGGAGACGTGATAAAAACGGTCCACCTTTGCCCGCTTTATCTCCAATGTCTGCACTCTACATGAACTGTGCGAATTCCACTCAGAGAAGCCACTTATCAGATAGATGCCTGTGGAGCATTTTGTAAAACATTATTCTTCAGAAGGCTGTCATATTATAATCCCCAACTGGCTGTCTGTCTACTGTTGCAAAGACTATGAAAGTGGTACATGGTTCAGTGGGTCCGAATGCTGTTCTTGTGATCGGAAGGTTGCCTGTTCATATCCCGGGTTTGGCAGAGTGGCTTCAGAGTTGGGCCTTTGAGCAAGGTCTTTAACCTCCAGTTTCTCCAGGGACTGTTTGACCCTATATGTTGCTTTGAATAAAAAGCACCTGCAAAATGTAAAAGCATCTTTTGACTGAGCAGCTAGATTCTATAGTGTGTGAGTAATTCCATGCTGATTTACTGCATTCCTGCTTTTGATCACTGAAACCACCGCCCCACCCACCCAAGTCACCTTTAGGCCGTTTTACACTGCTAGGGAATCGCTACCTCTCTGGGTGGGTGGATCCCCTTGAATGATTTCACCGACCAGAGATTTCGCCTGGCTCCCTTGAGATGATCGGGCCCCAGGCAGCTGCCTAGATCCTGAGGAGTCGTGAACCCAACACATGGGACACTCTGCTTTCCCCAGCCTTATTCATAATGCGATCGCTCCTCATTTAGCGACTAGCGCACGCAATCTTCTGATCAATGCGTGCATTTATGACCAAATTTATCATGCCTGACAGTAACGCGCGTT
Source organism: Isichthys henryi (assembly GCA_026776945.1). NCBI lineage: Eukaryota > Metazoa > Chordata > Actinopteri > Osteoglossiformes > Mormyridae > Isichthys > Isichthys henryi. The sequence continues at coordinate 3,112,725 of JAODJX010000043.1, forward strand.
GGAGTGAGAGCCATCTTTGAAGTCAAATGTACAAAAGGTCAAAACTGTTAAAAACACCCAATTCATCAAGGATTAAAGAAATTCAGTTTGGAAGGCTGGAGGAAAGTTGTACGCACAGTTGTGGTCATGCCTAGGTTACCATGATTTTCACTTGGTGACCATTTCGCTGATCGACCTGGTCGCTGGGTTACTAAAGGAGGAGGTGTGTACATTTCTTTGATGGCTCATTAGAGACACTATCTTCTTAGTATTCCATCCATCCATTCATCCATTTTCCAAACCGCTTATCCTATTGGGTCACGGGGCTTCTTAGTATTCGTTAGGTCTTGCACACATACTGAAGTTTGACGTCTTTCCTTCAGCTAATGAAACGCTAATTAATTTTCTAACAGACAGAAGTCAAAGGCCAAACGGAATGACAGTGGCATCATGTGTTAGCATGTTTGTCGTGCCTTCCCTTCATGCATCCAGCCACACAGTAACTTGTACCTGCACAACACTAATTCGTGCTTCTGGGAAATGGAGTACTGGAGGGTCGGCCATTTTATTCAGCACTGCTATCAGTCTGCCACATTGGTTATATTCACCCGTGACTCTTTCGTGTTCCCGTCTCCCAAGGCCTCTGTGGCTGAGGTGCACGGCATGATCAGGCAGCAGTTCAGCAGGCTCCAGGCCGTGGTCGAAAAGGCCCAGAAGGAGGTGACGGAGATCCTGGAGGGTGAAGCCAGGCAGGCCTTCAAGCAGGCCGACGGCATCCGGACGCACCTTGAGCACAGATGCAGAGAGCTGAGGAAGACGCAGGCACACATGGATAAGCTCTCCAGGCAGAGTAACGACATTGACTTCCTGCAGGTACCAACATTATCTCCGGTCCGTTCTGACGACGTATAAAGAATGTAAAAACTACACATCAGGGACTAGACACGTTGTGCTTTCATCTCCCTAGGAAATGACCACTACAGAAGGTCTTTAGCTTTTGGTTCAATTACATCTTCTAAGCTTCTAGATGGTCATTTTATCCTTAGTGCTTTAGCCAAACATCCAGTCTGTGCTTGTGTAGGAGGTTATGTCATCTCAGCCCTGACATGTGACAGGAACCACTTCCTGTGAGAGTAAGAATTCCCCCTAACTTCGCTAACAATATGTATCCGGTGCATTTTGTTGGCAGGAATATTCGCAGTGGAAGCAGGATTCTCTGGATTTCTCCCTGCCCAGTGTGTACATCAGCCTGGCGGACCGCATGACCTGCTTCAGTCGCATCGTCATCGAGGCGACCGCGGAACTGAGCGAGCGCTTGCCGTCCATCTACAGGGAGAAGCTGAAGGGATCGGATAAAGACGGTGAGCCACGAGACTGGCAAAGGGGTCAGAGGTCACCCACAAGCAGAGATGGGTAGTTCAGGTCCAGAGAGTAAAAGTCCAGACCAAGATTTTCTTTCCACAAACCAGTTGAGTACTCTGTGACTGTGACTCTTTATACTCAACTGGTTGGTTGAAACAAAATCTTGGTCCAGACATTCACTCTCTGGATCTAAACTACTCATCTCTGCCCATAAGTGCTAATTTAAAACAAACACTGAGTATGGTTCAAGTTAGGCTTCACTTCAGATCCATTTGATTAGAGACCAAACATGTTTTCACATGTCTGGGTTAGCAGGGTGGGGTGTGGATTTTTGTTACTCCTTAGCCTGTTGCCATGCCACCGAAAGAGCACACGCACAAACATGTACACACATACATGCCACAGGCACACATAGGTTCAGAGAGTTAATAAGGTATGCTGTGACCAAGCAAATCATTCTGGATCTCAGCTTGCTGTGACATGAAATTGTGGATTGCGTAATCTCACAGGAACATGCACTCAAGTGGCAGATGATAATCATGTGTGGGATCAGTGATAGTATCACCTGATTGAAATTTTTCACATTCTTCTCTTCAGATAAAATTAGGATAAAGACGATGGTTCATGTACTGACTGCCCTGAATCACGTCAATCCGAAGACCCGAAATGACTTTCTGAAGTGTAAGTCTGATCTAATTCCTATGTTACTTATTCAGGGTGACCTTGTTTATGTACATATATATATGATTCAGGTGAAGTTCATCAGTCAAGGGTACAAAAGACCCTCTTGCATTTCACAACAGCATCCTTTTGATCTCAAGATCAACTTTCTTGATCAACTTTCTAAAGTTCCTAAGGATGTCTAAGGAGATACTGTACTTTATCAGTCTCAAACCAAAAACCAACAAAGTTAACCAAGTCCAGAGTCCTGATCTCCTCACTGAGAGTTTAGTAGCCTGTTTCGTGGATTTAGTAGATTAATGTCGTAATCTGTACCCAATACAGCTCAGCTACTAGCTTTTCAGGAAACAGCTGCACGACTTTAACTGAAGATGGGGTGCAGTTGAAGGACAATGAGATGTTTTTATTCTCATGGTTCACAAGCTCCTCATGGCTGTACCTGACACCCTTCCAGATTGCACCCCGCTGAGCTTCGATGCTGACACCGTCCACAAGTTCCTGCGGCTAACCAAGGAGAACAGGAAGGTCACCAACACCACCCCTTGGCAGCACGACTACCCGGACACACCACAGCGCTTCGAGCACTGGAAGCAGGTGCTGGCGGTGGAGAGTTTCTACCTGGGCCAACACTACTTTGAGGTGGAGGTGATCGGAGAAGGGGTGCATGTGGGCCTCACCTACAAGAGCATCGACCCGAAGGGCGAGGGCACCAGCAGCTGCATCATGGGTAATAACTTATCCTGGTGCCTGCAGTGCGGGAAGCATGGCTTCTCTGCCTGGCATGGTGACGCCGAGACGCCCCTAAAGGTGGACGGGTTCACGCATATCGGCATCTACGTGGACTACAGACGATCCTGGCTGGCCTTCTTTGGTGTGGCCGACACCATGACCCTCCTTCACGAATACCGCGCAGAGTTCCTGGAGCCCCTGTTCGCTGCCATCTGGCTCCCCAAGAAAGACAACTCCGTGATGCTTATTGGGCCTGATGACACCCCATCTGAGGCGGGCTCCTTGGCCCCTTCCACACCTCCCAATGCCACCAACACTAATGGAACCAGTGCAATGCAACAAAGTTAAGGCCTCAACCGTTTAGTTAGTGAACAGAATTTGAAGCGCTGCTTTGAGGAACCAGATCATACTGGTCCAGCAGAAACACACATGCATCAGTGGAACATCACGTCATGATGGTGTAACGCTTCTAAATGATTTCTGGTTTCCTAAATAACATCAACCCTAGCAGATAAAGCATAACATCATTAACAAATTTCTGAATGAGTCCTTTTACTTCTCAACACTAAACGGAACACAGCTCCTGTACCCATGAGGCAGCTCTACTTTAGCCATTTCAGCAAGAACCTGCTCCTCGCTGGGTCACCTGACACAGACGACATTGTGGCGTGACTAACCGCCGGAAAACAAAAGGCATGCGTCACTTTGCAGAACGATGGAAAGCAGGCAGGCGGCAGGCGACTGGGGCCACGCACACGGGAAGTGCTGAGGACCCGTCCAGCCGGTTTTCCTCAGGAACACCAAATGCCTTTCAAAACACAAGGAAGTAGCGAGTGTTATTTTAGCTTGTTTACCTGGGTTGACCTGTGTAAATTACTGCCCAGTCAAAACTCCACATCAACTTGTAGTCACTGACACTGTCACACCTGAGTTCTGTATGTCTATTTCTCACTTTTATTTTTAATAAACATTTATGGATAAAAACAGTTTGCTGTATCTTTATTATTAAAATTAGTTCAGCAATATTTTTAAAGATGGCTCTGCATTTATTACTCTTAGAAATGTTACATTTCACATTTCACAGCAAGTTTATACAGTTCTGTACAATTATAACTAAATGAAGATTCACTGAGACCCGGGAGGATTTGGTACCACAATTCAGTGTCAGTAAAAACACAGTGAAACCAGAGCAATTGTAAAGTGTGGCTCTCCACAGGGAAAGAGCTTAGAGCCATTTAAAACGAACACTTATAACAATGATATTTAAGACATGGATTAATTAAAACAATTATTTTAAACTGAGGATACTTGAATATTGAAAATTACAGTCACAGATGTTACTTAAAATGTGAAATAAAAATGTGAAATAAAGTATTCCCACACACATTGTAATGTAAAATATCTGCAGACATATACAATATGGACAAAAGTACTGGGACACCTAGCCATTACACCCACAGGAACTTTTATGGCATCACAGTCTAAATCCATAGGTGTCAATATGGAGCTGGTCCCCCCTTTGCAGCTGTAACAGCTGGCGCTCTTCTGGAAAACTTTCCACAAGGTTCTGGAGTGTGTCTGTGGGAATTTTTGCCCATTCATTCAGAAGAGTTTTTATGAGGTCAGGCACTAATGTTCACAATCTCCATTCTAGTTCTGGTTGAGGTCAGGGCTCTGTGTGGGTCCAGTCAAATTCTTCCACACCAAACCCCCAGTACCATGTCTTTATGGACCTTGCTTTGTGCACTGGGGCATAGTCATACTGGAACAGAAGGGCCTTCCCAAGACTGTTCCCACAAAGTTGGAAGCATATAATTGCCCACAATGGCCTGGTATGCTGAAGCAGTAAGAGTTACATTCACTGGAACTAAGGGGCCAAGCCCAACCCATGTAAAACAGCCCCATACCATTATCCCTCCCCCACCAAACTTTACAGTAGGCACAATTCAGTCAGGCAGGTAACATTCTCCTGGCAACCACCAACCCCAGACTCGTCTATCAGACTGCCAGAAAGAGAAGCCTGATTCGTCACTCCACAGAACATGTTTCCACTGTTCCAGAGTCCAGTGGCAGTGTACTTTACACCACTCCATCTGACACTTGGCATTGCGCTTGGTGATGTGAGGCTTGCATGCAGCTGCTTGGCTATGAAAGCCCATTCAATGAAGCTCATTGCACACAGTTTTTTTCTGCTGGGGTTAATGCCAGAGGAAGTTTGGAACTCTGCAGTTACTGAGTCAACAGAGCGTTGGAGACTTTCACTATGCGCCTCAGCACTCGGTGACCCCATCCTGTTACTTTATATGGTCTGACACTTCGTGGCAAGTTCCTGCAAAAATATTTGACATGTTAATTAATTTATTGCATTTTATTTCACGTTAATTCTGTTTTTAATTAAAGCCTTAATTAAAGACTGTAAAGCTACAAGAATAAAGAAAATGTTCTGCACTTTCAGTGTAAACTGTCCAAAAACATCAACAGTATGAAATCAACATTAAACCTCGAACATAAAAGCTGATTGCTGAATGGAATCCTTTTCCGGCACACACTGCCACAACAAACATGGCTGCCGACCGTGCGCCTCTCGTTGGGGTCCTTTCTTAAGTTTTGGCGCAATTGTTTCGCGTTAATTGCTTCGTCAAAACTGTACATTATCGGTGATGTGTGCTGATTAATTCCCGGTCGATAAGTAAATACCGGATCGCTGCCTTTGGGTCTTTCAGGCGCGAGAAGGACACGTTTTGTTTGGTTGGGGACACGTTACCAGGAAGCGTAAGGCTGAATTCAGCATGATGAGACAAGTAAGTAACTGACTAGCTATGTAATATTTTAATGAGACATACGGCGAACTTTGTTTAGGAGAGAAATAACGTGTAGTGTTGTTTAAATACACGTATTTAAGTTTTAGGCGGTGTTACAGTGTCATTGTTGACTAGTGACAGCAAGACAATCAGTGTTGCAAAGTGTGACGGCCGTTTGATTTTTTTTTTTTAAACTCGTCACTCCAGTTTTTTAAGTTTTTGTTACTTCTAGAACAGTTTGCAATTTAGATACTAACTTGCCGTGTTTATAATTTTCTTCTTATGACTTCGTGTGTGTAAAGAATTTCAATATCGTTAACATGTGAACCGTTTACAAGGGCAGAATATACCTTAATGGTCAAGGTATTAAGGGCACTACACTCTTACGGGGTTCAGGTTATTAGCTGTTTCTCATTTGCCTTCTCAGTGATTTTTTAAAAAAAAATTTTAAACATTTTTTCACTGAAATAAATTTGCCCCGTTCTGTTTGTTGAAGTGAAGTCTAGGCATGGCAAACTGTGGGGTTCACTCCAGTGAGTGATCGTGTTAGTCTGGGGCGCCTGCATCTTTAAGATCCAGGATCCATGTCTGAGGCGTTACTCCTACGATGTACCATGCAGCTGTCTGTCATCCTGCCTTATTCTGCCCTGATTTTGGAACTTATGAACAACACTGTTACAGTTGCCTTGGTTACCGGTCCTCTCCCCATACTGTTAATATATTTTATTAAATACCCTTTCCTGTCATAATAAATTGATGAGGATAATATATACCTTTAACACTTTGGTGATTTTTACAGTTGATGCCTTTCTTTGACAGAACTTGAGTGAAGAGGATGTGTCCCTCTTTGATGCAGAAGAAGATGTTCCAGGAAGGTCACGCAAATCGAAAATCAAGTGAGTTGGACGCCATCTACCCCAAAGTAGTATTCAACGTGAGCTGATTCTCCTTGGAATACGTATAATTAACCGGTAATGATGTAAAATTTACTTGGATATGCTGTGGCCAGTATAGGAAATGCAGGGTCACGAAGGCAGTCAGTCAGAGGGGACTTTGCGGGACCGTGGTTGGTGCTCCTGACCCTCAGCCTGCCGCTCTGCCCCTAGGCACCCCCTGGCCAGCTTCTTCCACCTGTTCTTCCGCGTCAGTGCCATCCTCGTCTACCTGCTCTGTGAGATTCTGAGCAGCAGTTTCATCGCCTGCATGGTCACCATCATCCTGTTGCTGTCCTGCGACTTTTGGACCGTCAAGGTTGGGTGTCTAAGTAATTTAGAATTTTGAAGTTGCATCGCCTCATGTGACTGTCACATGACAGGCTAGCCGTTTTACTAATCTGGTGTTAAGCACTTAGTGGCAGATAAGCTGGGAAGAGAGCATAGCATGAAGAAGTAATATAAAATATTTTACTTCGTGCATAAAGAAATAGGTAATTGTCTGCAAACACACTGTGATTAAACCATAAGAATCTGTATCCAACTTCCACCTAAAAATTCGAGGAAAACTCTTATCCACCTGCATCACTTTGGGCTCTGATGTCCTAGTTGGATTTTCCTGAAAAATGACCAACTCCAGAGCCTGTTGAGTTCTATAGTGATTAACTTTAAGGCACACTAGAAAAAAATAATGGAAGTATGATACAAAAGAAGAGAACGATTAACACTCTCGGATATGCGAAAAGTTTTTCAGTTTCTAAGCCTATCTGGGGCTCTCCACAAAGATTTGATGTTCGTAGCCTCTAATGCCGTCTCCATGTATCCTTGTGTTTTTCGCGAAAACTGTCCTTGCTTAGATCTAAGAAACCTGGTAGGCAAATATGAAAAACAGCCTGTTAGTCTACGTTGTAGGAGACATGGCGTGGAGAACACTGCACAGTTATGAGGGAGAAAGGCGAGGGGCATGTGAAAGTACTGCAACGACGCATCGCAAATAATGCGATTAAAAGTACATGATTTCCCACACCATGTAGTCATGTGACATTAACATACGCTTTGTTCTCGATTCCCTCAGAACGTCACTGGCCGCCTGATGGTGGGTCTCAGGTGGTGGAACCAGGTGGATGACGATGGGAAGAGCCACTGGGTATTTGAGTCCAGAAAGGTATGTCACCACCCTCCCAGTTTGGTCTGCGTTTGGATTCTGCATCCCAAAGAGCTTCTGTACCAGTCCCGCTTTCATTTGTTTTCCTGGACTTATTTTATCCTGTAGCCACGTGACATTAAAAGCTCCCTAAAAGCTCTCAAACTATGCAGGGCAGCCATGCCAGTCTTTCTGGATGTTCTCATATTAACCTAATGACCAGTTTGAGATCCCAACCTGTAGAAATGTCCTCCATCTTAGGATAAGAAGGCATCCTCGGATTCCGAGGCTCGGATCTTCTGGCTGGGCCTGGTTGTGTGTCCTGTAATCTGGGTTATCTTCGTGTTCAGTACCCTCTTCTCCTTTAAGATCAAATGGCTGGTGAGTTTAGGGGGGGAACTATCTCAAGCCTCCCCATGGTGAGCTTCTTCCCTGTCTTCTTAGTCATGCTGTCATATTAGGCTAAGCAGTTAGCATTTTGGGCTTGAATGATGTTGGTTCAGATGCTCTACACTATCTGGGATAGGCTCCAGGCCCCTCAGCCTTGTGCTGTACACTGTCTGGGATAGGCTCCAGGCCCCTCAGCCCTGTGCCCTATACTACCTGGGATAGGCTCCAGACCTCGCTGCAACTCTGACCATAACAAGTGTTTAGAAAGCGAATGGATCTGTAAAGTGAATTAATGACTAAAAATGGAAGGAAGAGCATAACCCCCCCCCCCCCCCAGGCAGTGGTGATCATGGGGGTGGTTCTCCAGAGTGCCAACCTGTACGGCTACATCCGCTGCAAGGTGGGCGGCGGGACCAATCTAAAGAACATGGCCACCAGCTTCCTGGGTCGTCAGTTCTTCAAGCAGGTGTGCAAACCTTAAGCTTTGCTGACATGATTATCAAAACACACACGGCCGCGGGGGGGGGGGGGGGGGGGGGGCGCCGCGCGGCGCCCCCGCCCCGCCGCCCACGCGCGGGAAGAGGGGGGCACGGGGCAGCAGCGAACGAGGGCGGCG
>JAODJX010000043.1:3153571-3168298 GCA_026776945.1 Isichthys henryi
TGAACCCTGCGGTACCCCACTATGAACGCAGGCCCACTGTGACATTGTGCCTCTAATAACTACTCGCTGCTTCCTGTTTGTTAACCAGTTTTCAATCCAAGCTGCTACAGTTCCTAAAACCCCTGCAGCTTTGAGCTTAAGCAGGAGCTGTTTGTGGGGGACAACATCAAAGGCCTTCTGGAAATCTAAATAGATCACGTTGTAGGCCTTTTTGTGATCAATTTCTCTTGTAGCTTCCTCAAAGAACTCAAGTAAATTAGTTAAACAGGAAGGTAACAGCATAACTGTGCACCAACGGGGCTATGGGTTCGATTCCCAAACTGTGTATATGGAGTCTGTATGGATTCCCGTGTTCTTGTGGGTTTCTGCACACTGCAAAGGTAGAGAGTTCCCTGGGACAGATTGGTTGCCTTTGAGCTCCTCGACAAGGTTCACTGTGACCCAGCACCAGATAGGCAGTTGGGAAAGATCGTAGGTAAGATGTTCCTAGAATCTGTTATGTCATTTAGCCATAAGCAAGACATCTACATCTACATAATTTAATAACATCAATCTCCCAATCGCTTGTCCAGAGGGGGCCTGGAGTCTATCCCAGGAAACACAGCAGATGTATATGTTAGACAGGATGCCAGGGCACAGGAGGAAAGCAGAGAACCAAGAAGAAATGTAATCTTAAGATTCGAACCCCCAACCCTGGAGGTGTGAAGGAAAAGTATAGCCTACTCAGCCAAATGTTAAATTAAGTTGCAATTGTACAATTGGGTTTTATTAGTTACTTTATTTCCTAAGTGTTTTACTAACCAATGGAGAGATAAACAGTAAATAAATGTAAAGAAATGGACGGGCTGTAAGACTGGGTTCCAGTGCAATCAGAGGACCTTATCCTTGGAGACGATGATACAGAAAAGTGCATCTTCCTTCGGCCACTTCTACGGACACTGACCTGCAGAACACGACTGGAAAACTATTTACATTTTCAGTCATTAGCAATCAGCCCAATTTTTTTTTCTGCTGCCAAATTTAGTTAAAGAAAACTCTCATTCATGCAGTATTTATAGCTTCTGTTTGGTCTCCAGTTGCTGTCTTTATTATTCTTTCATTATAAATGGAAACAGAAAACCAGCCAAAGAAAACCATACTCCGTATGAAAACCATACTCAGTATGAAAACCATACTCCATATGAAAACCATACTCAGTATGAAAACCATACTCCATATGAAAACCATACTCAGTATGAAAACCATACTCTGTATGAAAACCATACTCCGTATGAAAACCATACTCCGTATGAAAACCATACTCCACAACCCATCCATGTCCGGCACATGCAGCGTGGATGCCATGCCATCGGGTGCCCCCATGGCTGATCCAAGATGGCACCATTGGAAAGTCTGAGTAGGAGCAGCAGTGGCCAAATTCACGCTGCCCAGTCATAGGTGGTGCCATATGCAAACACATGTACAAACACACACACACACACACACACACCCACGGATACCGATGTTTGTATTCATATCTTTGAGGGGACCGTCCATTCATTTCTTTGGGCATAATCCTAATCCCAATACGAGGACCTTAATCCCTACCCAGCCCTAACCTTAACTATAAGTAACCAAACAAAATACAAGACTTGATGGAAAAATGGTCCCCACAACATCCAGGTTTTATTACATTGTGGGGGACATGTGGACATTCACACACACACACACAAACAACAATGAGCATCCTGAAAAGTCATGGTCAGTCTGGATCAAGTAAAACTCTCACAATGGTTGAAATAAGTTTAATAGGTTAGCAGTGATAGTTAGTCTGGTTTCTTGTATTATAATTTCGGTCTTTTTGATAGATGTACTGACCAGTACTCTGCTAGTTGCAAAGCCCATCAGAACCACAAGAAGGACCTTCAAACTAGAGTCCATACATCAATGAACGGGACTGGAGGGACTCAGATATCAGGTGTATGTAAGGAATGTATCTCTAAAGTGTGAAGCAAAAATGAAAAAAGAAACAAAAAATAGTTGGTTGAATAAGCCCTAAGACTCTCTCTTTCATTTGCTTTCAGAAGTTAGCTCACTGTGTACCTGCGTCTTACAAAACTGCTAACATTGCAAAAAGAAAACCATGCAAGGTACAGGTGAAATGTGCACCCCCGCTCTCAAGACGTCCCTCTCTCGCCTCATCTGGCAGTCTGCCACCGCCCATTCTCTGAGTCTGGGGGACAGAGGGGGTCACATCCAAAGCAGACAGAGTTTCCACCGTTGATGAGGATTGCAGATGGAGTGGGGGGGGGACAGAGGAAACAGATTAGTATTTATAGAAACATGAGGAATGTGAGCCCCATGGTCTATCACTGCCAGCATAATCTGTTCAAGATTATGGTCCTGTCTTGTAACAGCGGCTTGCTAAGGGCAAAATGAATGGAAAAGAGATGTGGCTCGTGACAAAGGCGAGAGACACCGACAACCTTTTCCACTTTTGCAAGTACAAAGCGGGGATATTGAGGAGAAAGGCTTTTCCACTAGGCCACGCGCATGTGCACACACAAAGCAGACAAAGGTGCCCTGTCTGGACTGGGATGGAGGACCACCCAGGAGATGGAAGTCCCTGTTGTTTTGAAGGGTCACATGCAAAGCACATTTGCCCCTGGTCTAAGAAACCCAAGCAGCACCCTCCCAGAGAGGGTCTTCAGGATTTTTAAGGTTAAATGTTCAACCAAGGTGGCAAGTCCTCCCTGGTCTTTACACACCCAGAGAAATCCCAGAGTTTCTGCTTCATATCACCCCCAGGGGTCTTCTGCAGGTATAACCCCATGGCCAGGTTCCTGGATTCAGACCTTCCTGGGCCACTGGGTGCACAATGGAAGAGAAGTTTGTTGGGGCTTCTGATCTATCTGATGTTATCTGCTTTAGTCTTTCCTGTCCATCTGGGTGTGCATCCACCACCATGATTTGGAACCAGCATCAGGTAGACAGAGCACAAGACAGGCCTGGATGGGATGCCACTGTGGCACAGTGACTCACACCGTGGCTCAGGATAAAGGATATTAAGGTGGATTTATATCGCTGGATCACTGCTGATATGGGCCAGAAATCTCAACAGAGTACAGACTGGTGACCACAATCAAGAATGTGAAGGTCTGGAAAACAAATTAGCACTTTATTGGAAGAAGGTGAGTGATGAACTCACGACGACCATTTTTCTGAAAAAAGATTCAGACGTGGCATTCAAGAGGAATACAGCTAATTTTCTGTGAATAGAACAAAACACTCTGTTGATGATGTGCATCAAACCAGGAGACAGCCATCACACGTAATATCCTGTACACAGAACACATACAAGTCACCAGGGAGCGCTTCCTCAGAATCACGTGGGCTCATCCACAAACGTCTGGCTGTACTGATAGGATTAAGGGGGAAAAAATTGGTTCCTATCTTCCCAAAAGAAGAGTATTGGGATGATATAACACTCAAATAAAATAGTCCAAAATAGGATGGGTCTTCAAAACTAGTACTGCGCTAGTTGTTCCTGTTAGTTTTCCAGGACTTTTGATAGTTCATTAGTGTCAGTTAAACCACACAGCCTTTGACCCCTAACATTCAAAAATGATGCATTTGACGGCCATACTGTTTCTCTAGAGCCCATCAGAAAGTGCATTACCGCTGAAGCCGCTATGGGAAACACATGCGACCACCAATCCAGGTTTTTGCATTTGTTGCAAGGGGGGGGGAAAGCAAATGGCCTAGATTATCTGTAACCTTTGTCGCATCTGTGCCACACAAGACAGACAGGAAGTGGTTTGAGGAGCCGTTTCCTGTTTACCTTTGTGAACTAACCCTTCAGTTCTGAGAACATTAAAAAAATAAAAAATGACCTGACATGGATTATTATCCATTCTCGTTCTTTATTTGAAGGGCCTCTCATATAATTTTAATAGGAATAATCAAAAACAAATGCAGACCATATTTTTATAGTATGAAATGATTGTGCTGTAATTTTTAATGATTTCTTTGCTGTGTTTCTCTTCCACCACGCCTGCTGTTTTCTCAGAGGCAGAGTTAACCCAGGACAGGTTAGTGAGCTAGCCGTCGTGTCTGGGTGCGAGGGCCAGTGCCTTCGGGGTGCAGAGGGTGTGCCAGGGGCTGTAAATACCCCGACCGCTTTAGACTGCACTGCCCTCTGCAGGCATCCCACCATGACGAGCTTCCGTCTCGTCACCCGCCAGCAGTCCTGTGGTGGCCACCAGTGAATGAGGACAGCAGGCAATGACAGCTTTACTTTTTCCCAGCTACTTACCCCCATGGGTTCTCTGGGAACCTTTTTGCTCGAGTCAGCGCCTGCCCTGTGGGCCAACAGTATTATGGGATGTGAGCGAATTTCTGGCCCCTGTGCTGGCGTGCCACGTTATTACTGCTATAACGATCTACACTGCCTCCACTGCAAGTTGACGGTTTTGGTTATGTCAGTGGTCCATTTTAGCGGACCGTTGCAGATGGAGGGCATTTCAGGTAAATCCAGTGAGATGTACTACAACCCCATCTGTGGGGGGGCAGTTAGACCTGTTGAAGCAAATAATTTGCATCAGTTAAATTCCGCATCATGCCTCAAGCTCAACCACCAGCTGACCAAGCTGCCACCTGAAGGTACAGTTTGTCATTTAGCTGTAAGAATAGATGATATGAGCCAGATCAGAGAGGGGGGGGACCGTAGAGTGTCTGTGGGCACTGTGAGCGGATGTGGACCGGACCTCCTGTGTTTTTGGGCCCCAGGCCACTTTCCTTCTCAGCTCTCTCATGCTGGGAAGGGGGGTTGGACAGCAGCAGACAGGGGCATGACCTCTCTTTCATTTGTGTTTCCTCCACACTGATTTTTTTTTAGCTTTTCCCAACACCAAATAAGTACCTGATACACTAAGCATGTAAGAGGAAGTTTGTGAAGTAGTGATAATGAGGTTTGACCAACGGGGGATAGAAGCCACCAGCCGGGCCCCCTCCGTCTCCCTCCTACCTGTCCTTGAAATGAGTGGCCCAGTCCTACCGGGATCTGCTTCCCGTCATCCTCACAGTCTGTAGACTCCCAGACCTTCTGTGCAAGCCAGGGCCCGGGATCTGAACCCTGTGGAAGTTTGTCTAGGGACAATTAATTGCTCACTAAATTTGGGCGTCTTAATCCTGTCCCTGTAAAAGTCACGCATGCGCTGTTTTTTTTCTAGCTGAGTTCCTGGTTAATAAACTTTGGTTTTTGGATAAATTGCATGATTCTGATCTCGATAAAGCAAATGAATATAGTCACTGTCATGACTTTTAAATGTGCTAAATTCAATATGTATTATTCATGGAGCACCTGTACTATGTGCCTGGATGAAGTAAACAATAAAGTTTATCCATAAAAATACTGTGTAACATCCTTCAGCGTTAGGTGCTTTAATGATTAGTTACTTAATGACCTGGTATACAAGTGTTGCAGCTGTTTTACATTACTTGTATTTGATTATTCGTGAAACACGCACTAAATTGGCATTGAACTTAATTGAATATAAACCACAGCTTAATCCTTACCATTCATTCAATTAACAGTTCTCCAGGCTAGTGCAGTGACATACACTGCGGACTAGCTATTCCTCTCTACCTTTAGAAAAACTGTGCTGAATTGAAGTAGGGGATTTCTTGGGAAGACAAGTGAATAGACTGAATTAAAAACTGTTGTGATCCTTTGGAGTTACAAAGATCTTTGTTTTGAAGTCATTATCTAGCTTGTAGTTCCAGATGTCTTTGCAGTGTAATCCAGAGTGGACCAGAGATCTTGAAAAGCAGACTTCAAGACCGCTGTGCAAATCCAGGAGCTCGGAATGACAGTGTGACCTTGGGTAACGGGTGTAACCTGGAGGATACACTGAAGGCAGCCCAAAATCGTGGAGTTGATTTTCCAGCACATACACAGAAACATAAACATGCAGGTGCTGTATCACATCTTAACCGGGTGGATTAAGCAACGGCGAGAAGCCAGGTTGTACTACAAGGTCAAATCCAGCAGGAAAATTATTCTGTAAGCTGAAGGTAGCAAAAAATAAATATGGCCGTGCTTCTTACTCTGGCCCTTAGACACAGAGGAGCACCAAAGAAATGGAAACCATCCGGAAAGAAGGTTATCTAATGGTGGTATTGAAGAAGCAAGGTCACAGATTCAAACTCTTTCCAGCAATGGTCTTCAAGTAAATATTTGGGCAAAACACTGAAATATTTTGGTTCGTATAAGAAATAAAGTGATTATGTCAAAGTAAAAGTACTGACTGGGAACTGAGAGGACTATGTTCCATTCATATGTCTCCAGTCTGGGGTGATGGAAATTTGACTCCATGAGCCAAAAAAGTACTTGGTTCTCACTGCATTTAATTGGCAGTCATGGTAAACGAGCAGCAGAGCAGTTTAACTCGAGGCGGAGCTCGAAGATCCTTCATCGCCTCTGGTTGGGTCCACCAGCGAAACCGAATGGGAACCAGCTCGACCGTGTTTTCTCGAACGTGGCTCACCAAAGTTGAGAACACAGACTAGCACATGCCTGGTCTACTGCAATTGTTCATGTACCTGGTGAGGCAGTTTCCCACTGGAAGTATCATTTCCATCATCCATTGTGAGCCATTTCACGTGTCTTCCATGGTCCCCTGCGCTAGGGTTCAGTATACATATATGGACCTTATATAACCCTATAGATAATCAGTTTCAGATAAAATGAGGCTGCTCCAATGTCGAGCCTCTCAGAAGTTAATAACAGCAAGCTGGGCCTGTGGGCACTTTCCTTAAACTTTTTTTTCAGATTCAGGGAGCAGTGGAAACAACTCATTAGGAGGTGTGAGCTCCTACCCCCATGTAGATCCTGCCTTGCCAGCTGCCCCCCCCCGCCCCCCAGTGGGAGTGAGATTGCATGGGTCTCAGAGGAGAATGCGTTAATATCCCAAAAGCTTATAGCCTGAAATGCTCGGACATTATATACCCAAAGTAACACAGAGAATCAGAGTATTTCATTAGCTTCACGTGCAATTCACTCTGTTGTTTCTATTTTTGCTGCACTTAATGGTCATGTAACGTTAAAATGAAAACAGGTTGAACACACTGTTGGCATGTGTGTGCGTGAGGTCATCATTGATCCGGGAACAGCCTGCCAGCCCTGGGCGCAGGGCAATGGGGGTGATTGGACAATCACTTGTTGTTACAGCTCCCATTGCATTCTGGGTAAAAACATGAGCCCCATTGTTCCATGCATGTGCCTTCGAACACGATGCCATTTTCTCCAACTGACTTGAAGCCAAGAAAACGACCTGTATTCTCGCACGGATCCTTCATTTTTTGCTTTTCTAGGAAGCACTTGTAAGACTTTTATAAAACATTACAAAGTGTTTTTTCTGGCCCGGGGTTTTATAACTGGCAGGGTCCTCATCTTGGGCAGATGATATTTTGAGACAAAAAAAAACCACACAGGGGTAGTGGGGAGGAGGAAAAACGAAGACGGACACAGAGTCGCTGGTTATATCGAAACAATGTCTTGGCAAATGCTTAAAATGAAATTTTGGCCGCTGGTCTACATCACTTCAAAGGCAAGTGTCACTTTAATGCAGCAACAATGGATTATAAATAGGCTCCAGATTCTCTAATTTTGTCATTAACCTACAATTGGTAGCCTATGCAACCGCAGAAATTTCCATAGACACGGAACCTTTTTTTAAGTCCCTAATGGAATAACTGCCGTTCTATCGTTACTGATTCTGAAATATTTAGCAGAGATCATTCAGCAGACCGGGAATGTTATTCTTACCTCCGAAATAGGAGACACACCCTGCCAACACTTCAACCATTACAGCAGAGACGCAAAAGGCTAAATATTAAATGGTCTTATTCAATGAGATGCGCGTGAGGTTTGACAGTACAACTCAACAAAATGCTTTTTTTCCCCCTCAAAACGGTTCCCTCAAAGAGCCTAGCATACAATCCAGGGAAAACATTACGAATAGACACAAAATTAGTGATGACATCATCATGGGGTGGGGTGGGGGGGGGGTTGTCATGCATCTCAGGAGGGGGAGGCAGGTAACTGGTTATCCATATTAATTTGTTCCACCTGTTCATCTTTCCGGGCATTTAGCGTAAATTTGCATGTTCTGCTTTGTTTCACATGAAGCTGCGTGTTCACTTACGGAATGAGCTATTCTGTGGGTGCATTCCCTCTCACGCAACAGCAGAGAATAGGCCTCTTTTATTAGAATCCCAGCCCAATTCCTATAAGGGGAATCCGGATGAAGAAAATGGAGGCTTGATGGCAGATTTCCGCATTTCCTTGGTTCTGTTCACTGTTCCGGCCCTGAGTCTGTCCTCATGATGACATACAGGGTTTATCGAGAAGCCGGTGGTACCTTTGGACAGAAAAAGGGCTTGAAACCTGTATCAAAATGCAAACAACAGATAGACCTATTTTCTCTGTAAATTTGGATAAGACAGTTAGTCAACTTCCTATAACCACTCATATGTAGCTACACAAAGGCCCCAGTCATTCAGTGACTCCTGTGTGGCTTGTACACAGCAAGCATTCCAGCTGGTCTGCAAGTTCTGGCTGAAACAGGCTGCATCCACTCTCTCCCCCCATTCCCTTGGTGTCTGTTGATACAGTTGTCTGCCCAATGGCATGACAACATGCCCCCCAGGGAGAGGGGACTAGTGGCTTGTTGGCGGAGTCCCCAACCTTGGCTAACCGCCTGTTTTCCCCTCCAGGTCGAGTGCATCCCTGGTCCTGTCTGTCAGTTCTTACCTCCGATATCTCCAGGCTCTTCATTCTTCACAAGTTTTTGTCAACAATTGTGATTGTTAGGATATTTATGTTCTGTTCACTGGCCTAATACACCTTCATCCTTATTTTTACTAGATTTATCTAATGTGGACAAAAGGTTTCTTCTGGCCACACCCCTTTCTGTCCCCCATCTCCCGTTCTTCTGTGTTCTTGTCCCCATCTCCTGTCCTCTTGCCCTCCCATTTCCCTTCTCCTGTCCTCTTGTCCTCCAATTTTCCTTCTCCTGTTGTCACGGAACGCCGCGAACGCTGGTGAGCGGGTGATCGCTCGGGGAAGCAAGCAGGCAGACAGCCGGATTACGGGGTAAAAACGGGGTTTTAATCAGGGCACGAAGGAATACAGACATCCGACGTGGACGAACATCAATGACGGACAAGGGAAACAGGTAAGACCAGGACTTAAATAGGACGTGACTAATCACAAGAACAAGACACAGCTGGGTACAATCGGGGAATCACACGTGGGTAACCAGGGGGCGTGGCACACACGAGGATCGGACGAGCGGGGCATGACACCTGTCCTCTTGTCCTCCAATTTCCCTTCTCCTGTCCTTTTATTCTCCCATTTCCCTTCTCCTGTCCTCTTGTCCTCCTATTTCCCTTCTCCTGTCCTTTTATTCTCTCATTTCCCTTCTCCTGTCCTCTTGTCCTCCAATTTCCCTTCTCCTGTCCTCTTGTCCTCCAATTTCCCTTCTCCTGTCCTTTTATTCTCCCATCATTCCCTTCTCCAGTCCTCTTGTCCTCCCATTTCCCTTCTCCTGTCCTCTTGTCCTCCAATTTTCCTTCTCCTGTTCTCTTGTCCTCCAATTTCCCTTCTCCTGTCCTTTTATTCTCCCATCATTCCCTTCTCCTGTCCTCTTGTCCTCCCATTTCCCTTCTCCTGTCCTCTTGTCCTCCAATTTTCCTTCTCCTGTCCTCTTGTCCTCCAATTTCCCTTCTCCTGTCCTTTTATTCTCCCATCATTCCCTTCTCCTGTCCTCTTGTCCTCCTATTTCCCTTCTCCTGTCCTCTTGTCCTCCCATTTCCCTTCTCCTGCCCTCTTGTTCCACCATCTCTCTCTCTTGTCCTGTCCTCATCAACATTTCCTGAAGCAGACAGCATGGAGAGGTCTAACATTCAACATTGCTTGGAGGCATAATATTCCCTGTGGTTTAATTCTGGCACTATCAAGTCTTGGCCCACTTCTTCTGTTGGACTCTGTCCTCTTGTCCCCCATCTCCCCTCTTCTGTGCTCTTGTTCCTCCATCTCTGCTCTGCTTTTTTCGTATTACCTCATCTCCCTTCTGTTGTTCTCTTGTTCCTCCATTTCCTCTCTCCTGTCCTCTTGCCCCCCATCTCCCCTGTACTGTCCTCTTGTTTCCCCATCTCCTCTCTTCTGTCCTCTTTTCTCCCATGTCTTCTTTCCTGTCCTCTTGTCCACTTCTGTCCTCCTGTTCCTACCTCCTCTCTCTTGTTATATCTCCACTCCACTGTCCTCTTGTCCTCCAACTCCTCTCTCATGCCCTCTTGTTTCCCATCTCCTTGCTCCTGTCCTTTTGTCCCCTGATCTTCACTCTCCTGTCCTCCCATCTCCTCTCTCCTGTCCTCCCATCTCCTCTCTCCTGTTCTGTTTTCCCAACTCTTCTTGGCTGTCATCTTGACCCCCAATTTCCCATCCTCTTTTTCTCCCATCCCTCCTCTCTTCTGTCCCCCACCTCCCCTGTGCTGTCCTCTTGTTTCTCCATCTCCTCTCTCCTGTCCTCATCAATAGGCCCTAAAGTAGACAGGATGTAACTCTGCTTAACTCTGTTGCTCGGACGTCTAACATTCCCAGTGGTCTGATTTTGGTTCTGTCCAGCCTTGGGTCTGTTTCTTCTGTTGGCCCCCCATCAATGAAATTTTTTTTTTGGATGCTCACTGTGTCACTCAGGTGGTTTCATCAAGGCAGCCATCCAGTATTTACATGCATATGATTTTTTTTTACAATGAGAAAAAAAATATGACAGGACCACCCCTGTTTTATTCATGCATCTCTCAGATGCGCAAGATACCCACCCGAATGTCCACCCCCACCTCCGACCACCACTCTCGGAAAACATGAATCACCCCATCACTTAAAATCTGGTTTGAAAATCAGATCGAATTCGGAGATGGGTTTTTTGCATGGTTTTGCTGAGGAATTCTGTATATTTCCAGTTAGAAAAGTGATACTTCCTGAACCTTTTCTGTGTTAGTTTATTCAAGGTTATAACTCGACTCAGGCGAGGTGAAAGGGAGGTAAAACATGCAACTGGTGGGCTGCAGATCCCCAAATCAGCCCGCCGATCTCCAGCCTACTGGAGCGCCCTGTCGACAGATAAATGAAGGCAAAACAAAAAAAGAAAAACCCCCAAAGAAACGATCCAGTGTGTGTGGCACACGTCACATGAGTGAATGGAAAGAGCACTGGCACTGCACCAGGGTGCACTGGCAGCAAAAGCATTTTCGCAAAATGAAAAAGAAAGGAAAACGTTTCTCGATGTGTCCTGACAGGCTGTGCAATAAAACCTCAGCTTCAGTGTCGAGCTTCCTGAATCATGACCTCACCATCCCCCTCCCTACACACCTGACCCGTCAGACTCCTCACACTGATGTGTCTTCTCACAGACCTCCCAGGGTGGCAGAGAAATTTCTTGAGACAGCAGTGAAGTCCTTCTCCGCCCGCGGGTCAGTCACGCAGACGTTTGCATCGATGTTGTATGTTGTGGAAGGCCAGCTGTTGCGATGTCCTTAAAGCTTCATTTATCACAAATATCCGGATTTCAGCAGCACCGATGAACTATGAACTGCACTGTCAGAAAATTGAAGAAAGCTTTACCGTGATGCGTTTACCCACATAGTTTTGTAACATGCAAATAATTCTGCATTTTCACTGGATGTGTGAAATCCATGCAGAAGGCTATAAGAGCCAGGACCTCCCTCGGAAACCTATGGTGGGCCATTGACTGACTGGGTAGAGGAAGCCAGTTAAACAGTACAGCGTTCCCCATCCACTCTACTGGTTTGAATCCTCATTGCTCCTTGGCCCGTGTGTGTGTCCTTATTCACCTCTGTAACCAATATGGTTTGAGGTCCGAGTGCAGAAATATAGAAGGTTTAATGGCGCTTAATCTGGGCACATAACTGAAATCCAAGAATCGAAGATCAAAATTTGCACAGCCAAAACCCAGGGTCACAATGGTCGCCTAGAAAATCCAAGGCTTGGAAGGAATAGGCTCAATATCTCACAGAGGACCAGCTTCGGAGTGACTCCTACAGTATATCAACTGCAGTGTACAGGCCTTGCTTTTCCTGGTCGGTTTAAGTGTGGCTACAGGGTCTGCGAACTGCAGTTGGACAGGATGAGCACATTGTCCCCTATTCTCCATTTAGCTTTATACAAGGCTGCTTTACCCATTCATTCAGCTGGTGTATTTCACCGGGGCACTTCAGGATCAGCATCTCGCTTGAAGGTAAATACTATGGACTCACGCCCTCTAATATACCTCATTTACATGGGTATGTTTGGGACCAGTAGCCTGGATTGTGAGTCCAGGAGCTTCCCAGAGGATTCCAGCCTGCTGTCTCGTCTTTCGTCTCCACCAGTGCAAGACCGGAACAAAATGTTCTGTCCTGCCAGCTGAACGTCCAAGATAGTAGAATACTGAGCCATAGCCCTGGATGGTTTGGTTAACAGAAGCTTGCCGAAGTGTGATTTTCTCAAACTGTTGATGCACTCAATTGATACTTTTGAAAACATATTTATTTATGAAAAATAAAAACTGTGTATTTCTCCGTAGATACTGCGAACATGGCTGCCACAGAAGTAATGTTTCAAGGAAAACTTACACCTTTATATATATTTCATAGATGGTTCATCAAAAAATGTAGGCATATTCCTGACCCACTGGCATTCCTGCCGTCTCACTTAGATCCCATAGCTGTCCAGGGACAATGCTCCACTCTGTGGAAAATCACAGGCGATGCAGTGATTGGCGATGCAGTGAATTTCCCTGCGTTTCTAGGTTCTGGACAAACCACATCCTACTTACTGATGAAGACTTATCTCATCCCAGCTTAAACCTGGCCTTTATTGCAAAAAAATTGTACAGTTTAAATGCAGACTAGTATTTCCATGTTTATTATATTATTTGAAAAAAAATTCTTTCCTTTCTGGTACCATTGTTGATCGTAAACCAATTTTGTACTGTCTGTGTGGGAATCTGAAGGGCAGATCTTTCCGTGAGGCTTGAAGCCGTCCTGCGTCTGTGTACGGACATCATGAATTATGTTTTTGACAAGCAGGGTGATTCAATGGAGTAAAATCTCTTCCTTCCAGAATTATTAAAAACAGCATCTTGAAAGAATAATAATAAAAAAACAACAACAAAATATTTCCAAGGCTGAGCCTTGTCACACTTCACCCCATGTCTAGAAATCACTGGTGTCTGCTGGCAGGAATAGAAAAACACACAGATGTTCCTCTTGTGTTTCCCATGTGGTGCTTAAAAGTGATTTCATATTTGACTCAAATAGATGTGGATTAATAAATGCTTTGCAGCTCCGGCCTTTTCCTGTTGATAAAAGGCGGTGAGTGTGGGGGGGGGGGGGTGACTAATGTAGGCAGTTTGCATAGTTAGGCATGTTATCATACCTACCCCACCCCTGTGTCTGCCCCTGCCTCCACCCCATTTACCCCCGATCTCCCGCCCACCCTCCACTATGGCACCACCCCTCTGTACAGTGTGTAATCTTAGCATTTTTAGCACCACCCTGCTGCACCTGTGTCTGGATCACTGTTCCTGGCTGCACACCACCGGTACAGTTGTTGTTGGAGTGTATTACCATTTCGCTCAATGCCAAGACTGTAGACTGTGACCTGGGTTACTTGCATGACACCTTGAGATTCTTTATTAGAATCCAGCCACATTCCGGTCCTGGAATGTTCATTGAGGACTGCCTCTGTGATGCGATGGCGATTGAAATATTTGGTGTGAGTAACATTCCGACAGGCCTGGGACATTCTGGCATTTAACACGCAAGCTTGCCTGAGCTGGCCCACGGGACCAGATTTCGAGCTGCGTCAGGCTAGCACATGGTCGGGTGGGTCAACTACAAATATAGCCTCGCCCCCACGGGGGGGCCAAAGGACAGTGGACTCGGAGGACTCATAGCTAGTCTTGTAATCCCAGTTGTTCCCCCCCAGCTGACACCAAATCCAGGTCTTTCTTCTATCTGCCGAGCTTCACTCCTACACACAACCTCTGTCACGTTCAGGAGGCAGTTCTGCAATCAGCCCCAGGGAGTCCTGCATTATGAATAGTGGAGTTCTGCTTGAGCAGCACAGCTTACTTACTGTCCGTAAATCGTTATGAGAGATTTCATTCAGACTTGAGCTGGCTCAGTTTTTCATTCAGCTGCATGACATGCTGTGAAGCAGGAAGCCACTGTAAGCATAATGTCTCAGGGTGCTGTGATTATGACCGGAAGGTTGTCGGTTTGAACTCCAGGGTTGGGAGAGTGACTTCACCGTTGAGTCCTTGAGCAAGGCCTTCAACTCCCAAATGCTCCAACAACTGCTATGAAAAAATGGTAAAAAAATGTGATGTGTGTTCCAGGGTTACCAGTGGGGTTACCCTTGGTTGCATTTTTGGGATTAGGCCCTTACAGGAAATTCCAGTCAAAATCAATAACTTGACAATTAGGAGTGGGCGGTAAAACGGTATCATAGTTATTACCGCTGTGATTGTGTGCTACGATATGGATAAGTCGACAGCCCAATTATACCACAGCCTATTAATAAAAATAAAGCATTTTACACCAGAAAGATAGTGGAGCGATATCAGAAAGGTGTTACCCAGCGAAAAATTGCAAAGACTTTGCAGTTATCATCATCAA
>JAODJX010000043.1:3185339-3242689 GCA_026776945.1 Isichthys henryi
CCACCCCCGCTGCCTCAGTCCGTCCGCCACCCCGGTCCGTCCTGGCCAAATGCTCGTTAAGCTCACCCACGAGAATGTGGAACAGCTCCACTTCATGCAAGGAGAAACCGCAAGTGCTGCTCTCGCTGGAGGCAGCCCAGAAAACTGCCGCTGCTCAGAGTGTCTTTGGTTTGCACTCTGACAACAAAAGAAAGCAGGAAAGTTAGAAAAAAAACAGAATGACTGCTCTCTCTCTCCCTCTGTGGCGTGTCTGTCTCCCAGGCCACTGCTGCACGTTCGCCACATTCCCCAGCACATGGGAAGTGCCGGCTGGCCAGGACTGGAGGACGAAGTAGCAGCAGTAACTTCAATAACACAGATGATTTTGCATTACTGTAGCGGTAATGTTTTTTTGCGCCTTACACGTTGTATGAAAAAAAGAAAACTTATATTCCCTTTCTCAGCAGTGGAGGTTCACAGAGGAGCGTGGTTTGGTTTAGATGGAACCAAAGCTTCAGTCCCTCTGCTCGGCCACATGCCCACCTAAGCCTGAGGCCAATGCCCGGGGCAGAGATGGCTGACTGCCACTACAAGGTGGGCCTTGTCAGGGTCACCAGAGGTTCATTTTCACTCTTGAGCTGACCAGCACCGGGCCACACTGACTGCAGACTATAAAAACTGGGTCCAGACGCCTCTTGGTATCAGGCAGGAGATGAAGCGTGCAGGAGCAATGCACAGGCAGCCCCGCCCCCTGATCCCTGAGCGACTCACCATTTGCACGTCCGGATTGGCTAACGTGACGTGAGTGAGTCTCATTATGCACAGATGCACATTCTCATGGGTAAACGTCCTGTCCAATGGGCAGTCAGCGAGATAAGGATCACATGGCATCTTGGGTATGTTCATTTATGTATAGCATATAAATATGACCTATACAAATCTTTCTTTAATACATGTGTATGTATATATGCAGGCCCTGCACCTTGTATCAGCTTCCTCTTTCCACATTTTTAAAATAACACAGCGGCAAAAAGAAGGGAACTCAGCACCCTCGATATAACCTAATATTTCGTGACACTGCCTTGCTAAAAGCAGAAACGAATAATAAAAAAACGCAAGCGAGTAAGCCAGCCTCACAGTCTATTATTATTATAAGAAATATTTGTGTTCATTTTCATCTGGTGTTTTCTGAATTCGTGTAGTGACTGCACCGTTAAAATATGCCCTTCTAGGTGCTTTCACTGCCAAAAAACGCACAATAATAATGAGAGCTCAGAGGTTGAAAGTAGCAAGCTTTCATAAAATAAAAGTTGCTAATATTAACTTCACCTAAAATAACCAACTATAGTAAGAATATCAATGCTATATGGGGTCATTTTCCTGTAAGCTATACTTACATATTTCTCATTTAAAGGTGTCACTTCCTATTTTGCGGCTAGAAAAGTGACACGTGAACTGATTGGTCAGTTTGGCTCCCTGCCCTGCAAGACAGAGACCCAAATTTATTTTGTAGAATAAAACTGAGAATGAAAGTTAATTACTGCAAGACCACTCTTCTGCCAAAACGGAAAG
The DNA here is from genome assembly GCA_026776945.1 of Isichthys henryi. Classification (NCBI taxonomy): domain Eukaryota; kingdom Metazoa; phylum Chordata; class Actinopteri; order Osteoglossiformes; family Mormyridae; genus Isichthys; species Isichthys henryi. The sequence goes on from JAODJX010000043.1 coordinate 3,186,891, forward strand.
CAAGGAATCAATTACAGTGCCCCCATCCCCCAAACACACCAAAGTTTTCTCTGGCCAAAATGATTGTCTGTAGCCTAAGAAGTAAAACGACCAGACAAGCGTAGCCTAATGTGAGGATTCGTTTGCCTGACCTATGGTCTAGTGCCATTGCTGTGTGAGATTTACTGTCTAGCCAAGAGTTCAAAGTGCAGAGGTAAATTCTTCATTTACAAACAGGACCAGCAAACTACAGTCTTATTACATGTCAAATTACTTTTTTTTTTACTGTCTGGGATTAATAAGATGGTCCTTGGATTTACCTCAATGACTCCTCACCTTGCTCAGTGTCTTGATCAAACAATAAACAATTTTTGAAAAGGTAAGGTCCTCACATCAGCTTGGAGCTCAGGCTCTACCCCAAATCTGGGCTATTTAGTGGCTAATGACTTTGCGGGAGGTTTTGTGGTGGGGGATGGAATGGAAATGGACTGTTGAGGTCCCTCCTGGAGGCTTCCCTGCTCTGAGACACCCTGTGGTCCATGGCAACAAAGTGATATCGAGGCTGTTATTAGATTCCAAACTGTTTATGGCAAATTCAACCTTTCTGTCGCCCACCTACGTCCACATCAAAGGCAGCGATTGCGTCTCACAAACTGGCTCCAGACAAGCTTTCCACTGTCCCAGTTTCCCCTAAGTGTGATTTTGTTAATATGTACCCTACCTCCTTCTGCAGCCAAGCTAAGTGTAGCTAAGACACCATGACGGGAGGACAGTAAGGGGAGACATTAAGCTGGAAGTGGGGACACTTGATGCATACCTAATGGATGGGTCCGTGTCCAGAACGACACAGAACACATAGGCAGTCTGAAACAAACCATCGTTTTGTCTTCTCAGTAACTAGCAGAGGGATACTCTAGCCCCATCAGTAACTGAGATTCATAACTTCTTTTTGTGCTCAAAGCAGCTGCTGTTTCAGGCTTATTAGCAAGCATGACTAGTCTACGGTCCCTCTGGCTCTAGAAAGCAGAAGAGACAGCAGGTCCACTGTGTGAACAGATTTCACATTGTGTGAAACATACAGGGTTTGTTGTGTTTTACCCTTGGGGAACCTCACAAATAATGTCACATAGATATCATATGTACAGCTGGTCTCAGATGCTGGACTTGGACCCAATACTAAGTGCTGGTGAGATATCATTCTAAGGTCTTTGAACCTTCTGCAGAGCAGAGAGCAATGCGATGACACCGCACATGAGGAATGATGTCAACAATGTTTAAAAAAAAGTAGTTCTCAGGCTGGCCAAGATGCCCCTCTAAGGGGGGGTGGAGGGATCAACAGGTTAGTTCAATTTCACAAACTTTATTGTTGTTCCATGCCGCCAAACAGTTCCATATGACATGAAACACATCTACGTATCACATTTCATTATAAATAATTTACCGCCACAGTATGAAGACAATGCATCATTACATCATACTTTTACATGCTTTGAGTTTTATGATGATGTCATTATTACAGTGTTTGGAAGGTAAAATGGAATAAGTAGAAACATATTATGATGGATTTCTTCTAATTTGGTTTACTATTCTTATCCGTATAATTAATAATTCTCAAGAAAAACAAATTAAGCAATCTATGATAGAATTATGGTCAGACTTGGAATAAACTGTTGTGTGAAAAAAGTCATGGAAAATATTAGCAAAATGGAAAATATTGCAGGTACTTGGAATCAAATAGATATTATACTGCTACCATATATTCTGTAAATGGACTTCTAGTGAAACACGCAATGTCTCACCCACGCATGGAACGGGAAATGTTCAGCTAATGAGCCAGTCTGGCATGAGCAAAGCCAAGGTGCCAGAGTGAAGGGGCAGCGCTTGCCCTGCCTTTGGAGGGACTCCTACAGGTATGTATTCTACCCACAAACCAAAAAACCAATCAGAGTGGTAGACTGACATATCTGCAAAGAGGTAGACTGACACATCTGCAGAGAGGTAGACTGACATATCTGCAGAGAGGTAGACGGACATCTGCAGAGAGGTAGACTGACACATCTGCAGAGAGGTAGACTGACACATCTGCAGATAGGTAGACTGACATATCTGCAGAGAGGTTGACTGACATCTGCAGAGAGGTAGACTGACAGATCTGCAGGGAGGTAGACTGACACATCTGCAGAGAGGTAGACTGACAGATCTGCAGAGAGGTTGACTGACATCTGCAGAGAGGTAGACTGACAGATCTGCAGGGAGGTAGACTGACACATCTGCAGAGAGGTAGACTGACAGATCTGCATTATACCCCCACACCTTCACCCTGCTTTTGTGGTCCTCTTTGCCAGCACCTGAGATTTGAGCACCCAGGGGGACCAGTGTACAAAAACAGAAAGAGGTAGACAAGTGGGGGGGTGGTGGACGGTGAGGGCAGGCGGGCCGGTAATCACCTGCAGCTGCCGTGCTTAGTTGGGGGGCATAAATTTGTAACAACATCAGAAATTATCCATAAAATTTACAGCTTAGGGAAACTGTGCATGTGGCCCCTTAATACTCACGCATCCGTGAAGCCTCCTATTACAGTATCTTCAGTAAGTTCAGCCGATAATCAGCCATTTTATTGTTTTTATTATTATTTTTTGCTTCTTTGCAGTGAAGCAATAGGAAGACTGGAATGCATTAGCCAATCACCTAGCTGTGCACAACAAATAATGTCTAATAAACATCAGGAATAATACATTCTATTCCCTCTCAAGATGCAGATCTAAGCTTTCCAGTCTGCTTGCTCCGTGACTTCCCATATGCACAATGCTGTGTTATATATATATATATATACAGTATATGGGCCTTTAAAATTGAGTCCCACAGTTGCCTATCAATCATCATAATGAGCTAGAATGACTTCAAGGCAAAGTTATGAGGACCAGGCAAAATACGACTCCCAAAATATTTATAAATATGTTTGTTTGAAACACTGGGTGGCTGTTAAAGACAGAGGCACTGCCAAGTCCCTGAACCGTCTGCACATCTGAGATCAATAAATACATCTGTCCGCTTACCTGTCCGTCAGCCTGAACAAACACATGGTTCTGAGCTACTGTATGTAAGGTACCAGCAGTCAGAAGCAAGGCCCTTTGTTCACTAATGAAAATGGGGTTTAAGACCTTTAGACAAGCAACGCCTTGCAATTTTCACCTAATTTAAGCAGCTTTTTGTTGTTATGGGAATGTTATGGTGGAGATACAAAGAGTCACAGTTGGGTATGTTTTGGGTACTAATTTCCATCCCAGAGGGGGTCATGTGGCTCAGACCTTGAGCTATAAGATCAGTGTTGATGATTCCAGACTTCCATGGTAGATATACATCCACAGCACTGTCCCTGGGACGACTTCCAGTTACAGCATGAAACGGCACCAGAGGAGAGGGGATGACGATTGGGAGGGGGTGTGAAGCTCTGTTGTTATCACAGGTGGACCTGGGGATGGTCATTCAAACAGCTGCAGGGCCGTCGCCTGCGTTCTGGGGGCCAGTTCGTGTCCCACTCTGGGGTTCCTTCTGTGATACTGCTGACAGAGTAGACAGCCTGATAGCACCAACATCAATCTCATTCCAAGCCCTGGTTAGGACTGTGGGGGTCACAGCAGGTATACTGAAGAGGGAGATTATGACCATGCACTGGCATCTCTGCCCTCCTGAATTATACTGTTCAAGGTAGGGGGGGGATCTCATTGTGCTCTCTGAGGAATGTTCTAAATGACTGGGTGGAGCCCCGCCTTACTTTACTAATGCTCTAAGTTATTACTTAGAGGAGGACATTAGATGCTTTCTGCAACAATATGCCCTAGTATTGTGAGCAAAAAACAGGTGTGGCTGCATTGTTAGGAAAACAATGAGAAGTTGGTGTTGACTGCAATGGGTTGGTGCCCCATCCTGTGATATCCATCCCCTATCTCATGCCTGCAGCTCGCAGAATGGGCCCCAGGGCCCCGCAGCCACGCATAGGACAAGCGGGTGTGGAAAATGGATGGATGGACGAAGTTTGTATTGGTTCATCTCCATCCTCAAAAAACCGACCACAAGCTGTAAGCTGTATTCCCAGCAGCCATGGAAAGACAGACAGCATTCTATCTTCTTTCTGTACCATTATCTATGCCTCAATGTAAGCGTCTTCTACATGTTGATGCATTTGCATGATCAACTGGTGTTGTTAATCAGACTGTTATGAACAACACTGCTGCAGGATCCATGATGTCAGCCTCATCTAAAAAGAAACTGAGTCCACCAGGAAGACACTTCCTTTCTTCCAAGTCATGCAGGTCATATTTATAGACCGTCATCCATCTCTGTCTGCGGTTGCTCTGATGGGCAGCCCATCGATAGCTCTGCTGAAGGGCACAAGAACCTTTAAGAGAAGCATATAGAATGAGCAGAAAGCACAGTTCTGTCACCTAATCAGCTACCACTCAGCCCTTTGTGGGGGGGTGACCCAATGAGTGATGCTGTGAGGGGAGAATCCTTGGCAGAAGAGTATGAAGATGGAGAAAGAAACATTGAGGTGCTCATCCAGGTGTCTGAAGATTTACATGTTCTTCCAAGTCCCCAAAGGCATGTAGAAATACAATCACAACAGGCTTGGGGATACAGAGAGTTCCATTGTTATAGAATATGCAGTTCATATCATATATACATAATTTTTGAGCCCATGCGGTTTTCATTGGTCTGGTGGGAAGTTCCGACCAGTTTCTTCTCTAACAAGGTTGGCAGGAACTAACATTTATTACAATCGATTATTCAGCCGTCTCTGCCAAAGCACTTGGAGGGAGGCAGGAGTGGGGAGAGGATGAACATTGTGACTGGTGTGAGTTTGCACTAGGTATCCGTCGACATGCTCTTCCTCAGAAGCTGACCTCGCAACCCCTGTCTTCGTGCCTGTAGATGATTAGCTACTCAGAGGTCACACCAGGACAGATGCTGCTCCCACATACTCCTCTCAGCCCCGTTCACCCTCCCATTTGCACTCTTGAAATGGCTTTAATAATATACAATTACCACTGCTGGGACATCTACTGTACAGGCCGGTGTCTTCCTGTGTAGACCATCCTTATATGGAGAGAAGGCCAGGGTCTATAAATCTCTCTTTCAACAAAACCTTCATTACATTCCCACCTTATCGTGTGTGTGCGTGTGCGTGCACGTGTGTGAATACATGCTGATGGGCAGGCACATGCTTAAGCCTGTTCCTGTTATTCAGATTGACACAATACTACCTTGAAAGGCATCTTGCATTACAGTTATCAAGGTTTCTTTGTAGGTTTTATTCTCCTCTATAGCCTTTCTATTTACTTTCTAGGACTGTGAAAGCATCACCTGATCAAACCAAGGAAGGTATTATTTGCATCAACAGAACAGCTGCATGAAACAGACATAAATCGGCACAATTAATACCAAGCTATGTAAGCATCACACCTACATAATGTACAACACGAAACAGCATTTTAGAGGACTTACACAAGGATTCCTCGCTACCATTTAATATATTTTTTTATTAATTCACCTGTCCTTCATAGCTGCTGGACTCATCCTGGAGGGATCAGGATGCTCACCCCATAAACAAAGGTAAAAACACTGCAAGTTATCGCAGCATTTCTGAAAAGTCACTGTCACTGTACTGCAGATCCCACCGCAAAAGAGAGGAAGGCATGGAAAATTTCGAAGGCTGGAAGCACTTACACGAGCCCATTCAAAAAAGCTCTTTCCTCCACTGGTTCGAACTACAAATAAACTCCAGCAAATTTTCCAAAGCTATGCTGAAGTAGAAATACGAGAGAGAGAGAGAGAGAGAGAGAGAGAGAGAGAGGATTGTCATTTGATTTCCCTTTTCTAAGCCTGGTACATTTACTTTTTTCCTCTGAGGATGCCCACCCTTTTTTGTAAGTACATTCTTATAAGAACTGTAACGCACCCAGAAAATGGCTTTCAGGGTGCCCTGATGTACCGATATGTACATAAATGATACGAAACAGCACATGAGGGCTACACACACTCTCCAGGTGATGGACTGGTCAGTAGTACGCCTTTGGCTTATGAGTGCCTTTTCCCACCCATCATTTGCAGATTGCTGAAACAGGTCTCGATATGAAGCATAACTCCGTTTGGCAGGACAGAAGAGTCACATCACATTAGGCATTTTGTGGTTTTGGTGGCTTTCAATGGACGTTTTCTTGACATGGTTAGACATGGTACACCAGTACCAACAACGTATCCCAGAAAAACACACTCATATGAAATGGTATGATGCTTATCTTGGATCTGTTTGGTCCTGAAGGTGAAATGACATGAAATAAAAGACAAGACCAAAAAAACGAGATGTGGAAAGGTTTCAGCCTTTGTCTGTAAAATTGGCCGTATGCGTCGATGTATGTATGGGTTCAGCCAAATTCACGCCTTCCTCCCAATTCCTGGTTGCTCACATGTACTGATTTAATAAGCCCAATATTCTATTTTCTAGTTACCAAGAAGCCCTTGTGCTAAACCCTCTGTAGATCAACAATTAGAGCATTACGCTAACAACACAAAGGTTATGGGCTCAAATCCCAAGGAGCACATATAAATTGCAAGCCTTTCCTCTACTGTAAGTCAGTTTGGATTAAAGGTGTTAGATAAATGTAAATGCTCCCTGCTAGAACCAATTAAGACCAGCGTCTAGAAGAATGAAAACCTCACTGGCTGAGATTGAGCCAGTCATGCAGAAACCAGGTTACATTAACGGTTCAGTGCCTTTTTTGGGGCGACACAAAGGTAAACATCTCAGTACAGTGTATTTCCTGCCAGCCCAAATGGTTTGCTTCACTCAGCAATGTCTTGGAGAGTAAAGTTTTAAACACAGTGGGTCCATCAGAACTGACAACGGGAAGCCTGCAGGTGTGTCCAACAGAAACATCCTGACTGACTCAACAGCTTCCACAGAGGACGTCAATTGTGGCCTGTCTGTGTGAATCTGGTGGACGGTTGCCAAAGAATATAGCTTTTGGACCAGAGCTTAGGCTGTTACCCTAGGATGCATTTAGGAACAGCAATTTCTCTGGCTGAGCAACTTAGGAGCCTCTTCCTCTCAATTCCCTCCTAATAAGAATCCAGGGATGCACATCAAAAGGATAAATCAAGTCTTCTTTGCCCAGTTCAGGACTATAATATGAATTCCATAAGTTGAGCCCTGCATAAACATTTAGGCCATTACAGGCCATGAGGAAAGAACTGGTGACTACATGAGGAAAATTTCGAAATGCTTCTACGTACCCAAGTTCTGGTCAACAAAGTATTCTTTGTACAAAAACATTGTTCTTCATCAAAGTATTTGACCAAATTAACTTGAGACGGAAGATCCTACACCTGTTCAGGTACTGACAAGCAAATGTTTACTTTGCTAACAATTTGTCTACACCAAAACCGGAGGAAACACTTTATCCAAGATAGCAGGCAGCATGATAATAAGGGACATTCCTAACCTAATGTTTCCCGGTTTGAGTCACAGAAGATGCTCTATTACTGTACCCTTGAGCAAGGCATATAATCTGAATTACTCCAGTGAAATAGTCCAGTCAAGAGGAGACTGAAAGAGCCTGAGCTTGTGTGGAAGAAGATGAGACTATTCTGGAAGACGCACTTATCCTGTTGACTTTAAAGATCAGCAAGGTGTACAATATCTATTGCTGTTTACTGTAATCAGTTGTAATCATTTGACTAGGCCGAGTAATTTGACCTAATTATTGCTTCCTTGGATGTCACTTATAAAGTGCATCAGCTTTATAACACAGGTTTTCTGCTTTCTTTACACCATACAGTGTTTAGGTTTTTTTGCAGTTGTGTACCTGTTTGCTTTGAATTGTCACATTTTACACAATAAATCTAAAAAAAAAATAGATTTTAGAATTCTGGAAGTTTACATTCAGCAATCAGTCATTTCCCTGAGAAAGCACAGCTGATATTGTGCACAAGAAATAACAATGACAATGACCTTTATGTATTGCTGCTCTTGGCATTGTTCGATTGCCTGAGTGTAACGTGATTAACAGCGAAAACTCAGACCTTGTTACTTATGTACTGTGGCCTGTAGTCTAAAGGCAGGCTGTTGATAATTCGCACTTTTCTTCGTAAATTCAACTAACAAGGCTGCCAGCTATCATCACCCAGCTATAGACTCAAAATCATCTTCTCAACAGAGCTTCTAAGTAATACCTCTCATTTTGATTACTTTTAGTGACAAGCCCAGCAGAAAATAGTTTATTTCCAAGTATTTTGATAACTGATAATGTCTGTTGCCTGCTGTCTGTTGAACCAAAGCTATGAACCGACTCAAAATTACATTCCTACCCACTATATAGTATTTACATTAAATATAAAAAAAAATACAGTATATAAAAGTTATTAGAAAATATTATAGATTGTTTACTTCTAGCCTTCTAAACTACATATTTAACAAATATATGATCACATACATTTAACAGGCTTATTTAGGAAAAATCCAGAGGGTTCATGAAGTCTGGCACAATATTGCAAATTACCCTTCTGTTATCCTACGGAGTCTCTCAGCCTCAATATTACTCTCTCCATTGTTTTGACAACAGCATTAAACAGGGAGATGCCTGACAGAAGCCCTGCATAAATGTTCAATGTTTAATGCTGGGTCATAACTGGCTGAGAAACACGTGGATGCAGCAGCAATGCTGGTCTCTGTTAGGTGTTCAGGTGCAGAGGTTAATCTACTAAAAAATGAGTGACAAAGAAGAGCCTGGATCAGTCATTCCTACACAACACGCTTCATACATCAGAGGACGGTGAACCACATCAGAAAAGGAATCACTTCGAGAAAGAGGTCATTGTTCCTGGTATCTCATTTTTCAGATAATTCTGCTTTCTTTACTTAATACCTCTATATTAGATGATCTGCAGTAATTTAGTTTTTATGGATACTGCTTGTATACTTTCATGGAAAGAACTTTTCTAGGTCCTTTGGTTTGTAGATTACTCTGTATTATTCTGTCTTAATGATGTTGTAATGTAGGACACACCCATGTGCAGCGCCTTGGGGTGGCTATGTTGTGAAATACACTATATGAAAATAAATTGAACTGAAGTTTGTAGATGAATAAATACGTAAAGTAATAATTCATTTTATCATGCACAATTTTGTGAAATGTTCCATTACTGTTGCAGGTTTCTTCCAACTCATTGAGCCTCTGCCACATATAATGAGCCTCCATTCATCTCCATCTCTGGCCTACCCAAATGCTGCACATGGAATTACAGTAAAGGAATAAGCTATGGAAGAAAATAGCTGTTGCCATTTTTTCCCGAGTGGGTGCTGGGGTTTTGTGTCAGACTTTGAGACAAGGCCACTGGGCTCGAGCTTCACCTCCCCAGTCTGGACTGTCGCCAGGCTAGTTAAGGGTGAGGGCGCATTGAATGCAGACTTAACTCTGGATGCTTGGTACATGCCACTTGTTATGACTCTTCTCCCACAGAGTTGGCTCCTTCTCTTGACCTCACTCTACACCTCATATCAAGGTAAGTGGTAAACCGGTAAAGTCAAAGGGTGCTAACATCTCAAACTGGGCTGGAGGTCAGTGTTCTCCTGTCTTCTGGTTGAATGACAGTTAGTTTGGTTAAACTCTACAGCGAGACAATCGTCTGTAAACAATCATTACCAAAACATCATTTCTGAAGAAGAATGCCAACAACTCGCAGAATAAAAATAGTTACGTGGGTGACTGATATCTAGCAACATGTTTAACACCAAACCAAAACTCCATGAATGCAAAAAACCAAACGCAGTTGGTACAGTGCTCACACTGTTGTTATATTAATCATTGACGGGAGGAGTTGGGCCCATTGACTGGAGGTCACAGTGAACACGGGTCAGTGACGCAGACTCAGAGGCATGCACTAAGAAGCCAAAGCCCAGACACACATCTCTGCCTCCACCTCAGGACCTCGCTTTTTTGAAAAAAAGAAGAAAAAAAAAAAAGAAAAGGAATGTTGTTTACAAAGAAACATTCAAATCGAGCTTCACGCCTCTTCAGATGGTCTGGGCTGAATGGCAAGTCAATGCTAATGTCATTTCTTGAGTATATACAGAATATTTATCCTTTCCAGTGCAGATGAAAATAAATACTTCAGACATAAGTTTACGGCAATACTTCTCTACTTTTCCGATCGGGGTGGTTTCGTTCAGAGTCTCATCGCTTTACGAATTCGCTCACGATTCTATAGTGTGCGTTCCCCAAGAAGTCTGTTGATCTTTGAGGACGCTTAAGGTCCATCCAACAACACCCAAACCAAGCAAGTAAACTCCAAACCACAGAGGCACAAAATGACCACATTATTTTTAGTTCTACTGGAGTCAGAGCGCTTAGATGATACAATTTCCAAATGGAGGGGAATATTGTTTTTAACCATGTTACTAAATAGTCTGGCGAAAGGGGGCTTTGTAAAACGGAAGAAAAACAGGAAAAGGACACTTTTTAAATGTTGACTAAATTTGTTTTTAATTTTCAGCTGTGCTGTAAACTAATAAAAATAGGCAAATGCATTTTACACAATGTAATTCAGGACAAACAGTTTAACTGAACTTGGAGTTTTTTTTACCTTTTAGTTAAAAAATAACCAGCTTTGGAAACTTTGATGAATCCAGAGCGATAATCAGTTAATTCTTTACTGATTATTGATATTGATTGATAAGAACTATACTAGTTCTATTCTGGAACTCTCGAGCCCTGACTGAGTCTGACCCTGACAGTGGGATTATGTGACGGTGGCAGGAAATGGTCGTGGATATGTACTCTGGGGGTGGAGCACATGGCTGGACAGTACTTAGAGGGCGTAGCGCAAACCAAGCTGGTGTCATTTCAGGATGGACAGACCATGCTGATATCGAGGGTCATAATTTCATAAAAAGAAACAATGACCCATAAGTCCGATGCTCTGCTAACAGCAACGTATTGCAGAGAGAACGTCACTTAATTGGCGGTGCTTAAATTTTATTGATTTGAATTCCTAAGAAGGGGACGGGGTGGAGGCAGGGGAGGGGGGGTTCTGCCACAAAAGAAAGTGTTTACAAACCTTTAAAAGTCCGGAACCTATGTTTAGCGCCCAATTACTTTATGAGTCAAATTAAATGTGTTTACTGTTTCAGCTTTGTGAAGGGAGAGCTCCGTGAAAATGTAAAATCCCTGTCAAAACAGTAATGAAAAGACGTATGCATGATGACATTAGCAGAGACAAACAACAGGGTCTTTTATTCCTGGAGCTTGTACTTTATAAAACCTTCTTTTAAAATAGAAAATATAGACAAAACCTTTTTACTTAAGTTTTGTATTTCATATTTTTACTTTATATTATATTTATCATAAACCTCCATGGTATAAAAAAATAATCACTTATGATGAAATAATGGCAGTCACAGCCAACTACCTAACAGAGATACAGTACTGCTGGATATCTTGTCTGATCAATGTAGGGTGTCTCGCGCAAAACTATAACAGCCGACCCTCCTGGGAAACTCTCTGGGAATTTTCACATACATTCATACTATGTTACATAACTGAAACAGTTTATAATGTTTAGTACACAAAATTCAAAGCAATGGAGGTTTATGAAGCAATATGCCTAATATGCCTAATACGAAGCAATATGCCTAATATGGGAATATATACATCTGGTCACAAATTGCGGGCAATGCACCAATTTTATCGGTAAGTAGTGCTCAGTGTGGTTACTTAATTAAGCCCATGATATGTGTGAATTTTCATATTGAGTAAAATACATTTTAGTGTTTTTGTTAATACATATTATCTAATGTTCTTAAGACAAATCATTTAGTCCTCTTTGAAACAGGGATTAATGAAGTGGGCCTGAGCCACATGGCATTTCCCATCATGCAACACTTCCCCATTGTGTATGAGTGTGTGTGAAAAGGAAATGCGTGAGCCGAGGTGTAAGATATTTCACTGGCTGCGAACTGTAACAAACTCCTGGTTGCAGGATCCAGGCCTCTGTTATCAGAGCAAGAAGTACTCAGGGAACAGGAAGTTGGATATGGGCAGGAGGAAGTCTTGAGCCTCAGTTTATAATATGTACTTTTTTTTTGTTATTTTAATATGTCCCCTGGTTGTCTCTCTCCACATTTTAATGCTTTAAAATAAGTATGATTTTATAACCCTACTTTTCTCTCTTCGTCCATATCAACAACATTGTGTCCAGACATTATATATCTGTCCAAATATCTTTATATTTGTTCATCGCAATGAAGCGAAAGAAACAGAACAGAAGTTTAAATTGCTTACTTAGACTGACCTTCATGGATTTAATAATTACAATTAATCAACGACATAATAAATTTAATATGATAAATAAACAGCCCAACTGTTTTAAGTAAAATGGACCTCATAAATCAATAAAATTACATAATTATTGTACGGCATGATCCTAAATCAGAACTAAGCCTTTTGTTTACACAGTTGCAAGCTGACCAGAGAACTCAATGGGTTGTGGATGAGACAAAAGCAGTTTTCCTCTAGGGATTTAAAAAAGCATCTTTCTGGTAAAGTAATTAATTTCATATGAGCTAGTCAATGATTAACGAGTTTAAAAATAGACTTACGTTCAGCTAATGACCTGCAGCCCAGAATGTCAGCAAGGGCAGCTCTGAGTGAGAGATGCGGTTCTGCTCAGTGTTGTAGAAAGCATCAAGGGTGGCCTATATGGTCTCTGCTAGGTATTTCTAAGTCATTAGGCATTAAATGTCTTAAACACAAACACACTCTTCTTCTATTCACATACAGACTATGTTGCTCTATCTTTAGCTCTTCCACCCGTGCATGCGCTGTTCTTACACACACACGCTCTCAAATTATCTGTCATGCATACACAAATACAGTTATACACACCATTGCAACTTCCTCTCTCAGATGCTGTCAGAGAGACACACAGAGCTCTTTATCAGATTCGCATGGGTCACTTGTAATCAGAAGTGCAGGTCCAGTCTCGTGACAAACGCACGCACCCACACACACAGTGCTGTGACAGTACTGCCTCCTCTGGACTAGAGCAACTGGCTTCACTGGCAGCTAATTGTGCGGGAAGGGGAACCCCCATAGCCCCCCTCCATTACGAAAAGGGGGCAGGATGCAGGACACGGCACCTTCCTGAGCAGTCTAAACACTCTGGGAAACAAAGCAGGCAATGCTGAACCATCCAGACCCCAGAATATGTTCCAAAAGGTGCAGTGCAGGGTCCAACATTTTTATCTATTTTGCTTGCTTGATTTTAATTCTCCCCCTAACATATGGACTCAACAAACACGACAGGATTAATCATTTGATATAAAAAAAAAGTCTAAACATATGTTACTGAGGAATAGTTAAACACTTAGTAATAGCTGGCCCAGCAGGACTGTTGAGTCAACCACTGCAAAAGCAGCAAAACCGTATGATCCTCCGAAGAAAAATGACACATTCTGTAACTATGTAGTCAAATTATGGAATTTGATTTAATTACATCCCTAGAAAAAGAAATCATGCACAAAGCGGAGCTCACTGGAAAGTCAGAGTTTGCTTCCTCCAGTAGTTCAGAAAAATGCCTGAGGTCAGCTGAGGATCATGAGGCAGCAGAGAGGATTATGGGTTATGGGTCAGGGTTATGGTCAGGGCTGCAGGTTCAAACCCCACACAGCTCACCTGGGGAGGGTCCTTTGATTACTTCCCCAGCTGTATGAATGGGAAATCAATAAAGCATAGTTACTACCGTGGTATGAATTTCAATCTTTGACCGGATGTTTTATGCTCAAATGTATAACAGCATTAAATTTTAACAAGTTAAGCAACTCACTAGAGCTCTTCCCCACATGAAAAGGAAAACTGAGGCAAAACAAAAAGGACACTGGAAAATCAAAAATGATGAAATAAAGTGATACGTAACACAGATAGAATACAGACCGTCTGAAATTCCTGTTATGTACAATGGAATAAAATCTTTAACAGATTCCTCCAGCAGTGCAAATGAGGGAAAAATTGTAAGCTAAGTTGCTTTTGGACAAAAGCATTCACATGTAAAAAAATATGTAAAAACTTGGTAAAAAGGAATAAGCCTCATTAGAGCTGGCTAGGATAAAGCCATTAGAAAACAGGAAATTATGAGAGTCAACATTGAATCTAACCATTGGCAAAAAAGCATCATAATCTTGTTATCATGAAAACCTTGTAAAACATTTTCCTTGCTACCCCTTTTTTACAAACTCCTTTTCCAAACCAACTTCCACACAGCAGGCTTTGGCAAGATGCGGGCAGAGTTTGCAAAACTCAGCATCTGGCCTTGCGCAGGGACCGCAGCCTTTAGGCTGCAGTGCTGGGCTAGAAGATAGCCGTGTAAACGCTGGATTGGACCGTGGACTTGTGGCAATGCCTCACAGGAATGAGCATCTATCAGGAAGCAGTGGCTTCACCGTCGTCCGTGCCTGGTATTACGTCACTTATCGAGTCACGTGAACTACAGGGAGAAACAGAAACTGGATTGGCAATGCGCCTGCCGCCCTGTTTCCTGGCAGGCGGGGAGCAGACAGCTGAGGCTGATAGTGGATTGGAAACCTAGACAGCAGAGCTTCACGCTGTGATATACAGCCTTCAGCCCTGGTGGATACAAACAGACTGACCGTCTGGACCTTGGCTCGTTATTTATTATTCTTATTACATGATTTATTTTCCTAGCAGACGTCTTTTTCCAAAGCGACTTACATTGCTTACAGTTTCACACTTTTTTCCCATTTGTACAGCTGGGTATTTACCAGTTCAGACTAGTGTGCTCAGGGGTACTAACAGCAGGTTCCCTCCTGGGACGCGACAAATGTGCATAAAAGCAGTTTCCCATCCTCAGTCGCTTCAGGTTCCCTTTTAGCAGACTTCAGGTGGGGTGCGTTCAATGACCTTCTCTTTTTATATGGAACATGGCCTCCCAGAACTACCTGGAAAAGGTGCTGGAGTGTCAGCCCACTGTGAAAACCTCCCCCCACTTACACCCCCTGTAATAGAAAACGCATGGATGCCCAGAGACCTCCTCTCTGAAGGCATGCCGGCAGGAAGCCTGCAGTGAAACTTGATCCACGTGACTTTTCAGTTCATGAAATCCTCAGGTGTCAAACAGCATGCATCAATGTTTTCCATCACCACCACTCCCAAAACACTCATCAGACACGTTCTCATTTTGGACTTTAAGATGACTCCCCTTAGGCTCTTTTACAGTGATTAATTAATTATATCTGACAAAACAGAAAAAAGAATATGGATTTATAACAAGCAAAAATGTATAAACGGTGTAAAAACAAAGAGCAATAAAAAAAAATGTGAGAACTGTCCTAACACTGTGTATCAAGAGTAACTGAGATTTATCCCAACAAAAATATCAAATCCTGTGTATACAGTAAACACTTGGAGGGAACTGTTAGCCAGCAGTGATACAAACCTCGGGTCCTGCTTGGACACTACATCTACGTGTGGTTTTGATATTCTTAGTTCCAGGTTGGGCTGTGCACCATCCATGGTGATTCTCCAATAGAATTTTGAAAGCAAACCACAGACCTGAAATGAAAGCGGAATCTCCTTCTGTAGCAGGATGTCAGTGAGACGTAACACAGTCTTTGAATGCAGAGCAGTTTATGGATGCTTCTTGGTTATTATCTGCTCTTTCCATTCGGACCAGTTTTTGACTGTGGACATTAGAAATGTGCAAATTTCATGAGATTCTGTCCATGATGCCTGGACCTGGCAGAGATTTATGCAAGTCAGGCTTGGGGATCGGTCACAAAACTCCTAAAGTTTGTAACTTTGAGCAAAAGTAGCTAAATTTAACGTTACAGCATTGCGACTCCAGTGTTCCAGTTAGGGCACACCAGTGAAATGTAGAGAATGGTAGTGTTACTGTGAGATTTCATTGCCACTGGCAATACATTAAGCAAAAGGACTAATCTGGATGAAACCCTAATAATAGATTTGCAACAACATTTGAGTGACTGGACACAAGGAGGCCAGGACGCAAACCAGGCAACAGCACCGCTGGTGGAGGAATGCAAAAAGGGCGGCATGATCCAAGATCAAAATTGCATGGGTTATTGAGGGATCTATCTCCATCATCCCAAGGAGGCGTCTCTCTGCCAAAATCCCTTTTGAATTGTTTTTTTTTTGTTCAATTTCCCTCTGTGCTTTGCTTTATTTTTCGGCCTTTTGAGAAATTTGAACAAAAGACATCTGAGGTGGAAAAGAGTATGTCCCTTGCAACTAGACATAGAGAATGCTGTGCGGTCAACAGCAATCGGAAACTGTATCTCTGCTCCAAGGCATCCGCAGACATTTACTAGAACCGGACCAGGAAAGCATCAAAAACGGCGTATTGAAGGTCCAGAAATGATGTGGAAGCTGGAGAATCAAACAGTGGCCAATACGATATTCACCAAAAGCCTTGCATATACACAGAGCCTCTGTGTCATCCAGCCTTTATGAGTTAAAAAGTTCAAAGATATTCCCCTCACAAAGTCGCGCAGAACACAACAAACGCAGGCCGGCGATTGCGGCTTTTAACCAGAGCAAATTCAATTTCTCCTTTGCTGTAGGAATCCTTGGGACCTCAGTTTTGTTGTTTTGTCTTGGGGAGTTATGACACTTGGCAGATGGAAAACATTGCTGAAATAACCCAAGCATTGTGGTTTGAAGGGGGGCAGCAACACGGTGGGATAAGCAAAGAATATCAGCTGTATAATTTTACACGGAAGCTTCTTGGTTGGCTACCACAGCAGGTCAAGCCCTCCGGGTGGTTCGTGAATGCAACGGGGCACTGGATTGAAACCTCAAATAACCTTATGCTCAGTCAGACATGGAATGGACTAACCTGATTAGCACTGTAATTAATGGCCTGGCCACTACTGTACTTCACTCCGGCTTGCAGCTCAAGCCAGGCAGCACACTTTGGCGAAAAGAGCCACTATGAGAACAGAACAATGTGACCAAGGGAAGGTTTTACATGGCCTCTGGTTGTACAGTTATGCCAGCCAAGTAAACAGGTTTCAGAAGATTTTGGTGGTGTAGTAGCAAGGTCAGACAAGTGCTCACGTTTCTTCTCCAATCTGCTGCTTCATTTAGAGATGGATTAACTTATCTGCGGGCCCTGGGCTGTTAACAGCTTAGACAATCATATGTCGCCTATTTAACTGTTTCATTGTTTCTGAGGTGGGGCAGAGCCCAGATGATTGTCAGGTCCCTAGGCTGTAGCCTAGGATAGCCTATGCAACCCTGGCTTCTTTGGTATGACTGTGACAGAAGTCAGAAGGGTCTGTTCTCTTTCCCAGTGCCTTTTTTGCAAGTTGACAGCATCAATATGCAGGGAGGAAATGGCACAGCGGTCTATGACCACTTCTTTTGGCCTGATGCTGGAGCCGATCAAATTTAAAAAACAGTATAAACTCCTGTGGGAAACCAATTTTCTTTTCACATATGAAACCCAACTTCATCTTGTTACAAAGCGTACAGATTAAACTGAGACAAATCCATGATGGAACAAGGTGAGATGCATATCATGTGTCAGCTTGTCTGAACAATTTAAAGACAAGGACAGGCTGTATAATAGCCCTTCAAATTCTCCTCTTCCCTTACTAATGGTGCCTCAATGTTCAAAACATAAAACAGGTTCTGCGGTTTATTGTTTTCTGCTCTGAAATGGGTGAACAAAGATGCTTTCTTGCTCAAAGTCTTGGGTGCCACAAGGGGTTTTAGTTTTCCTGGAAATAGGTCATACCCACTCAACAAAACAAAGAGGCTGGATATGTCAAAGAAAACTGAGAAAATAATGATTGTTCACGGAAATCTGACTTCACTGCCGTGTGGACAAAGATTTCTTGTGAAATGGTGGGGGGCGGGCTGGGCATTGGTGCTTTAACACCGACGCTTTAACCTTGATGACAACATGCCCCCAGAATTTTCAGAATGGGCTCCATTTTACTCATCTTTCGAGATTCTGTTGTGGAAAGGCCTGAAGTCCAATGTTTTTTTTTTAAGCAGACTTTATATTGCAGCTAAAAGGAAAAGTAATTGCCGGGAAACACATAACTGGTATGCAAATTTGAGAAATGCGATACATGCCACAATCGATTGTTATAACAGCGCAAATGCATATTTAATTAATGTGCATTTGCATTGCTATGACAAGAAATTATTAGAGTATCTTAACCTTTACATGCTAAACCATACTTCATAATTTCTTCTCATTGCAGCGCAAATGCACATAAAGTATGAATGTACATGTGCAGTTACAGCCACTGATTGCCACACATATCACTGTTAAGGATGCATGTGTACCTGCAAACTAGTTACGTACATCGTTGAATATTGGTCAATACCAGATTTTCATGCCCTTAGAGGAGATGCGGCTGTCAGTTTTAAGTTCAAATTGCTGTACACCTACTACACCTGACTATGTGAGTTCTCACAGAAGCCAGCTTTGTTGCTTGTTTGACAGGGTACAGAATACATGTTTCCAAAGCCGTGAACCTCAAATAATCAAAACCACTCTGGCTACACAAACTAAAAGAAAGAAACAAACCCTTAATACATAAATGCTCTCTTGCATTTACACTGGAGGGAAAAAAACAGCTTTTGCATTACATTACAATCCCAACCTGCTTTCTTTATCAAACTCCCAAAGCCACAATTACCCTTCATTCATATGACAATGCTCCCAGGATATATGCAATAAAGTTGATGTACTCAAGAATTATCAGGCCCTAGTGATTGATGGAGAGGGTTGGGGTGACTCGTTGTGTGAACCTTGCAGGTGCGTAGTGCCAGAAAAAAACACCTTGAGTTGTAAAGACAGCACTTATTTACAAAGAACAGTGATTAATTCTAACTGTTTTCAAGTTAGGTCCGCCTTTGCATTACTGACACAATCAGATACGCAGGCAAGGACACACTTACCCACACAAACAATGCACAAACCATTCTGTTCCTACAACCTTACAACCAAGAAGTGTGTGTGTGTGTGTGTGTGTGTGTGGGGGGGGGGGGTGTTAATATTTACCTTCTGCAACAACTAAATGCCAGATTCATTCTGACACTTTCCTTCCGCTGCAGCTCTTCACGCTCCAGACAAACGGAGAGAAAAACCAGCATAACCTTGTCACTTAAACAGTTAAACGAGTACAGACAAAGTAGAGGTAAGAATTGTTGGTTACTGCTTCTTTTTACAGTATGTCCTGTACATACTTACTCTTTCGCCCTTTTGTGTAGCCATTTACTCTTTTAATCTGCACACACAAAGAAGGATATTAAGTTATATAATGTGAGAACTTTGCGGATTTTACTGGACAGTAGCAATTTAAGAGTGATGCAACTAGCTGAAGAAGTCCAAACTAACGGGACTTTCACTTGCCTTGTAAATAGAACAATTATAATCAGCTATAAATCTGTTATATCATTTACTTAAGCATAAATGTGAGGCTTAAAATTATATCTGCCCAACAAATTCAATCATCTGCTGTTGGAAAATTTGACATGTATGTGTGGTTTTCTGCACGTCTGTAAAATGTACATAAACAAATGCATGTTTTATGCTACTGCTGTATGCTTAAATATACACATTAAATTAACTAGGTCTACAACATTACAGGATGATTGTGGGTGAGGGGGCAGAGGAAGCTTTTATACTAGAGGGGGTAGCAGTAGAACAACTAGTTTGTAGTTTTTAAAGTAAAAAGACCAAAGGGCCGTGAGGATCCATTAATGGTTCTGAACGCCGCCTGGGAGCAGGATTCCAAAAAGTACTGCAACAGCATTAACAGGCAGTATGATCTATAAGCAATCAATGCTGCGTTTGTTGAAACAGCACCGTAAATAGAGATAGAATTGGCCTATTTATGTTATTTTTTTATTTAAACAGGGACAGTGCACAATAAAACCTTGTGTAAAACAAGGAAAGATGCACTGTACCAGATTTTACCAAGTATTGCTATTTTCCGCCCATATTCCCTGAGCAGGTACATTGAATTAAAGACAGAATAATATGTAAATGGTGTATATAATACAGGTCATAAAATCTTACTAAATTTCAGGCTGCAATGCAAAGTTGCAGCAACAAAATTTTTAAAGGCACAATTCCCATATTGCAAAACTAGCTTGCTCACCCTAACTCAAATATCTGCAAACACTGCAATGCCCAAATCCGGAACCTGCCGCCACACACTCACACATACACACACACTTAATTCATAAATGTGTGCAAGTTTGCTTTAATAACTATTTGCTGAGCAGGAAAAGGACAGAAAGCCTATATGTGAATGCAGCTCTGCTGGAAGTGCATTGCACTGATTTATGGCTCATGCTGTAAGCTTCAAACATTAATGCATAGTTAGGTTCACTACAGTGATGTCCAGCCTTTTTACTAGTGACAGCTACTTCTATAAAGAAAATAATCTGGGCAACTTCTAAGTTGCAACAGTATATTTTGCACAACGAGGGGGTCCCCCTCCCCCTCAGTAGATTTGGCAGTCAGGAGGGAGGAATGGGGGCTGGGGGTGTCGCGATCAACGGTGAATATCTTGAAAATCGACCTGTCGATTGCAATTCACCAGTTCGCGACCACTAATCTACAGCAATGAGCAGGGAAGAAAAATGTGCAACACATATGAGCCTATATACAAACTAACACAAGGGAAACACTCAAAATGTTCTGTAGTATTTGTGTTTATGGCAAAGCTGAGTTCCTATCAGACCAGAAGAGTCATTGTTTTATAAATACCTGCCTATTGAGCTTACAAACACCAAAATAGTGAGGAATGGGGGCTTCCAAGTAGCGGCTGTTGAAGGGCATCAAGATTTTTCAATAGCATTATCAATAATGCACTTTGCACACACAGAAAATGGGAAAATTTTGAAAAATGTATGAATAGCATCTTGGTTGGAGTGAAGAAGTACTTATAAACTAGCCCAAAACAAACCAACGCTTGTTAGATCAACGGTTGCAAATCATAATTGCAAAATGTAAGGTTCAAAAAATGCACATGTTGATCTTTCTTCCAAAAACTGTGAACAAAAATTAGTGACAATTATATTATATATATAATAGTAGCTGAAGGTCAAAGCACTGAACTGAAAATGTCCATCCCTGGTGGATTTATTTCAAAATGCGGAGTATGAGATGAAATCCTTCTGTAGATGCTTTATAAGGTTACATTTTTCATTTTACTTCTGCTGTGTATAAATGCTTTCTAGGAACTTCCTGCATAGGCCTTTGTAAGCTTTCTTTCACACTGTGGTGGTCATGTGAAGTACCTGTCAGGTCTTGGTGATATGACTGTAAATAATATCTTGATATTTTAGGTCACTGTAGCGATATTCTATATATATATCATTATTATTGCATTTTTTAAGTCAGGACAGAAAGTCAGAATGAATTATGGTTTTATTTATTCACATCAATGTCTCCCAACTGGAAAATGCATCTCTGCTGAACATAACAATAAGATGTCAAAAAAATTCTTAATTTTTAGAAAAAAATGCAAATTGACTAAATATCCAAGTGCCTGAAATGTAAACAAATATTAAGTGTTCAATAATTAGATTGTTCAGTTAAATGCTTATATTCAAAATAAGACACCAGAAAACATTTTTAGCTCTTTGGAATACTTCTTTCCCTTTGAACTGTATTTTTCTTTGCGTTTCGCTATCTAGCCCCTTTTTGACACTGTGTGGGTGAGTGGGGCTTTGTGGAAGTGTTCGTCACTACCTGATCTGTACCACCTGCCTGATCTGTACCTCGCATGTCTGATCACGCACAGCATTTTCAAGCATAAATACTGCCTGATCAGTTCATTCTGTCATTTTACAGCTATCCATATAGTCTTTAGTTACAATAAATAAATAAAATCGCTTTAACAATACATTATCAAACTATTTAATGTGTAAAAATGTATCAAAGATAAGATATAAATTCGATACATCGTCCAGCCCTAGTAGCTACCATGTGTAATAATGGTTATCTTACAGTTCAATTGAAAATAGCATGTTCAGATGCCAAAGGAAGAACTGCTGCTTTGCAGTAGGCAGATAATTTGCTTTACAAAACCTTATATGCTTGTTCCATCTTGCAAATGCTTATCCTGGACAGGTCAGCAGGAAGGCCTGGGCATCGCAGGACATAAGACTGGGCTACATTTTAAATGCGATGCTTTTCAGTCAGGGGCAGACACACAGACCCACAATTTAAAGGGAAATTTAAAGACACAGGTCAGCCTGACTGCAGGTTTTATGCTTGTAGGAAGGCATACCTGCATCAAGTGCAGTGAAATGGGGGGATATGCAAACTGCCACATATACCCAGGGGGAGGGGCATTCAAACCTCCAACTCTAAAATTGTGCTGCGCACACCGTAAATGCTATTTTATGTAAGTTTATAAACTGTTGAATGTGCTCCGAATAACAGTAACAACAATTACCCAGAAATACACCATTGGTCAGACTACCAGTCAGTCATGTTCACCCACCCATGGTGATATGAACTACAGCTTGGACATTACATAAGAGCTGTCACATGGAACAACGGCAGGCAGTGTTCTGCATCATTTGGGTGATCATGGCTTTTGCTCAAACATTTTCCCCGAATGCAACGTAATGTGCCCTTGGAGGCCAGGCGTGTAGACATGGAAAGCGGATCATGGCAAGGGTAACCGCATGGAGACTGGGCGACACGTGACGCAGGTAGCTGAACTGGGGTGGCTTCACTTCGCTGGGCATGGAATGGCTGGCCGGGTGCCACCTGCATCCAAAGAGCGTGTAATGGACTTGTTGGAACTCCTTGCAAGTACAAGAAAAGAGTCTGTAAAAATGCACCTCTTGTCACCCCCCCCAATCCGCCCCATCTTCCCTCCTATCCCAAGGAAGGGGATGCCTTTTCAGACTTCCCTACCGCAACCAGGAAGAGGTACCGTATCGATTCACTCCACTTCTTTTCAGTTTGGAAACAGATGTAGAACAGAGTATACCTACTATGTTACAGCCATGAATGGACTGTGAAAAAAACACTCAGATTATTCATAATTCATCAATGTTAACATCTACAGAGCACTTCCCAAGTTCATTCACACCTGACGACAATATTATCAGGAGACCAAAAAACCCAAGATGAATGAAAACTAGCTAAGTATGGTGACCTATAAGGAGGCATTTTCAAAAGCCAGTTTGCTTATACAAATTAAAACATAAATGTCCCTAAAGAATCTGACCTGAGCTCCTGCGTGCTTTTGAGAAAGTCATAGCCTGGAGATGCCAACCTTCTGGGGTGTGTGCTGGTGGGCAGGTGGGAGCCCGGCACAACTGCGTACTGCCCCCTGTGTGACCTCAAATGAGCCCTATTTTATAGCCCAGAGTTTCCAGTGGAAAAATGAAGGCATCACTGTCCAGCACATGACAGACCCTGTTTTTGCAGCTTCCTTCTCCTGTGTCCTTCATTCTTTCCTCTTCATCTAATAACCATTTAAAAATCGAAGCCAGATCCAGAACATACCCTTGGGCAAAAGGCAGAGACCGGCCTGCCTGATCATTGCACATGCAAACCCACTGATTCACACTGCAAAGAGAAGTTACAGTCACTGATTCACCTGAACAGCATGTCCCGAGAATGTAAGAGGAAACTTAGATTGCCCAGAGAAGAACATGCCGTCCCTCATTTACACTTTTACCAACACCAAGCAATGGGCTTCAATCAGGCATGGAAATTAGGAGCAGGATCCACAAAGGGACCATATGTCCTCTGTGTTATGGGTGAACATCCAAGATAGGCAGACAAGCAAGGACAAGACCCATCTGATGCTGGGGTGGGTTGAACTCATGAACAGGTTTGCAGCAAGGAAACTGCACAAAAAATAGTGATGATAATGTAGAAATTCCACTAAAGTAATCATCCCATGGTCGATCAATCCAATTTCAAAAGATTATTTTATTAGAATAATGTTTTTTTAATCCAGTTGTATATAACATCGTGAACTGAGAAATTATTCCCTGACACCATACAGGGAATGTTACAATAAAATATAAAAATTAAATTATACCACAAAGCTAAATTGTGTACCTCTCTTCATATACTGTACAGTATGTCTATCATTTTTAAAGATATGACTCAGTGGTACCTTTATACCTCATTCAGAGTGCAAATCTGATTGGAAGACCAAGGGATGACAAGTCAGTTTCCCAAGTGACTCACAATATTACCCTGACATCTAACATCATTGCATCATCATGACCATTTTCCAGACCGGAACTTTTTAAGAAACTACCCCGATATTGGCCCTTTTCAGGGTCAATTGACAGAGGGCACGTCACCCACCATTCCACAGATGGCATATCTGAGACTCAGCCCCTTTCGAGAGACATGTACATTGTTGTAAGATACTACTCTCCCCGTTCCCTGAAGAAGGGACTTGCCGGGTTCGTGATCTGGTGCTTGTTACCATGTCGTATCTGAAAGAGGGTAAACAGCTGTGCACCTGCAACTGAAAGCTGCCACTATGGAGTTCTGCTGCTTTAACCAACTAAAGTGCAAACAACAAGAATTTGGTTTCGTTTTGTTTTCCGCTGAATGCTGTGCCCACTGGCGATAGCTCCCATGTCTACTCATTTACTGATCAAACAAATAAGTTATACTAATCATTATAAAACAAATTATGAACTATTTCAGAGGATAAGTAATCTTAGTGTTTATTAGACACAACTGTACCTTAAAACAATATTTCTGACATTTATAACCACACTGCATTCTCAGTGGGCGGCTCATTCTATTTATAATGACAAAGGCAACCAAACAGGGCTTAGAGACACTAAACAGACAACAGAAAATAAGATAATTACTTCTGTTGCTTCTCATGTGCAATACGTATAAATTCAAATGAGTGTAGCTATTCCTTGGCCAATAATTATAAATTATTAGGTGACAAACTACTAACATTAATACAAGATGCATACAAATTATATATACAGATAAATTTATCTGAACCAGACTGTCTTCATTTTAAGTTGTTTTTCCTTTTCTGGGTATGGGAGCTGACACCATTCTTCATATTTTCTATGATCTATTAATCTTTATCACTCTCTTTTGGTCACTGTGAACTTCATTCAAGCAGATAGCGGTGATTCAAAACCAATTTATTTTGGGCAGGCCTGTTCTTAGACCATTTTCTCTGTGGTTTGGCTCTCAATGACCTCAGGATGTCCATTTTGGACTAACCCAAACGTTGGAGAGCCAATAAGCTCTTACAGTCATGTCATTTCAGGAGAGCCATGAATCAGAGTCCTTACAAAACATGTGGAATTACACCACATTTTGAGGAAATGTGCATTTTTGCCATTTTTAAATGTGATTTTCTGTTTACAAGCGGCTTGGTGGGTAGTGCTGTTGCCTCTCCCAAGACTGTGACCCCAGCTCCATCGATGTAGAATCTGCATGTTCTCCCCATGCAAGCACGGATTTCTGACCTCAAATTCCGACAAAGCCCAAGCTCCACAGATACATAAATATCAGATACACTATATAGGTAAAGGTTACATTCTGCATTTTACATTCCATCGTTGCTTTACTAGAAGAATCAGATGATGGACTTCCATTTCCAAACATAGATAAATTGTACGTTGGCAAATATAAGTCTATACACTTAGTTTTTCACCATCTCCTGCACCACTGTTCCCGCCTGGCACTTTCCTCAGTCAGAACATAGCAAAGCTCCTTCTAAGCTGAGAATGGGCCAAAAGTGCTATCATAAAATGAAGATATCGCACAATGGATAAGAACACAAAACATCAGCAGCGTGCTCCCAGTCATGTGAGAGCATCTGTGAGGTCCTCACTGGATTCGTTCTAACAGCTGCTTCAGCAGTGCTATTCTGGGCCGGCAGCCCTAACAAGCTTGACCGCTGTTTGGCACTGTTACTGGATATAAGTTTGGGTTTCTGACCACTTCTTGATGGACCTGATGATTAATTAATTGCGCATTTGCATGTGACACTACCTCACTAGCTGAAGTAGCGGCGTATTTGTTGATCCCGATCGGGTCACAACCTGCACCTCTTATGTGTCACTACCTGTGTGTTCCCTTGCGAAAAAATTACATTCTGGAGAGTTTGTCTGGCTGGAAAAGTCAACTCACACAACACGTTTAAAAGGATGGCTTTGCCATTGAACTGGAACCGTGCAACAAAGGCGAAAGGAGCCAGGACTCGTTGTTCGGCGATGTGATCATCGCTGTTTACAAGATATAAAAAATTATAATGAATAGATGACGATGAAAGGTATTAATAATAAACAGAAAACCTTTTGAATAAAGTCTGAGCGGAGGTTCGATGATGTAACTGTCTTTGAATTTCATTCGGTTTGGAAAGACTTAATCATGGACAAAATTACAAACAACTTGTGATGGGAATGTGTTCAGAAAAATAGAGAAACAAATGAACTTTTCTCTTCCCCCTTAATTATTCTAGTCACTTATAGCCATAGTCAAGGCCTATTAAGTGCCTTGCAATGTAGTTAATGTAATACATAATGTCTGCCTTTGCACTGCATAAGCATTAGCTCATGACCCAAATAGCCAATATCCAGTCATTTTCAGCTTGAATTTGTGCATTATAACATGATTGTAACAGATCATTACTTCTCCATTGTGGGGGGAAAAGCTGATCCGTAGGCTAATATCCGAGCAAACGCTGTAGTGTCTTATCACCTTGTCTAGTCTGGTATGGCTCTTGATGGCTTTATTACAGGTGGCAGCAAAATGTCGTGAGACACTAATTTAATTTCCTTTGGTTGCAGCATGATCATGGAGAATAAGTAAAATGCAAAAAAAGGCAGGAATGAGCCTTTGATTGCCAGGAGTAGTGCATTCACTCTCAGCCCTTTATTGATATGATACACCCCCCTCACTGGTTACTCATGATTTCTGTTGAGTTACAGACAGTGACAACATCATCCGTTTTCGGTTTTGAATCCTTCATTTATCTTGATGTCAGATGAAATTCCCATTTAACATGCAAGTCAAATAACAGAAAAGCTATTTGTTTAGAAGGCATCCTTTCCTCTACAGCAATACAGAGAACAAGATAAGTGCAGTGCAATAAAAAATTATGGAAGGTTGCCTTTCAGCTTTGCCACACAGTACCCTTAACATGCTATAAAAGCTGCAAAAAAATCCATAATTGTCGCGATTTATTCTTATAAGTTTCAACATGTCCAGGCAACGCCATAGTATGATGAACTATACTGAGAAACCTCATGGTGGGAAATGAGGTAACAGGGATGGAGGTTAGATAGCAAGCATCCCCAGATTGACTGCTTAAAACAGGTAAAGGGAGCAGGCAAAAGAGATGAACATACACTGCACATAAATAATATCTGAAGTGAGAAAAAAACACTATGGGACGGTGTAAAATATAGCGGAAAAATAAAGAGGACAAACTCAAGCAATGGCCTAATTCATTTTGAGATGTGGCAGACATTTGGCTTTATTGCTTCCTCCAGCAGTAACTGTGGAAGGGCGAGCGAAAAGGAAGCTGGCGAGCTGTAGGTGAACAAGCAGAGTGCAGCTTCACAAACGGTAAGTTTGTGAGAGCAGACGACTTGGAGACACAAAGAAGTAAAAGGGTAGGGTGCAGGAAGCACGCAACCGGTAAATATCTATAAATACCTGAACGCCTTCAGTAGTCCACAGGCTTAACACATGTTAATTTTTTGACTGCGGGTCTTCATGCACGTATGAGTTTATGCTTAGTACTTATGAACAGTCTCTTAGAAATGAGGGAGAAGAAAAATATCGATGCCAGAAACAGACCGAAATACTTTCCTCCCTGGGTTGGATTTCCCACTTTCGATTCTTCCACCCTGGCTGGAAAGTTCCCCCCATCCAGGCAGGCGACACATGCAATGAGAGGTCAGAGGTCACCGTGGAGCAGAATAAAAACATGAAACAGAAGTAGTACGTCAAGTGCAATTATAGGCATCCATTCTTGACCCTGCTATGTTAAACCAGACATTCCTTATCATTAGCAGTGTGTGGAAAATTTGGTGGAATGTACCAACAGAAACGAACCCCACGGGGGGAGCTCAGATGAATACAGGCCCCTTCCCCAGCGACAGCTTGTGAGTCCCTCCTCGTTAGGGAGAGATGGGAGGTGGGTGGTGGGGGCTGCAAGTGTTTTTGCAAACAACAAACTTGTCGTCCAAGCCTCAGAATCAGTCAGCGCAAAGACTCGCGGCATGGATAAGTGAAGGTAGGTTGCACAATGACCAGGTGGTTCAAGTTCTAATGCGTTTGTTTCTTTACAGCCATGTGTGACAATGCATGTTTGTATATGAGTTTGTCTGAGAAAGAGCGAGAGAGTGACCAAAACTGAAGAGGACAGACTTTTGATATTTAGCAGTAGGAATTGCTACTTTCACTAGAATGAAATTAACATCGGTTGCCAGATGCAACCCTAATCATCATCTCCCTGACTCGCCACATAATCATAATTCAGTTATAGAGTCTGTATTAAAATGAGCATCCCAGAACACCAGGGCTTTTTTAGTGTGTCCCTTTACACCTTCAAACTGTTTGCAAACACACACACACACACACACACACACAAACACATACACATACACACATTAAAAACACAATGCCTTGACCTTTCTGTATTGCCCAGGGCTATAAAATCAATAGCCAGGTTTTTGGACGGCCTACTTTCCTCTCAGATTAAGTATATCAATTTTCCAATGGCTTACCTTAAGGCACAAGCACGCCTCAATGTATGAAACACATTCTCGACAATGTGGTTAGCCCACTTATGGAGTTTGTTAACACTGGGCTGGAGCAGGGTCAAAATTAACAAAACGTACAAAAATCACAAACGTTACACTCTCTGCATCTGCTTGTAGTCGGATAGGATGGTAAAATGGCTCCAGTAATTGAAAACAAACAAGCAAAGAAAACAGAGTTCACCTTAAACAACTGTACCTTGTTACATAAGAGCATACAGCTTCCCTTTGGGACTTAGTGCAGTTTCAACAGCCAAAATGTTTCCATGTCGACCGCCAGTGCAATAGTTGCTGACATCAGTGCCCCAGTGTCACCTGCGGCTGACAACAGCTCAGAGCAGCCAACAAACACAACCTGCGGTCGACATTCTTGCGCCCCCCATATGCCCCCCCCCCCCATCACACAGTGGCCCCTGGAAATTTGCCTTTGGTGCTTAAAGGTGTTTCATTTAGCTTATACAGCCAGTTCTTTGTTGTCTGCAAGGAGCCCACGCCGTCACAGTTAATATACGTAACATACAGCATGCCGACTAAAGATAAACCTTTTGACTGTAAGTGCTGTTAAACCTGAGGGAAATCTGGGCACAAAGAAATTTTAATTTAAATCCTGTTCATTTATCCCAAACTGTTCTCATGAATGACAAAACACCAAACGTTTTGCAAAACAAATCTAGATAAAATAACCCAGGCATGAGAAGAAAAGCACTAAATCTTTATTTTTAGAGAGATGTGCAGTTCAAATGGGTAATTATTTTGTTTGAGGTTGATAAGGGGAAGAGTAACTCATACAGCACTGGGCCAAACCATGAAAACTAGTCAAGAAATGAGAGAAAACTTTAAATTTTGTGAATGGCATTGGAGAAAAAATTTATTAAGACAAAACAAAAGGTGGAGGAACCTACATCACCAGAGAAAGGAGGAGGGGCTGATTACTGTGTAATTGTAATTCCCCTGAAACACCTCATCACTGGGTGGGGACTGACAAAACCTTATCCAGTGACCTATTACCTACCTAACTCACACCTGAACATGAACACCCAGACAATAACAAGCACTCTGGATGTTTCTGAATGCAGGGTTGTAAAGCTGTAGGTTCAGATATAAAACGCCTCTGTTTTCCCCATCCTACAGTAACAGTGCCTATACCTCCTCCATTTTTAGTTGACTATCTGTCTATCGTTGCTTCACTTTCCATTGCACATTTTTCACTGACGGGTCTACGTTCTTCCAGGGCCACTTGAATATCTAGTGAACTCCATAACACTACAGAATAGGCCTTGCTGCCCTAAAGCCTAAAGCAGCCTCCAAAAATTCAATCAAATGAAATGATGACACTAGTCTTGGGAAAGCTGCATGAGAATGTCCATATAAAGACGTAAAATCTTCACAAGTTAGATTATACTTTTGGGGACCTTTCCCTTTGCCTGTTCATGCTCCCTGGGGCACTTCATTAAAGTACATAAAAAGGACTTCTCCCTTTTTCTTGGGTTTCTCCTTACAGGGACAACTGAACGGGCAGTCCTGGACAGAATGAGCTTCCAGAAATCCGAATATACGTCTGTCCTTCAATCTGACAAACATAACGGAAAAAGACAGCGATATATGCAGAGGGATGGCAGCTGCGACCTGAGGTTCAGCCATGTGCCGGGAGAGTGGAGTCTATACATTACGGACATCTTCACCACTCTGGTGGAGATCCGGTGGCGGGTCATGCTCCTGACTTTCACCCTCTCGTACATCCTATCCTGGCTCTTTTTCGGACTGATATACTGGGTAATTGCGCTGATCCATGGCGATGTAAAAGACCCATCTCAGGAACCTTGCATGTACAATGTGCACAGCTTCACGGCGGCCTTCCTCTTCTCCCTGGAGACCCAAACCACCATTGGCTACGGTTTCCGTGGCATGGCCGAGAACTGCATGGTGGCTATTGTGGTGGTGACTGTGCATGACGTCCTCAGCTGCTTCATTGACACATTCATCATCGGCATCGCCGTGGCTAAGATGGCGTCAGCACGTAAACGGGCACAGACAGTGGGCTTCAGTAGCTGTGCCATAGTTAACCTACGCGACAACATGATGTGCCTGTCCTGGCGTGTGGGCGATTTCCGGCCAAACCACATGGTGGAGGGCTCCGCCCGGGCCCAGATCGTCCAACACGCAAAACACCAAACGGGCAGAGTCACAGTATCCTACCAGGACCTGGACATACAATACAGTGACATCATCCTGGCCACACCAGTCACAATTATCCACCAAATCAAACCTGGCAGCCCCCTGTACAGCCTGAGTCCGCAAGACCTGCAGAAGATGAACTTTGAGCTAGTCGTGTCCTTCACCTACACCAGTGACTCTACAGGGATACTGCACCAGACACGCACTTCCTATACCCCTGCGGAAATCCGATGGGGCCACAGGTTTCAGGACATGCTGAGGGTAAAGAGGAAATTCTACAAGGTTGACTACTCACTCTTCCACCAGATCACCAGAACACTGGTGCCAGAGATCAGTGCTGAGGAGTATGACAGGAAGATAGAGAAGCTGTCTGACAGTTCAAATCTTGAACTGCAGAACAATGAAACTCAAAGCATAGGAGCCGCTGTCCTCAACAACCAGACTACAGAGGCTGCTGGGGTCACTGCCACCACTGAATCCACTGCTAATGCAGGCATGGTAGATCAGCCTTAGTGCCCGTGCATCAAAATCACATACAATCGCAAAACGGCCCCACAAAGAACAGCAGCACCTGTCAAGCTTTTAGGAAGCCACATAGCAACATAGCTCCGTGGAAAAATACAAAATCACCAAATATTCTTTTTCTAGATGCAGTGCGAACATTGGCATCATCTTAATTCTAAGTACTGGATAGCAGAACCTACATAATAACCCTTAGCACTTTTTTAAAGGTGAAAAGTGATGTAATATTTGGAGGAGCATACTGTTCAGTGATTTCACTAACAGGAGTAAAAGCAGATGAGTGTCAGCTGTAGGTTGAGTTTTCCCATTCGGCACAAGTGTATTAAAAAAGGATTTTCCCCCAGTACGTAGAAGTCGACACATTAGTTTATTACACAGTACCCTGGCATCATTATCTTGCTTTGTCTGTCTAAATTATTTTTATTCGATCCACTGTGAATGCATTCAACTGGTAATGCTTCAATATGACAAGTAATTCTTCCTGCAGATCTTAATACATTCTTCAAACCTTATTTTATGCTTCCTGTTATTATGACTAAATATATTCCAGAGCTTCTGCAACATATAATGGGATATTGGCAAGGTTGAGTATAAACTCTGAGTATTCAATCCAGAATTTATGGCTAATATTAAGAATGAAAACGTGCCAGGTGGCCCCACGATACCAGAATGACCCAGAAAGCAATTTCATATTCATACAGAAAGGTACCCTTCCCCAAGGGTCCTTCACAGGATTTTAACTTGCAGTCATTTATATTGTCAAACTTTAGTTAGACACAATACACAATACTGCTATTATTAAATTTAAAACCTCACCAATGTTTTTTTTCCTCCAACAAATGCTGGCTTACCCATTCTAGAAATACAAACCAGTTCAACAAACCAGTCAGATTAAAAATATGTGGGGAAGTCACTGACATTCAGCTACCCATTCATATCCTCTGAGTTCGTAGACCAGGCCCTTTCAATATATGTATAATGAATGATAATGCATTTTCTTACTTAAATAGATACGCTAGAGCCACACACATACCCACAAAACAAGGCATGTGACATGTCTAACCCTAACCCTAACTCAGTTTCCTATCCAGGGGCTGCCCCTACCTTGATCCACCCCACTGCACGACCTTGCCCAGGTTGGAAGCTATAGGTATATGGATATCTTCTTGTAAATCTTTTTTTCTTTTTAGCAATTGCCATTCTTTTGCTTCCCTCAGACTTTACAGAATAATCATTAATTATATTAAAGTGCAGCAACGTGTCCTGGAGTAACCACTTAGTTCTGCAGTCTGTGATATAATCCATAATGACCAGACTACACACTATAGTTGAGTGTGCTGTATAGTACCATCTAAGGTGGTAGGCCAGCATTAAGGTGGAGCAAGAGGAAGTTCTCTCCCAGGCGTTTATCACTTTACCTTTCACAAGTAAACAAAATGGAGTTTATGTGACTGAATTTCTTTTAGGCATTTTAATAATAAGCTCGATCCAGCACGACACGTTTTGTGTATGCCCCTACTACACCGACAGATGCTCCGTGCATCATATAATAAGATCAGTATTATTCTCATACATGCGGACCCTCTTTGCAGCTATAAAGTTTCTAGCTCGCCATCTTGTGGCCCGTAACCAGCATGATCTGCACCTACTACGGCTTTTTCCAATGGCAAGGAAAATCTAATTTCAGGAACTTCGAGACGGCCAATTCACACAGCTTGTCCGGACTAAAAATAATCTCTTTTATTTATAGTAGGGGCTAAACGGTAACAACAGGGGGAAAAAAAACCACCCAGAATAAGTGCAGCGAAAGGGGGCCGCCATGGCCACTGACATTCCCAGCTACGGCTAGTTGGACGGGACCTGCTACTGCTACGCGTGGCAGATAATAAACTTTCTTTCTAATGGGTACCCGATTGCGAAAGGAATCAGAAATATGGACGTGTAGTTCAACTCCGGAAACAGCTTCAAAGTGTGGTGGAAACCTATGAAAATCCGTCGGTTAAATAGGTTCATCGGGTAAATTATTACTACAAAATACATGGATGGACGTATCAAATAATGAAATTCTCGAAATCTCTATATATATACTAATGATACCGTTTCTATTTCTCACACTCGCATTATGTGTCAATTCATAACCTCCAACTTCTTTCGGATCTCCAAGCCTACCCCAGGATATTCCACTTTGTTCAATAAATACGATTTAATCCGGAAAATGCTCGAAAATTTCCATAGGATATTTCACGTCATTATTACTAAAAACCTCTACCAAGTTCAGTACTGGATGAATGTAAGTCCGGGAAAGTTGTCGTGTGAGTTTTGAACGCAGGTATCCTGTAAATGCCAGCAAACATAGCGACGCTGTACATTGATCACTATGCGCAGTCCATTCGGCACCAGACTAATTAGCGTCCGTTTGCTTATCCACATGCAAAAGATCCCAACTGGTGTTCACTTTATTTGAGCGTTTCCTTAATGAATCAACATATTAATTACGTGCTAAATTTAGTGTAGACAAGAGAAATGGCATGAAAATCTACTTTCAGATTAACTATGTCGTGTCGGAAAATTGTGGTACTTTGCAACTTATTTTAAGGGTGCAATAAGTACATTTAACATGAGTTTATTCGGTTTCGCTATAACTGCATTTTTTTGGGGGGGGGGGGCATTCATACATTTTCATACATTTGTTCGGAAGTGCCGCCTCTTTGCAGATGGGAGTAAAAATTACGGACAAAACTATATCTGTGCAGATGTCACACGAGGAAATGTATAAATGAGCTCGTTACTGTCGTCGTAACGAGTGAATCAAAATGTTAGTGAAATCGGAATTAATTTTTGTCTAGAGAATTATTTATTCTGTTGCTTAAAAAGCATTTGAAAGTTCGTTAAAATGAAAACGTACACCTGTCTGATAACTCTGGCCTGTCCAGAGCAGGTTACCTTAATATAAATCAATCAACGACATATCACCATGTAATCGGTCAATGAGATTCTTGTAGATGTACTTAATTAACATTTCATGATTGAGTGGGGCGCGTGACGGGGCACGTCTCCGCGTGACACATTCAATGCGATGGAAATCAGGAAAAGCGAATCAATCAGTGTAATGTGATCATTCTTGGTGTCAAACAATCTTCCTCAATAAACTCTTGGGGTTTGTCAACGGTAGTGAGACGGGCATTTTCCGTCTCAACTTACTGCTGTAAGAAAAAAAAGAAGCTAGGAGTTGTGTTTATTTGTCTTGGATGTGCGCTTGAGGCATCTGTTCGTTTCCCCTCGTGCCACACGCTTCAGCTGAGTTCACCAGCCGTCTGCGCGCAGCTTCACCCTTCGGCGATTTGTTCGGCCCGTTGACGACATGGGGGCGGAGAGCGCCGGTACCAGCTATTTAAAATGCTTTGGTGAAACTGCAAGCTTAACCATACTCAGTCATCGGCCCGGCGTTTGCGGGTTTCGGTGTGCGAAGTCATAACAGGAGCATTTACGTAGAGAAGAACCGAACTCTGAGCCCCGAACGACAGTTGGATATTCAAGACATTTAACGCCCGGGGATATATTGCAACAAACCGGTACACATTTTGCATCCCGATGAGCAACAGGTAAGGATTACTCAACAACTTTATGTGAAGTTATTGAAATTAACAGCCATGAAGAATCATGCTAAGGAATAAAGCGGGATAGTTTACATTA
Source organism: Isichthys henryi (assembly GCA_026776945.1). NCBI lineage: Eukaryota > Metazoa > Chordata > Actinopteri > Osteoglossiformes > Mormyridae > Isichthys > Isichthys henryi. The sequence continues at coordinate 3,222,119 of JAODJX010000043.1, forward strand.
TCGACGGATGTGCATCTGCATTACTGCGGCTTTTGCCAACGATCCGATACATTAGAGACACATATGAGGCAACTACAAACGCGGTATGTGATTCACCCATATTGCGACGCAGTGCGATTCCACACGATTTGATTCAACGTGATACGATGCGATGCAAAAGAATATGATTCTAAGAAAATCAACCTAGTACAGACACAGAAAGTTTTGAGACGGGGAATGAATTTAAGTATAAAAATATTAGTTAAAATACATTGGTCACATTTCTAAATAAAGGCACGGAACATTTACTAATAATCACATATTAATATTTTACATAAACGTTAATACCACTTTTTTTAATTGGGTAGGTTAATCATATGGTGAATTTTTACGCCGGTGCACCAATGCGATTCAGTGAATGTTACCATCCCTACTATCATCTTAGTGTAAACTAGTACCTACATAACAAATCAGTGTCTTGAAATTTCAGAAAATTAAATTAGATTGTATCTTGCAGGTTAACATACTAAAACATGATTCATTTTAATGCTTTGTGAATTAAAGTTGAACTCGCAAAGCGGTATAAGATAAACTACAGTTATGGCGGAACTGCGTCTGTAGCCAGAAACAGCGTTATCCTGAATTTAGGGACTTTGTAACTGAGTCTGGCTTGAAACTTTACCTAGAGAACTGCAACACTGAAATTTTACTACAAACGCTTCTTTCAGTTTCTATTTCAGATCTCAACTACAGTTAAAATTATTTGTAAATATTGGCTTAGCAATCAATTAATTAAGACTCGATAATGCTAACAGCAGATTTAACTGCTTGCTTTATATTTCCGTTCGTGCTTCCTTAAAGGTCAATCGGAAATATTTATTTCGTCTCGTTTTGCACCTGTTCCCCAGCTCCGTGCGCAATGAATGGTGCTTCTGGTGTAGATCAAACTAACGTAACCGGTAACTTACTGCTGCTTTACTGAGAAAACAATTTGACACAAACATGGTCAGAATGAGGCAGCCTAGTATATGTTTATGTAATGTGTACCTCGCTTAATTAAACAGTAACAGCGTTCTTAGATTATATTTGGCGAACTGTCAGCGATAAGTTTTCCTTGGAGGTCCGCGTGAGTTTTTCTCCCAGTAATATAATTCCCCGAGACCCACAGGCATCCTACATTTATAGTCATACGACATCCAAGATCTAGTTTTGTATAGTATATAGGGCATGCCAGGTTTACTGTCTGGATAGCCTCTCAGGTTGACGTCTTGATGACTGTTTTATACACATCTGAAACCCTTACGAACGGAGCCATCAAACAAAACAAAAAAACATTATGAAAGTTGTTCATTAAATAAATACAAATACAAAACTCATTTTTAAGAAAGTGAGCTTCATTACAGCGCATTTCGTCAGTATCGATAATGAAATCGCAACAGTTCCGCTTGATACTTGGAAGTGTCATATCTATAGTTAATGCAGGCCGTTTTTAAGGAATGGAAAGTTAACTGCTGAGTCCATTTGGACTCAAATTGGTGCAGGTTGATTTCGGGGACTGTAAAAATAAGCCTAATTTGTCGTGCATATCGGGAAGGTTGTATGGAGACCGTCAAACTCTTGACTTAGCAAAGCACTACTCAGCCAAACTGGAGCGAGTTACAGTGAAGCGATCCGTTTTGACACATCAGCTAACGGGGCTGGCCGGTCAGAAACGCTGCACTAACATCTTTAACACAATTCTCCAGTTTAAATATTAGACAATTACACTGGTCAGCTAAGACGTGATTGGAAAAGATCTCTAACACTTTCTTCACCTGTGCTGATTTCTGTAGAATTAAAAGGCATTTCACAAGATCATAAAAAAACTACTGCCTGGATGGAAGCTGGTAGCTGGTCGGGTGTTCAGCACCAGGGCTGTGTCTGCTGCCTCCCACGGCGGATCGGCAGGGCCTGTGTGGCGGCATGGCAGAAACACACATTAGTGGAAGCAATGGCATCTTTGGATAATAGTGCAGAAAAACAGTAAACATCACAGCAGAACGAAAAGCTACAAACAACATATTGAGTCACTTAAGCATCGCTTATTTTAGTGTTGAAAGACCTTACAATGGAATGTCTTTTCACAAAGTCTGATGTTGAAGGCTTTACTACCTAGTGTGATTTTTTTTTCCAAACATATATTCATTGCTAGGACAGTAGGAGACGTGCAGTGTAAGAGGTGGCTGAATTTTAATGAGTTCTGTTGCGATTTTAGCACCAGAGAGAATTCTCACTGGGACCACCATTCTGCTGCCATGATGATTCGAGGTCCCAGCAGACTCACTCTTAGTCTGCAAGGTCGGCACTGTCTCAGGCACCAACTAAGGAGAAAGACTACTATCATTAAAAAAAACAAGACATTTAAAGTGTGTACACTGGATTTGTTCTTTTTAAGAATCTAAGAAGCTATTTTTGTCACGTAGGGTCCATTCTTAAACGAACAATGGAGTAATTAGTTGGAAAAAAAATATTGTTTTCATAATTTGTTGATCACACTTAGTCAATTTATATTATAAGCAAAGTGATATTTAATCACGGGGGATCGAAAATCGCAAACTACTGGACTTAGCAGACTAGCCTAATTATTGTGGGTCGTTAGAAAGTGCTGAGGGGAGGGGACACATAAGTCACACTGCGTTTATCCTAGGTCCCGAATAAGCGTCTTCTATGAGAGCTGGCTATAGTGGCTTAGACTTCACCAACCTGTCATATTTACACACTCAAAATCTTCCAAGTGAGCCTCATCTTAAAGTAAAAAGCAACATGCTAAATTGCTACATTGTTGCCCACCAAGTTCCAAATGTTTTATGGTATATGCTTAGAAAGACGAATACTTGGTGTGAATAGCGAAGATCCCCTCTCCTACATAGAAGAATTTACCTTAAATTAATTGGTGCCTAAATAGGTCTTCTTTGTGAATTACCAAAATGTTCACCAAGAATTGTCATAATCATCTTATGAAACTTTCTACGAGCAATGGCATCTGTGACAGCAACGTAAATGATCAGTGAGAAGACAAATGTCTGTATGACTGTGCTCTTGGTCAGATAGAGTAAAATTCAATATAATACACTAAACCCTCTCTCATAAAGAGTTGGTGAAATTTGTGCCTTTGCCGAGAGTCAACTATTTAAACAATGGACACTTCTCCGTATTTTTTCTCAACATTCTTACATTACTGCTGAAGTATTCTGCAATTCAAGCCAGCCATCATTAGTCACAGCAAAACCTGTATTAATTATGTAAAAAGCACAAAGCTTTTCCATTGACTGACATGTACCTATGTTAAAAACTCCATCCATCCATCCATTTTCCAAACTGCTTATCCTATGGGGTCGCGGGGGGTCCGGAGCCTATCCCAGAAGCAATGGGCACGAGGCAGGGAACAACCCTGGATGGGGGGCCAGCCCATCGCAGAGCACACTCACACACCAGTCACTCACACATGCATTCCTACGGGCAATTTAGTAAGTCCAATTAGCCTCAGCATGTTTTTGGACTGTGGGGGGAAACTGGAGTGCCCGGAGGAAACATGTTAAAAACTCTTTACGGTTTAAGAAAACATTGGCAGTTATATTGTGACATTAATAATAGTAATAATTAAAAGAAACCTGTGTTGAAGTAATACCACAGGAATTGAAAGGATTACTGTAAAAGGTAATATGTTTGGCATTATTGTATTTTTTGATGTAATGCTGACAATACCTTTCTTTGTGTCTCAATCCCCCAGCACAGTTCATTGATGACATCTGAAAACCTGACAAGAGCAGACTGATCACCTCTTCTATACCGAACAGCCAAGGGTCTGCTGAGAGTTGAGGGGCACCTCCTCTACCTGGTCCCTCCCATTTCCTGCCTGAGTTGGTCCCTGTGAACGTTCAAAACTGTTTCTCCAACGGTTTTTTCAAAAACTCAGACTGTTTTCCAAGGCAGACACAGTTGCACGCCCCTCGCGGGCAGAAGCGATGGGGAGTGTGCGAGCTAGCCGCTACAGCATAGTGTCGTCAGAGGAGGACGGAATGAAGCTAGCCACCGTGGCCGTACCCAATGGCCACGGGAACGGCAAGACGGGGGTGCATACTCAACAACAGGCTAAGAGCCGCCTGGTCAGGAAGGACGGACACTGCAATGTGCAGTTTGTCAACGTCAGTGAAAAGGGCCAGCGCTTTCTGGCCGATATTTTCACCACCTGTGTGGACATCCGTTGGCGGTGGATGCTCGTCATCTTCTGCCTGACTTTCTTAATGTCATGGCTGTTCTTTGGCTGTATCTTCTGGTTAGTGGCCTTCCTTTACGGGGATATTGGAAGCTCCCAGGCAAAATGCATCACAAATGTCAATAACTTCCTAGGAGCTTTTCTGTTTTCTGTTGAAACACAGACCACTATCGGCTATGGCTACCGTGTCGTGACAGATGAATGTCCAGTTGGTGTCTTCATGGTGGTGTTACAGAGCATTGTGGCCTGCATCCTCGAAGCCTTCATCATTGGGGCAGTCATGGCTAAAATGGCCAAGCCCAAAAAACGGAATGAGACGCTGGTGTTTAGCCACAATGCCACTGTGGCCATGCGGGACAACAAGCTGTGCTTAATGTGGAGGGTTGGCAACCTCCGTAGGAGTCACCTGGTGGAGTCCCATGTAAGAGCCCAGCTCCTCAAGTCCCGTGTCACACCAGAGGGGGAATTCATCCCCCTGGACAAAAAGGACATTGATGTAGGCTATGACACTGGAATTGACCGCATATTCCTGGTTTCCCCTGTCACCATCATTCACGAGATCGATGAGGAAAGCCCCTTCTATGACATGAGCAAACAGGAGTTTGAGAACTCACACTTTGAGATCGTGGTCATCCTGGAGGGCATGGTAGAGGCCACGGCCATGACAACCCAGTGTCGTAGCTCCTATCTGTCAGGAGAGATCCTCTGGGGTCACCGCTTTGAGCCAGTCCTGTTTGAGGAGAAGAACTACTATAAAGTGGACTATTCACGTTTCCACAAAACCTATGAAGTTCCCAGCACCCCTCTGTGCAGTGCTAGAGAGTTGGACGAGAAGAAATCTATCATGTCTGGCTCCAACTCCTTCTGCTATGAGAACGAGGTAGTGCTTGGGAACAAAGACAATTCCGAGCAGGCAAGTGAGGGCAACGTGGGCCCTGAGGGCACAAACATGGGCACAGTCTCAGACTCGGACTCTGAACACAACCAAGCCACAGTGCCCCTAGAACCACGGCCGCTGAGGCGGGAGTCTGAGATATGACTCTTCAACCAAGTCGGCTGGGAGGAGCACTGCAGAAACCTGTTGTTTGAAAAGGCACGTTAAGCTGGATACAGTTTGGCCCAGAGATGGTGACTGTTTTCACACTGATGGTACTGCTGGGAGAGGTGTTCAGCAAGGACCGAAATATGAGTGTTAAAAAATGAGATGAAAGCAACCAAAACAAAACTGCTCACTGGCACAAAACTCTGACATTTGTGCATAGACACAAGTTTGCCTGTGAGGGGTGTTAAAAAAAATGCAATACAGTTCTATTTATTATTACAACAGTTTATAGATCTGTGTGACAAAGGGGGAAGGTATACGGAAATGTTGGTATGGTTTTCAAAACTTGAAATACCAGGCATGTCTCTGTGTTCAACTTTCCAACTAGAAAAATTAGATTAGGTTGGTTAGTGAGATTTTCGTTCCACTTATCTGCCTTTATGGTCTTTATTTGCTGCTATAGAAATTACGGTATTTTTCTGGCGGGACAGAATTCAGTTTGGATAATAGAGCATTTTTTAGGTCAATGCACTTAAATGGTCAATTATATATAAATATAATTGCATCACTTCGATTTCTCAACAAATGAACTTTTTTTTTTTTTGCAGTTTTACATATAAAATTGGTCTTGAATGATGGCCCTGAAGTTGATTGAGTGTCTCCCTGGACCATGGGGGAGAATCCTAACAAACAAGACATAAACGTTAAGTTGGACATGCAGTGCCATGCCACATCAGATTATCAAGATCCCCTGAGTGACATGCATAAGGATTGAACCTGTAAACTTCTGCTGCTGGAGCTAAAGCCTTAGCTTCTCCATTTCTCTTTTTGCCCGTGCTGAATGGACACAGTCAGATCACTTTTAATAAGCCGTGCAATTCAGTGGTTTGCTATCAGACACTTGCAAGACGACCACAAAAGATGCAACATGTTTGCCGGCTAAGCTGCTGCACTTTCATTCCCAGCTGAGACGCACCAAAAGTGCCCTGTCAGCGAGCTGGTCTCGCGACAGTGCAGTGAATATGCCTCATGCAGCATGTTGTGTGTTGCTTTGAGCCCGTGAATTTTTTCCCCCCCACAAGCCGCTTTTAAAATACTCATTAGACAACAGCTGGCAGCACTGGAAACTGGGGGGGGAGAGAGTACACAAGTGTGCGTACTGAACACGCCGGCCAACCTTCTGCTGTGTTAGGGCCTGCAACTTGCATGGGCAATCTAAAACCAAACTAGAAAAACTCCCAGAGGAATATTTTGTACAATTTGGAAGGATTAAGACAATATATGAACAACGTATGTGATATTAGCATGAAGGCAGAAGTTAGCCCTCCAGACCTGGATGTAACCCTTAAGCAAATAGCAAAACAACTGAAAAAATGCCTGTTTTCTTAGAAGGGTCAAAGGTCATTAGTGTCAGAATGAACCACACATTTTCTGCAGACTTCCTGGGTTGTAAACAAATGAGTAAACGAATGTTTAACAAAGTGCTGCTATGTTGCATATTAAGTGTTTTTTTATTATTATTATTATTATTATTATTATTATTTTGGGGGGATGTTGAAACCGAAGAGTATTACTGTTAAAAAAAACAACAATTCTAAATAAATAAAGGTTAAGGCAGTTAGAAATGAACAGAAATAAAGCACAATGCTTGTGAGTGTAGCAAACCAAAATGGCTCAGCTGTTTTACAAGTAAATTATCCACCCTTGTATCTGTTTGTCCTATTTGGGGTCATGGGGGTTTGGAGCCCATCCCAGAAGTTAGAGGCATGAGGCAGAGAATAACCCAGGAAGGGACACCAATGCACATATACATTCACACCCACAAGACAGTTTGGAAACTCCAGTTCACCTTAGTATGTTGTTGGATTTGGATTATGGGTGGGGGGGGGACCAGAATACCCAGAGGAAATACCATTACAAAGAGAGAACATGCAAACTCCACACACACGGAGCCAGGGTAGAGAGTTGAATCCTGGCCCTTAGAGATGTGAGGTAACACTGCTAACCACTGAGCCACCACACTGCCCCAGGTAAATTGTTCATTTTTCAAATATTAAACATTATGTTTATTAACATGTTTATTAAACATTAAACATAACTGAAGCAGAATGTAACCAAGACAACTTACACGTAATACATATTCAGACCCTTACTTTTTTGTAAAGCCTTAATCTTCATTCATATGAACTGTTACCCACCAAAAGATTTTGTTTTCAGCATTAAGGGCATCTTGAGTGATATTCTGGAGAAAAGCCTGGAAATTCCTACTTTACACAAGGCGTCCTCATAGATTAAAAGGTCTCACTTGTCAAGGTGGAAATTGCAGTTTTACTAATCATACCCCCAAGATAATACACAAACTCACACCTTAAGACATCATATGTCTTTTTTCTGCAGTTCCAGTCCATTGTTGTCGACATTGTTGTTGGCATCAGATGTTAGGATATCATTTTAAATATATTTAGGTTTTTTTTTTCTTTCTCATTAGCAAAAACAAGAACCAAAAGTACTGTAACTGCTCCATTGTAAGGCTCTCTAATCTCTTTGGGTTTCGTGCCGCGACACGTTGCAGTATTGGTCGCTGACACGATTCCCAGGTTTTGTATCAATGACTGAAAGCCTTTTGGCAGCACTTTTTGTAAATATCCCCCACCTGTCCCAGTGGCAGCCTTTTTGTATCAGTCTTCCTATTGTACTGCAAAAACAACAGAATGTACAGATTTTTATATTATTAATATTGTTATTATTATTATTATTAATAATTATTATTGTATGACCTATTTTATTTTTTTCAATAAAACAATAATTATTTTAAAAAATGGCATTTGTGTTCTTTGAGGACTATGCATGTCAACCCCAGACACATATACCAAGGCATCTGTGAGAAACCGCTTTCTCCCTTGGCAGTGAATCAGGGATAATAAACTGGTTAAGAAAGTGAACAACTGGTGAACAACGGTGTTGCAGGTGAAGGTGCTAGGTGGGGGCCATTGTCGGCAACAATCACTTTGGATGAAAGTGTTGTATCTTGTAAATCTACAGTGTTGCATCTTGTAAATATCTACAGTGGCTTGCACACAGGTGTGCGTGAAGATCTACCAGCAGTATTTCTCCATTTCTGTTAGTCGCAGGTCCTTCTTTTTCTGTTTTGCACCCTATTTCTCAATCTCTGCCCATGCAACCAACACCCAGAGACACAATGACTAAACATATGTTTGATGTTTGCATTTATAGCATTTGAAACATTAAACTTGAATTTACAAAAAATATCTAATTATATAAACCATGCTGCAGCACTGTTCATTTAGAGACAAGAGTCCAGAAATAAGACAAGATTGCCTTTAAATGTCACTGCAAAAATAATTAGTTTTTCTTACAAAATCAGTGGCACTGGGCCTTATTAAAATTAAGCCCAGAACAATTATATAAATTCCCGTGGAATCTCAGCTTCCAGTTAGTGCGTGTGATTATATGCTGAATATTTCTGACAGCTAACTGCCAAGTTTATTTAAATACATTACAATGACCACAATGTAAGAAAACGTGCACATAACTCAACCCCCATTGAGTACTCATGAACACCAAGAGAAGGTTTTACAGAGGGACGAGTGGCCCAGGGCTTCAAAAAGGATCCTTCCAGAAAGAGCCACAAATCATCGGCAAATAAGCTGTAAGCACCCATTACATGAGCCCATAGATGCCCCCAGAAAACCATTGCAAAGACAGAATTTTTTTAATTCTTTCAATCAAATCAAACAACACAAGGGCACTCACTTTGACCGTGCAGTAGAGGGGGCATGTCAGAAATTTCATTGTTCATTTTATTATATTTTAAAATCGACACGGACACCATCTGTTAGGAACAAAACATACATACAGACTGTCATCTGAAATTTCACAAATTGCTCTGAAAACACAACAATGCATCGCCAGCATGTGGCTAAATGTGACAGCAGGAGGACCCAGCCTGAGCCGTCGCTGAGCTGTTTCACTGTTCTTTTTAGAATAGGCTCCTCCGGCAGATACAAGCAGCAAGCAGCCCTCCCATGAGGGTAAGTCATGGAACACAGATGTTGTGCACATCCTCTGCCTACCCAGGGATCCAATAGAAGAACATACTAAAGGGTAACCCAGTGGGGACTATTTGGCCATCAGCTTCAAGAACCATGAACCACGGAGTCTGTAATGACTGCTCACATTACCTGAAGTTTATTGGCAAAAAATGAAATATTACTTATATTTCAGGCCTGATAGGCTGAGTTTACATACAGTTGAGTGCCAGTCCTGACAATAAACAATCCAGCCACCCTTAAAATCTAGCAAGTGTTTTTACACTTTTGTTGCAGAGGGCACCAGTCAGGGAGAAATCTGGACTTCAGAAAAATAGCTTTTTCTCTGGCTTAATCAAATACTGAGTAGTAGGTTACAGACCTTTCAGTAAAGAGCAATGATGCACCATTATTAACCATTATTCATTACTATTATTACTTTTTTTGCAACATGGCTTCCATCAAGGGCTGTGGTTTGCCAATTTGGCTCAGTTTCTAAAGAGAGAGCCCCCCTACTGCACCTTTAAATGGATTAAACTGTTGAGCAGTAAGCTAAAGGGGTGGCCGGCGGGGGTCGGGAGTTGTGGTAAACAATGCCACACCTCTCCCCCCTCAAACACTATCACAGGAACAACGTTTTGACTCCCGCTGTCTGGGAACTTCACTTTCAGAGGCATTCGGCCTGTGATCCCCTCTGTTGTGTCTGCAGACAGAAGGAGGCTTTCCTGCTTCACAGAGTTGGTCTCACGTGAGAAGCTTCCCTGTTTGACGAGGAAATCTGAATCAAACCAGAACTATTTATTTAAATATGCAGATTTTAGTATAATTAAAGGCTCCTATATGAGGAGGTGTCACATCATTGCATTTGGTCCTTTAACTACAGTAAACAAGGCTGAAATCAGGGGAGGAAAATGGCTGTCACTGACTGCCACAATTGCATAGACATCCAATGCACCTGCTTGACACGCTCCCCCCATTATACAAATGCTTCCCAGCAGTCTTATCTACTGTCTGATTAACTTTGCTTGACATTTCCTATAAGTACCACTCGCCCTCCACTCTCCATTTTGGTTTCGTGCATTAATAGCATAATTTGGCAAAGCACATCCTGGCACAACATGGGAGAGGTTAAGCTTACCTGCCTTGTATGGATATTGAGAGCAACCTACACCCCCTGCACCCACCAATGAGCAATGCTTGGCTGAGGGTGGATCCTGGATGTCTGCAGCACCAGTCTCACGAGCCTTCATCCTTCTGTCAGTGGGAAATTCAGCACAGTTCCCATGGACCCTTAGGAGTCTGTACTGTGCTTTAACCCACCACCTCCCTTGAGTAATACCTCACTTAGAGCAACGCATCATTGCCACACATCCTTTTTATGGGAAGCTGATGCTTTGTCTTTTCATACTTAATAAGATTCAATGTGAGAAGCACTCAATCATGGGTGGTGGCCCAGTGGCAGAGCACATACTTGTGTTAACTTTTTACAATGCTAAAAGTAAGTAGAAATGGGAGAAAAGGAAAACCAAAGACCACCACCCCGAATGGATTAGCTTTGTGAAGAAGACAGGAATGCAAGTAGTAACATCGCTGAAGATCGATACAGTGCACTCCCAGGTAGCCCCCAAGCTGGGGTTGGGGTGGCACCTGCTACAAAAACCTGAATGGAAACGGCACTGAAGACATCAGTAACACATATCTGGATAATTGCATTGTCCTCCTTATCAAACTGGAGGATCATGGGGCTGAGAAACAATGCTTATGTTCATCAAGTAAGGGTGAGGATCTTACCTTAATAATAATTTGGAGTACATAGTTTAGGTGTCCCTGTGCATATATATTTAAAAAATCAGAAGAATTCCAAATTTAATATTAACAAACTGGCAACAACAATTAACAACAATTCCTTGTCCATTTCCTGCTGTTTTTATGGCAATAAAAATGTGATATTAACAAGATATTCACTTTGAGAATAACCAAATGTTGTCCTTGCAAATGAGTACTTAATACACAATGTCTGTTAAAATGGCAACCTGTATGTCTTCTTTATTGTGAACAAAGCTTCTCTAACAGACTGGAGGGGCAAACATACACTACTGTTATCAAAAAGACCCAAAAGCAAAGTGACGACAAAAGCACGAATGTTCTGGATACTGGTTATAGCATTGGCTTAAAGGCTTTCAGACAATTCCATTAGATGACATGAGCCTAAATATTTTGCTCAAAAAAGCTGACATATTATTTATATAGGAAGTGAATAGACCCTGTACAATTTTTGTTCTTGACAAAGTTTGACATAACACATCATGAACCAAGAGGCCATGAGCCAAGACCTAGAGTTCTTCTGTAAATCTCACAATATGATGGGACTTTCTAATTTTTAATTTAGGTGGTCAAGGTGTCTGCTTCTTCCGCCAATAATAAAACAGTGGTTCTCAACTCCAGTTCTGGGAACCCACTGTTATTGGCTGATTGAGAGGTCACATCACATCGGCCTTCCATGGAACAGGTTCCCCACCCCTGGTCTAAATGCTAGACAGTGACATTCAATCCATATAAATACAATATTACTCAATAATTACAACCTTATCAGCAAATAACAGCACAAAGAAAAGTACGATTGAATGAGTTGCCTTTAATAATTTGTGCTTCTTTAGTGATTGATGGAACACCAAAGAGAAAGCATCATATTAAAGGCAAGTAAAGTGGGCTTTATTGCCAGCCATATACGTACATTAAGGCCAGGATTAATAAAAAAGAGCAGGAGACCCACATTGACTTCAGGTCCCACCTCGGCTGCGTGTGGGCTTTTCATGTTATCTCCATGCTGTGCAGATTTCCTCTCTCTGACATGCACTTAGGCTAATTGCTGTCCATAAACTTACATGAGATCAGCGTCCCATCTTTGTGCCCTCTGCCATGTGGGATACCCCCCGCCAGTGAGCCTGACCAGGATCTATGACTAAAACAGCTTTGCAATAACATGTTCTGCAATCTAAAATTAGACATACAATTTGTTCCTTTTTGGACATATCGTAACACATTATGTAGCATCATTATGTATTATTTAGTGCATGACTTTGAAAAATGGAAAATATCACAGATACAGCACAATATTTAATTTAATATACTGCCTGAACGACAGGTCAAACATGTGCAACAATCATATATATTTAAAAAAAAAAGTAATGCCACCACACTACATTCCCCAGTGCCTGTCTTAATTAACATGGAATAACAGAGGTGGCCAGCCAGATGCCAGAGAACAGGGCTGGAATTATTACGAGGAACCAGAGGATTTCCACGTTTGGTGGTCTGCTGAATCACTCAACCCGTCACAGCTGTCATTGCCTCTGCCTCTATCATTTATAGGCTTGGATGTGGAGGCTTAGTCGCCAATTAGGGTGAGAAAAGGGGATGAGGGAGGGCAGTTGTTGGGGGGTGTCTGACCAAAAACAACTAATCTCTTCTGCCTCCTTACCCCAGCAACATGGTATCACCCAATAACATTTATAGACTTGGATGTAAAAGCTTAGCCCCTAAGATCAAGGTGGGTGAGAGGCTGGGCTTTGAAGGGGGGGGGGGCGGGGGGATGTGAGGTAAAAAAAAAAAAACACACGTGTTGTAAAGCCTCATCCTTTGTGTGACAATCTCCTAGTAATCATCAGCAGACGCAGGAAAGGGCAGCTGGGGGGAGGCTGCAGAATTTTCCACTGGAACCGGCTGGTCAGAAATAGCAGTCCCGTAAAAGAGGAAAAAAGGCATTTAAAAACAGAAGCTGACTGTAACTAGACCTCAGAGGTGTTAATACCCCCCAAGTTGGAAAGAGACAGGAAAGGTGACTGATTTTCCGCTCCTTGCAGATGGAGGGAAGCTCATTGTGAATCTTCTGTCACTATTTGTTTTCGTGACAGCTAGCTAAAGACAGCTCTGCCTCATCTGCAGTTAAAGCCACACATTATTCCTCTGCAGGTGAACAGGCGTACTGCACTTTCCGCACAGTAATAATGTATTTGTTTATACATACAGTACTGTGCAGAACTCTTAGGCAGCCAAAGATAATTATGTTTAAATGATCTTCATATTGGTGTAAACCTATGATAGTATGCCTGTCATAGTGTATTAGCGTAGCCATTTCAAAACCTCTGCTAAAATCACCCCAGAATTTGCAGCAACCCTCCAATACACCCATGTATTTTTTTGACTCGACCACTATCACACCTTGAATAGTTAATCAATAAAAGAACCTTTTTTAAACTAATTAATTAAGGGAGCTAGTGGTGAAACTGGGAACTGAAGCGGTGTTCTATCAGTAACTTTTTGGAGAACTGAAGAAATTTTTACTTGTTATTATTGTCCGATTTCATTGTCTGATGCTAAATTGTGTTTTTTGTTCTGAGCAGAATGCACTTTCTGCCCAGACAAATAGTATAACATTGCTTCTAACTGCCTAGCACCTTTGTACAGTACTGTATATTGTGTTTTATTTTGTTTTGGGGAACCAAACCAGAATGCACTTTCTGCCCAGACAAATAGTATAACATTGCTTCTAACTGCCTAGCACCTTTGTACAGTACTGTATATTGTGTTTTATTTTGTTTTGGGGAACCAAACCAGAATGCTCTCTTGTTCTTCAGTGAAATTCCTGTGACATGTATAAATTATAAATTAATTTTCCCCCACAAATTACACATACAATTAACCTAGATCCATGCTACAAAATCAGAGCTTCTACCAGGGCTGTAACACAAACAGCTTAGACTGTGGAAGTGGCAAATGCCGTCCTTAAATCAAAATATTAACATAAGAGCTTTAACAGAGGAGAAGGTGGGTGGTTTTTTTCTTTTTTATAACAGAGGGTACCGTCAACTGCTAGAACAGCAAAAGCTAAAAAGCAGTTCCCAGATGTTTTGTTTTTAGAGAACCATATTTCTATTTAACTTAACAACAGTTAGACTACTGAATTGTATTTATATTAGGTAGAGTTCTTATACATGAAATTATGCACCACAGGTGTACTTCAACTAAGACTATTGGGGTGACCAATACAGTCAAAACAAAGATATATCTTGTTCATTTCAGAGGTTACACTGTCCTGGGAAAGAATTTAGATCACAGCAGTGTGTGGCAGAATTTTTTGCCCATCTGTGCCCTTCCATGAACTGCGCAACATCCAGATGCAGCATCCATCAAGGTAGGCTTTTAAAGTGGCCCTGGTTTCATAACAGGAACTCTTGCATAGAAAGGAATGTGACTGACGGTTGCTAAAGGAACATTAGAATCTTACATAAAACTGTGCCCTGAATCACCTGCTTGAACCCGTGGCCGTCATGACACAACTCCCTGGGGAATGCACGTAAAACTGTTTGTGCATGTCATGGAATTATCTCTATAATGTACACTCCATTCCCAAGCAGTGGTATGAAGGGGATAATTCTTAAGGAAGAAGTGCTGGCACATGACACTGCATGGCCTCTTGTAGTGAGAACACATACCTACCAAAGCCCTCAGCAAAAGGCCACCTAAAAGGCACAACACCTTGCCATATACATCGGCCATCAGCCTTAGATAATTACCAGTGTGAAGAATGGAAGTTCACAAAATGTGCACACACGTGCGCACACAAGTTGGTCTTCCTATCTAAATGGGGACTGTCCATTCGTTTCGAATGGGAAAAACCCTATTCCCAATCACGACACCCTTAACCCCACCCAGCCCTAACCTTAACCATAAGCAACCAACCAAAATACAAGACTTTTGGCACTTTTACTTTTTTGATTGCATTCACAGATTTTTATGAAATTGAGGTTATCCAAATGGGGACCTGAAGTGTCCCCAAAAGTAAGGAAGTTTCAGGCCTTACCGCACTTCGGGGACATTTCGGTCCCCAAATGTGATCTATGCTAACACACACACACACACACACACACAATATATAGGGCTGTAACCTGATTTTACGGCTTTGTTTCTCAAGGTCTACAAATTCTTCTGGTTCTTGCTCACCCCCAGTTCTTAATCCTTGGTGCTGTCATTATTTGGTTAGGTTTTTATTTCACCTAGCCTAGCAGGTATAAACCAATGAATTAAAACATTTATTAAAACATACAGGATTGCATCCCTGCATAGCTGCAGTCATCCATTTAGCAGACAGTTTTTCCATTGCAATGCACAATTGAGACGGCAGGGTCAGACAGCTCCATCCCAACCCGCTGAGCCACAGAGATACCCAACACATTACACGCCACTTCCATCATCACATCATTCTTAAATATTCAGAGCAGTCAATGGAACTTAATACAAGATTCTGCTTGTAAAGTTTATCTGATGGCAACAGCTTTAGAAATAAGAATCATAATAGTCATTTAACTGAATTTTTGAAAGCTGATGGACACTCTGTGCAGGATGCCAGCCCATTACAGGAAACAAGCAAAATATGAGCAACTAGAGACACCAATTCACTTAACTGTATATTTTTGTACTGCAAGTGGAAGCTGAAGAAACCACACAAAACAGAGAGGACTTGAGTCCACACAAGCGGAACAACCCTCAGCCCCAAATCTACAGGTATAAAGTAATAATTATAAACACTGCACCACCACACCCTTACATCTTGTCAGCAATTGCTAAATTGTCAAATTATATCCTACTTTTCTGTGTTTTACCTCTTCATCAAAACAATATAGCATCACACTGTATCCGTGAGGGCTCATCCTGAATTAACCCTGACACTGGAGTGTAAAGTCTTCCACAGCTTTACTTTAACACAGGGCCTCCATGTCTGGCTGTGTGTACTCTGTCGGTAATGAATAAGTTTTGCTCTCAGGGAATTCTCACCCTCTTTGTACTGCAAGTGGTCACTACTTTTTATACATTCAAAAGACTCACATTTCACTTTTGAATGCAGCTTTCTCACTTCCCTTATCATAAAGCAGAATAAGTATAGCCACACAGCACACTTCTCATAATAGCACAGCTTATTACAGCATTTATAGTGTATTCAAAGTACAGCAAATTGAATTTTTACTAGGAGCAAAACGCATGAGCATTACCCCTTTTCTTAGTTCCCTTCACTGGCTTCCTGTAGAGTATAGAACCGACCTCCGTTTACTTACGTATGAAGATGTCAGTACATTGCAAGACAGGCACACACACAAACACACAGGGAATTTTAGAGACCAACTCACTAACTACTGTAAACTTTTAAGAAAAGTAGCAAAACATGAGAGAATAGCAAAGTTTGAAGCACCATAAAGATGTACCAGTGACTTGTATGTGTGTGTACATGGTTTGCAAGATTTCAAGAACTAGAAAAAAGAATGAAGTTCAAACTTCCGGGGTGTGGGGCAGTGGGGGAAGCAATTAATCACAAGGCATGTGCTCAGAGCTGAAAGAGATATGGTATAATACTTGCTCATGATAGTGGGGACTAAGGGCTCTGGAAGAGAAGGCTTGATCCACATCACACCACCATTGCCGCTCTTGCTGCTGGAGTGATCAAAATTCCTGTTGCTTTTAGTAGAAATGGCATGTTTCCCGGACAAGGGGCAGCACTATGCTGTCATGATTCGATTTGTACAGAAAGGCCCAATTCTGCCGCCCCGCTGCATACCCCAGCCACCTCCGGCCCTCCTGGACAGTAAAAAGCAATTCCCATAAGCCAAGAGTGGAGGCTTTTATGAGCTCACCAGATCCCACCAAAAAGGAACAGAGGAGACATGTCGAGAGACACCCCTGGGGCCAGTTTCTGTCTGCACTCACACTGACTACTGCTTCCTGCAGCCAAGTTCCTACTGTACTGAGTTGGAATATAAACATTTTAAAAGTGACAAGTTTCAGTGGCTAAGCTGCTAGCTGGTTGTTGCCGATTATGAATACACTGAATGCACAGAACCCACAGTCAAAAACAATAAAAGAAAAAAACTTTACACCACTTTTGGCACAACTTGTTTCTTCACGAAAAGCTCTGACTCATTCCACCTCTAAAACTTGACCACAAGCACTGGTAGAGTCACTGTGCTACAGCTTTGCCATTCAGATTAATTTATTGCCAGACAGCTTTCATAAGAAACGAATTGATTTTTAGTTTAGGTTTAAATGCTAAACTGAGGAAAGTTCATCTTTCTTAGTCAATAAACTTGCCTGATAACCAAGCCACTTCCTTTCAGCTAACAAAAAAGTCTCCAGATCACGCAGAGAGGCTGACCTATTTAGAAAAGCAGGAAATAAAGTCAGTGTTATCTTTCACAGGGTGCAAGCTTCTCATCTTATACACATTCTATATCTACCTGCTAACAGACAGTGGGTTTTCTCTGTGCTCAACACTTTATGTTAACGTGAACTCATTAACTGACATTACTGTAGCCTGAAGTAAAAATAAGCACATAATAGCTGCAAGAGGAGAGACAGTAACTTCAGTGACAGACGCGGGACTCCAGGGCAGAATGGCTGTGAAGTAAGGAAGCTTGCGGTTAGGCTCCTTGTCTGGCAGTCTGGAGCACTGCTGATTCATCATTCCCAACTACAGGACACGCCACCACGATAGCCTCTTCACAATGGTTATCGCCAGGCTAACGACATTACCCTCTCAGTTCATATAATTAGTGTCGGCAACCTCATTATGGTTCTTTTCCTAATATTTCATACTGTTTGCCCATAGAAACTGTTGAATCACGATGCCCAACCCCATCTTTCACTCCTATCTTGTCATGTATAGCAACAAAACTGAAATAAATTTAGGGTTATAATTAGCACATTCCGGTCCAGTGACAGCTTCAAAGTTGAGGGAGTGGTCAGTGCCACCATCTGGTCTGGGATCACAAGGGATCACATTCCTTAGGTATATGTCCTCCATTCATATAACATGTATGCCAAGCGCTCAAAAAATGTGTACCTCATTTTAGACTTGTAAAATTAGTAAGATGTATTGAAAATAAACATGGCCATTGGTGATTTCTGATGGCTGACCATGCGTAACTCATATAATGAAGCTTTATTGGGGCAGCATCAGCCACTTGACACCTAACCTCACTCACACTTGCACTATTTTACTTTAAAATTAAATTTGGTTTCACAGCCTCAATAAAAGCATTTGAAATTCCAAACATTTTAATACAGGAACCTCATTTACTCCCACCCTAGTAGACAGTTTAGCGAAAAAGACTCACCACAAGATTTTGAAAGCTTTCCTATGCCAATATCCCAAGTACGTTTAGAATTGGATCGGTGGGCATACCATTTTGACTGCATATATAACACGTGATTAATTACTAGATAACTTCAGTCAGATATTTCACCTCTTTGTGAAAAGAATTAAAGGAGCGAAACCAAAGAAAACTGCATAAACAATGATGACACGCTTTCATAGATTCCTAAAAATAGTTTTTGACAATGTGGTTAAACAAGTCCAGTTGAGCACACAAATTTCTGTGTTTAGAACAATGTCATCATCTAAGAACAGTACATATGAAACGAGACTACATATAAATGGTGGGGAGTGGCTGGGCCCATATGTGTGCGTCAGTGAGTGTGATAAGTGAGCATGTCTGTCTTGCAGCATCCTCAGAGACAAACAACTGTTGTACTGGCAATATGGAATCCTAGTTAGAAAGGTCGCAGGGACTTGCAAAAAAGTAACCAGTTGTGGCTATTGAGTTACAAATACCAGGCCACAAATGTGATGACTACAAGTTGCAAAGCAACAAGTCACCTAATGTGAAGCCCTCAAAATACTACTTTAACTAGAAAGAAATACTCAGGATAACATGCCGCATTTCTCGACATAATCCCAGACGTGACATAAAACTCTGTGTACAATATCAATATGAATATGCATGTCTTTGGAAACCCAAGTCAGAGTCCCAGCATGAGACGGTACTGCCAGGCCTTGT
This sequence comes from Isichthys henryi, assembly GCA_026776945.1. Taxonomy (NCBI): domain Eukaryota; kingdom Metazoa; phylum Chordata; class Actinopteri; order Osteoglossiformes; family Mormyridae; genus Isichthys; species Isichthys henryi. The sequence continues at coordinate 3,241,331 of JAODJX010000043.1, forward strand.
CCCACTGCCAGGGAATTGTGTGACCTTAGGCAGGGAAGCAGAGTCCCTAGACATTTGGAACACTGGTCAGCACAGTTGCCCGTCAGTTGCTCCATTATACTAGTGCTGCTCTCACTGTACCAGTTCATCCAATGCCAGCCCCCTTCAGACCTGACAGCTGAGAGTTTTCAAAGCCCTTAAGGTATGGCAACCAGAGAGGGAATAAGAAGAGCAAGATGGATAGGTAGGGGAGAATATGGTGTGGGCTGATTTTTTTTTTTAATCAGTAAAGGCTTTTAGGGCTGGTGATTGGTTTATAACATGCATGACTGTTAAGAGACACCATGCAGGAAGCTGAACAGAAACACATCTAATGGAAAATAGCCAAACGCCTGTTCGATCCCACCTCTCTTTTGAAATTTACATTATCTGTGACTAAAATCACACAAAATGGTCACATGGTCTAAAACTTGTGTGTGCATGAAAGGTCAGGATTATTATGTAGCTAAGCAGCGGTACTAAATAAAATACATTCATATACCAGCAATCTCTTCCACATATAGACAAACAGGGAGAAAGATGTCGATTCTAAGCGTGTCAAAAGGTATCTTGTTACCCCAGAGAAGTGCGGCTTGCAGCTCTCAAGGCAAGGCCAGCTTAGCTCGGTCAGGAAAAGACAGGTCATATTTCTCTTCTCTTCACATGCGCAACTGGCAGCACACTAAGTGTCTGGGGAAGCTCTTGACTATTTCAGACAAATCCTGCCCTGCACAGCACAGTAGCAATGTTGAGCTTTATATGCAGGTGTCCAGGGGAGAAGCTGTCTTCTGAAGAACTAAATGGGGTGTCAGCAATGCCTGGTCCACCACAGGAAACTACCCTTATTATCAAACAAGTTACAGAAAGTTTGACAACAGGTGGGAATGAGGATGTAGACAAACTGGCAGCTTGGGACGATTGTACATGCACACATGAATATATGTCTTCGTTTACAGACGAGTCGCACGGCGAGAGGTGACAGTGCAGTATGGTCGTTTCAGTATAAAACAGGATTAAACTTCACAGTTCTGATGGCATTTCTTGTCCAATCATACATTGAAAGCCCTGACAGGTTCATGGCAGCAAGGCATCCCCGACAACTACCAAATATCACACACTTCCCTTCCCACTGTACAGGTCATCATAAGGTCAGGAATGGTGGTGGGGGGCTTCTATGGTTAATGGGCCCCCAGATGTCTACGTACTCTGCCAAACCACCCCAGGGGTAACTGACCAAGGGCTACAACTGACAATCAAGAGGGAGCGTGGCCCCCGTCTTATTTTTATGGTGGTGGTGGAGGGGCAACAGAGTATTTTTGAGTTAAAGATGTTGGCTTGGGT